>SWBL01000060.1:0-181333 GCA_024195585.1 Aureobasidium sp. EXF-3400
GCTGAAAACTGGGCATCCCGTCCGCTCTGCCATACATAAGCAGTTGAACGGCAGATTAGTACTACGGTGGGTGACCACGTGGGAATCCCTACTGCTGTACGTTTTGTTCTTGATTTTTTGCTTCGGATTGATCAGACTCCAGTCGTAGAGACCGACCAGAAGGGGACTTTGTGCTTTTTGCTCTGTCCTGCTTTATAGACCGTTGCAACCGGACGCTGGCATAATGTGCGCAATGAGATCTACCAATAAGTAGGCTACCAGCGTTCGGAGTCTGATCTCGAGTGTTTGGGGATTGAACTGTGATATTGGAAATTTCTCATGTCTTCATAACAATGGTTTGTGTTAGGTTGTCTCTCTTACTCTCCACTCCATGCTCGTGCTCTCGTCTCGAAGCCACCACTAACCCAAGGATTGCTCTTTGCAACCGTTGGTGTGAAAGCGTTTCTCTGATCAACAGGACTAGAAATAGAGTTGCTACTCTCAGATCTCGCCATATCGTCACTGGGCCGCGAGGAAGCCTCGCTGTCTTCAGTGACCAGACGCACACCAGCGTATTTGCGCTTCATGGCTTCTTCCCTTCTCTCTTTCTCACCGCGCATGTCTTCGACTTTTCTACGTTCGAGTTCGGCGACTAGATTTTTGAAGTAGACTTCTGCAGCTACGGTTTGGCTGTATGCAAGGGGTGTCCAGTCGTAGGCGTTCTTGGCTGTTGGGTCGGCACCTGCGGAGAGGAGAATACGGAGGGCTTTGAGGGAGCCTGAGGCAGATGCGTGGTGGAGTGGTGTGTCGCCGTGGTTGTCGCGGCAATCAGCAGAAGCGGGGTATTCTGGGTGGGATAACAGCAAGGATACTAGGGGCGTAGATGCAGGATTAAGGCATGATAGAGCAAGCTAGGAAGGCATGAAGTCAGCACTTGTCATGGAACAAGGAGTAGGCATGGTGTACTTACTGCGTCCAGGCCTAACTTGTTGGTAACGGGAATGGAGCGTGGAAAGCGGTTGGCGAGCAGAATGCCAACATCGACATTGCCGTGTCGCGCGGCCAGCATCAATGGAGTGTCCCAGTCGGCATTGCGCGATATCTCTCCATGGTCGTGTCCAGCGTCGACAAGGAGTTCCTACAGTAAAGCGTATTGGTCTCTGTGCTCTTTTGTAACGGTTGAAGCGCCGTTGAATGCGCCGGGTACATGTCCTCACCACAATTTCTTCGAATCCAGCTTGAGCAGCGAGGTGCAGACTCGTATTACTCTTGTTTTTGAAGTCCGGGTTTTGTAAGATAGCAGGGTTGGAGCGAATGATGCGTTTGACCAGCAAAGCATCGGATAAGAGGATCGCTCTGCGTAGTCGAGTCGAGGTGTCTATCATTCTCGTAGCGGCCCGCTCAAACCATGGCGTCAAGATATCCAACTGCCTGAGCCGGCATACAGTAGTTGATGCTGGAATAGACACGCGGGATAGCTAAGCTATGTTTTGGCTCTGTGTTGACTTTGGCTTCTGGCGCTTGCAGCCACAGCGACACGAGACAAGCCGAGGCGCGTCATCCATGACAAGGCGGCTGCAAGTGGCTGCCACACGTGCAATGCTCCTTCACTTACACGACCAACAAGACAAGAATATTATAGATGGATCTTTCATTGAGCTATATATACATAATCCGTTACACAACTACTAATCATACACTGTCTTTAATTCTCTATTCAGAGATGCTTCTCACGCGAGCAGGAGCTTCAGCAGCAGCAGCCTTCTCTTCATCGGCAACCTCAACTGACTTGGCTGGTGCTGTGTACTTCTCCAGCTCATTCATCTCCTCCTCAGTATCGTTATACTTGCTGTAGATGATCCAGAAGAAAAGACCAGCAACAAAGCAAGCAACACAGAGACCAACATACATCCAAAGGAGCTTGGGATCGACAGCGGTAGGCGAAAGAGCGATACCCAAAGCTGAACCGAAAGCACTGGTCAAGAGGAAAAGTGACATGATGAAGGACTTCATGCTTGCGGGTGCCTTGGTGAATGCGTACTCAAGACCAGTAATACTGGCCAAAATTTCAGAAAGACCGATCAGGAGGTATGCAGGAGCCTGGACAGCCACATGGACGTTGTTGGGAGCATAAGATCCGTCAGGCTGCAGAGCAGCCTCGCAAGCACCAGGACGGTCGTAACAAGGTCCACTCTTATAAATGAGCTTCTGAACGCCAGCAGCGTAGGCCATGGCAGCTGCGCCGAAGAAGAAGCCCCAAGTGATACGGGTGATAGGCTTCATCTGGAATCCAAGCTTGCCAAGTGCAGGGTAGAGCAGATAGTCCATGACAGGAATGAAGATGATGATGGTGATGGGATCCCAGTTCTGCATCAAATCGTTGGGAATGCCGTGGAGCTGCATCTGACCAGCCTGCGAGATGAAGTTGTTAAGCATCTGAGAGTAAACGACCCAGTAAATAGGGAAGAAGCAGAAGACTTTGCAGGCAACAAGAGCGCGCTTGACTTCCTCGACAAAGATGCCGTCCCAGTTCAGTTTGTACTTCTTTCCCCCAGTGAACTCTTCCGAGTATTCAGGCTTGGCGGCATTCCAGTTGCCCTTGTTCATCATGGTGATCCACATGACCTTGATGGCCTTGGGGATGACCGAGCCGGCAGGAGCTCGGACCTTGTACTTGGACTTTCCAGCAACAAGAACAGCAAATCCGACCAGGAACATCAGGAAGGGAAGCAAGTAAGCAGGCCAGAATCCAATGTTGGCCTCAAGCTCGGTGGTGGCGATGGACGAGAGAGAACCAATGTTGATCATCATGTAGAAGATGGAGTAGATTCTCTGGATAGTCTTTCCAGGGTCGACAATGACACGCTCTCCGCTTTTCAAAGTCTTGACGAATTGGCTGGTGTTCTGGTACTGCTCGGCAATAAGAGGCGAGACGTTAGACTTGATTCCACCAGTACCGATGCCTAAAGCGAAGGTACAATTAGCATGACTTCATAGAGTTAGATAGGCAAGAACACCACGAGTTTGCTAGGCGAGTGCTCAACTATGCAAGACGCCGTCCTTGACAGTGTTTCAATACGCCAGGCGGACCTTGCGTACAGACAGAGACAAAGCGCCACCACTAGTCGCGGTGTTTGTACCTTCGGCTTAACATACCAATGATAATCATGGCGGCGATGAGACCCCCCAGAGAAGCACCGTTCTCGATGGCCACAGGAAGAGAAGTCAAGAACAAGATCAGGGTTCCGATAACGTAGATAATAGCAGAGTAGAAGATGGTCCAGTACTTTCCAAGATACTGGTCACTAACAATGGCTCCAAAAACGGGGCACACGTAGCACCAGAACTGAAAAAAGTCGGTTAAACCAGTGGCACCAGTCTGTCCAAGTCCAATAGCGCCAGGCACTCTGCCGCCGTAGCTGTTCTCGATGTAGTTCTGGAAAGGACCAGAGAGACCGTAGTAGGTGAATCTTTCGCAAAGTTCGATGACACAGATGATGAAAGCAGCCCAGGGGAGCTTGTCGGAAACTTTTCGTAGTGTTCTTCTCTCTTCTTCGGTTGGCTCCTCACCGTCGTTGCTGAGACTTGCAATCTCCCCATGTTCTTCGTGAGGATACTCGGGTTTTGCTGGTTCCATACCGCCAGCCATGTCTTTGTGGTCTTTCAGGCGGGGCTCGACAGCAGTAGCGTGCAGCCTTAGCTCTGTCAGCAAGGATATTCCCAGACTGATGTTTGTGATTCGAGGTTGGCAGTCAGCAGTATCACGTCGCGCAAGCAGACGATCTTCGAGAGAGGCTTCAGAGAATCGTCATTGCTTGCACAACCGCGTTACCGCTGGCGCATACCACATCCAAACAGGAGTAATAGAAAGACACATACTCAGCTGCAGATGATTCGTGATCCATGGTCGGACGTCCGAATGTCAAGCAAATACAAGCAAAGAGGCGTCAGGCTAAGAAACGATAAAGAGCTATGAGGCGCGACGGGGGCTTCTCACGTCTTTAATGAACACCTACATCAACGCTAGGACAGAAAATGTAACCTACTACTGATGAGTAACCTTGTGATGACGGGCCTCTTTTGCACATTGGAACCCGTTATCATGGTCCACCCTGCCTCCCTGGACGGCCCGTACGACAAGCAGAATTGATCATCTGTTGAAAGGTGCCATTCTGCAGTCTGTACTCTGTCTCGCTGGGGTAGACAGAGGAACACGACCAA
Source organism: Aureobasidium sp. EXF-3400 (assembly GCA_024195585.1). Taxonomy (NCBI): domain Eukaryota; kingdom Fungi; phylum Ascomycota; class Dothideomycetes; order Dothideales; family Saccotheciaceae; genus Aureobasidium; species Aureobasidium sp. EXF-3400. The sequence continues at coordinate 4,201 of SWBL01000060.1, forward strand.
TGAAGAGGCGGAGGTCGCGCTTAGCGGTGCGAGGGTCGAGTTTTGCGACGTAAAAGTTTCCAATTCAACACGAGCGACCTACATTCTGGAAAGTAAAATCGGTCCACTGTTGCGACCGCTGCCGATTCCCGTGAAGGTCCCGAAAGCAATTTTGCAGGCATCGGTGGTGGCCGACAACGTTTCGACACGCGAGAGGCCTGGCGAGACGTCCGTAGAGATCCATTTATGATCGGCTTTGCTCGCTAAAGATAACTCTGGAATTCTTGCTTCTTTAACGCCCGTTCAGGCTGATCGGGTAGTATAATCTCGAGATCATGACGGAAGAGTGCAACCTTTGAGGTCATCATCATGTTGACGGACAACCGACAGACAGCGCAGCACAACACAGCGAGAGGTCGTCGAAAAGTCAGCCCTACGTTGTGTGGCGCCAAGACCCGGATATACAAAAAGACTTGGCCCAAGGCGGCCATTACTAGAGAAAAATCCATGCTCAGCAAAGTACACTTTCCCGGAAGCGAGGAGACGCCGTAGTTGCGAGCGCGCGACACCATAAGTGCCTCTACCTCGACTGCCGGGAGCAGCGAGAGTCACCACCGTCGTCGACGAACGACAGGCGACACATTTCAGTCGGGTTCCCTACTACAAGGGTCCAGCATGTCAAAATCGCAAGGAACACAAATGAGGTTTTGAGAGTAGGTGATAGAGTTCTACATGAATCATGATATACGAATCATGGTCTCCGAGTGACTTGGTCACCGAGTCGAGTTCCAATAGTCTTCTATTGTCCAAAAACAGGCGTCCCAAATGTCCTTTGGCGCACCCCAAGCAACGCGCGAATTAATCAACGACACTCATGATCAAGCAGCAACCTTGAGAACAGCTCGGCCAGGAAGCTTGCCTTGGTCCAAGAGCTGCAAGAAGCGGTCAACATCCTCCAAAGTTCCCTTTGTAAGTATGGGGTGGACCAGGCCTCGAGCCGTGAAATCAAGCGCTTCTTCAACTTCCTTCAAAGTGCCTGTTACGGATCCGACGATGTTAAGCTTCTTCAAGACTAGCGTCAAGGGCGTTGCTCCTGCAATAATTGTCTCGTCCTTTGGCAAGCCGACAGCTACCACAGTGCCACCTGGCCGAAGGAAGTTAGGAGCTGACCCGTATGCCTCTCGAGTGGCGGCAAAGACGATAACACCATGGGCGCCATAGGTTGTAAGCCTCATGACCTCAGCAGCTACATCTTTGCAGGTGCGGAAGTCGATATAGTGCTCTGCACCAAGTTGCGTGCAGAGCTTGCCCTTCTCGTCTCCGCCGTCAACAGCGATGATTCTCATGCCCTGTGCCAATAAGTCAACGAGCTGTGATTATACAACTGCAAATCGACTAACCATTGCTTTTGCGTACTGGACAGCCAGATGGCCAAGCCCGCCGCCTGCTCCTGGCAAAACGATCCATTGGCCAGGTCTTACAGCACTTCGCTTGCAAGCTGTATAGGCCTTGAAAAGTCAGTAAGTGTTGATTACCAACGACTGGTCTTTGTTGTCCATACCGTCCTAGGTAAATTCAGCATGATCGACGAAGTGTGCGGCTTGGGAGACACGACTTACACTCCTCCACACAGAATAGGCCCAGCTTCTTCGTCGGAGACACCCTCTGGCAGTCTTGTAGCATAGCGGGCGTCTGTCAAACAATATTCTGCGAATGTGCCCTGAATCGAGAAGCCAGAGTTGAGCTGTTTCGCGCAATGGAGCTCGTCGGTGCCATTAGTGCAGAACTCACACTTCTTGCAGACACTGGCAACCCATTTAACACCAGCTCGATCTCCCACGTTCCACAAGTCTTTCACGTCATCATGGACCGCAACGACCTCCCCTGCTCCCTCGTGGCCAGCAATGCCATGGGTTTGGGGAAGCATTTTCAGCCCTTGAGACTCCCACTCATCGTAAATGAGCGATTTGTCACTACCACAAAGACCAGTCCAGTTGATCTTGACAAGGATTTGACCAGGGCCCGGCTCATGGACAGGGACGCTCTGCACCGGCGCGGTAGATGCTTTGCCCTCGCCCTGTTTCACAGCTGCTTTCTGATTGGTAGGAAGTCCCATTGTGTCGGTAATGTGATGCTTGGTGAGGCCGATACCTGAGTCTCACCATGCCAAACCTTTATACATCTTGTCGATGCTACCCCGCATCACCACCCCGCACATCTTCTTGTCATTGCTGACTTTGGGACACCGGTAGCCGTACCTCCCATTATCGGGAGTCGATGTGTGTTGCTATGAGAGTCATGAGTACGGACCATACTCCTTGCGGACTCAGGGCAACGCGGGGTCAGGTCGGGGTTGCGGAAGACTGACGAACTCTCACACTCTTGGCATCTTGGAACTTGGTTAGTTGTACTCTAGTTGGTGGCTGTGACTAGAGTCCCATTGCTATTGCGGATCCGAGAGGCTTCAGGGGTCAAAAAGTTCCGATACAGGTCTTTCGGAAGCTGTTCGTGTGATTCCGATGCAGCATCGTTAAAGTGGCTGGATGGTAATGTTACATTGTCATGGCTATAAAATGAGGCTTTGCTACTACGGGGATACTCGTATTCAAGTCTGACATTTCTGAGCATATTACGGGAATCTACTTATTAAGGTAGGTAAGTATTGGATGAGATCGTGAGGGTATCGCAAATGGCTGTCCATCGCCATGTTTGCGACCCTGGCTGCCTGTCAACATACTCCTCGTGCGTATGAGAATCAGCCATACAAACTTGGCTGCCATCACCTTGCCAAAGTTCAAACTGGCTTGCACCACTGCAAATCATGGCTAGGACCCGTAAGCGCCAGGGGCGTGTTTGAGGCATAATATCCAATACAATAAACTCGTGTGTTATGAAGATCCATGATCATGCTAGCGGGTACATTCTAGCTCACGTCTCAGCGAATACTGCAGTTATTTGCTTGTCCCACATTTCGACTCAGGAACCTACAAATCTGGACGCATGCATATTGTCTTATACGTGTCCGAAACCGAAATGGGCGAAGGTCGACTTACTTGCGACTGCGTCATCTCATCGCTGTGTCCATGGTAGCGCGAACTTCTTTACTTGCTCGTCTGTCTATACCACATTCTAAAATTGAAGATGAGCCCTTGTCGAGATCAAACAGCAGGCGCGACTCCGCCCAAAGTCAATTTTTGATGTGCAACGCCATGCCCAACCCCACCTGCCCCTCCGGCCTGCAGCAGGCCTATCTCTGCTAACCTCGTCGTACGCACAATGAAACATAAATTCCAAGGTTTGGCAAGGGACACTTGATGTCTCTCTTTTCCTACTCCTGTCTTGATCTTCAAAACTGTATATAAAGTCGCTCCTGGAGAGTACGTTTGTTGTGACCGTTCGCGTTATCTCACGCGATGTCGTTCTATCTCCTGCTCAGCTTGTTTGTCACCCAGGTCCTGGCGATATGGCCAGTGCCGTCGGAAATGACCACTGGAGAAGGAGTATTATTTGTGGATCATACAGTCAAGTTCATCTATAATGGTGCCGCACAGGTAGCATGTCCCCCGCCAGATCAGATGCCTTTCGAACAAGATCTTAACCTCTTCGCTTCGCAACAGGGAGACACTGGCCACCACAACACGTCAACTCAGAAGGTCATTTCTACAGCGATCAAGTCCACTACCCAGACTCTGTTCGAACAAAACTTTGTTCCGTGGAAGTTTCACCCACGCCATTCCGATTTCGAGCCTGCGACGAACGCTTCATGCACCTACATCAAAACAGTCTACTTGGAACAGACTGATGCTGACCCTGCGAACATAACGAAGCCTCTGGCCGGCGACGTTGACGAATCCTACTCAATCTCTATCGCAACCAATGGCCAGGCTACTATCACCGCTGCATCCTCGATTGGCATTGCACATGGCTTGACAACGTTCACTCAGCTGTTCTACAAGCACTCTAGCGGCGGGGTCTACACACCTTATGCTCCGGTAAACATAACAGATGCTCCAAAATTTCAGCATAGGGGCTTGAATATGGATGTCTCGCGAGTCTGGTATGCACTTGCCGATATAATCCGGATGATCGATGCCCTTGCCTACAACAAATTCAACCGCCTGCATCTTCATATTACGGATGCTCAGTCTTGGCCAATCGAAATTCCGGCATTGCCCATGTTGGCCGAGAAAGGTTCGTACCGTGAGGGCTTGACTTACAGCCCTCAGACAATGGCGTACATCCAAGATTATGGTGCCTCCCGAGGTGTAGAGGTGATTCTTGAGATTGATATGCCGGGCCACACCTCATCTATTGCCTACTCGTACCCCGAGCTTATAGCCGCATTCAACGAGAAGGACTGGTCAGAATACGCCGCCGAGCCACCATCTGGTACTCTTAAACTGAACTCCTCGGCGGTGACCGAATTTTTGGACACTCTTTTCGAAGACTTGCTGCCACGAGTCCTGCCATACTCGTCATATTTCCATACTGGTGGTGATGAGGTCAACGTGAATGCTTACAATCTCGACGATACTGTGCGCTCAAACGATACTGCTATCCTCCAGCCATTGATGCAGGCCTTTGTCGACAGAGTTCATGCCAAGGTGCGAGCTGCTGGCCTGACTCCAATTGCATGGGAGGAAATGCTCTTGACCTGGAACCTGACTCTGGGTTCTGATGTTGTGATCCAGACCTGGCAGAGCGACGAAGCAGTCGCACAGACTGTCAGCAAAGGTCACAAAGCTCTTGTTGGCAACTACAATTACTGGGTGAGTGTTTCCATGCCCGAGGCACTGTAATTTCAAATTGATGAATGGTTGTTAGTACCTTGACTGTGGTCATGGCCAGTGGCTTGACTTCTACCCCGACGTCTCCCAGACATATTATCCTTATTACGACTATTGCGCGCCACTGCACAACTGGAGAATGATGTATGCTTACGACCCGCTAAATGGCGTCCCGGCAAACCTGACACATCTTGTCCTCGGCGGAGAAGTCCACATCTGGAGCGAGCAGACTGATTCTGTCAACGTAAATAGGCAAGTGTGGCCACGTGCGTGTGCAGCTGCGGAAGTGCTCTGGAGCGGCGCCAAAGACGAGCATGGGCAGAATCGCAGTCAAATCACCGCAAGTCCAAGATTGAGCGAGATGCGTGAGCGTTTGGTTGCGAGAGGCGTTGGCGCCGAGCCCATCCAGATGCCGTTTTGCACACAGAATGGCACTCAGTGCGCTCTGTGATTTGTTCGTCTAAGACGTCGTGTGAATGGAAGGGGTGAGGGGTATGGAATGGATGCAAGGAAGGCGCGGGCTTAAGACCTACCTAAAAGGGGAAAGCTTGCGAGTCATTAGGCCGCCCAGGAAGTTAGCTGCCCGAGGACCCCGAAGACTTCATAGCTACTCTACTCCCTATTTGAATATAAATCAATCCCATATCATCGTATATTGATGCCCTGAGGCCCTTGGAAACACCCCACATAAATTAATACTCATAAGGCAGAGCCGGTCGTGTGGGACAATCTGTGGCGACCATGGCCGACACTCGGTCCGAAACGTCTTCTAACCACAGCTCGATTCTAATTGGGCTGGGCGGCATATTACTCCTATTGTTCGCAAGACACCTATTTGCAAGAATACAAGAGGAACGCAAAATACGATCTCTAGGAGCTCATGCTAAGACTATCAACTCTTGGGTGCCATTTGGGCTCGGCTTCGTCGCTAGAACCGTGCGTGACCAATATAGACACGATCTTCTCGCAGGATGGTACACGACGTTTGCCGACCGCTCAGCAGTCCATCCCTTTACCCGTGAGATGAGGATGGTAGGGACGCGACTAGTCTTGACTGCAGACGAGGAGAACATCAAGGCTATCCTCGCCACTCAATTCCATGACTATGGAAAAGGCGCACAATTCAATTCCGAATGGCATGACTTCTTGGGAGATAGTAAGAATACCCAAAACAAGACTTGGTTGAAATATATTAATACGTGATAGGTATCTTTACCACAGATGGAGAGCAATGGCATGCATCCCGCCAACTCATCCGTCCTCAATTCATCAAGGATCGTGTCTCTGATCTAGCAGTCTTTGAGAAGCATTTGCAAGTTCTTCTTCCTATGCTCGGTGGATCCAAGAACAGCCAGACTGTGGATGCGATGGATCTGTTCTTCAAATTCACGTTGGATGCCAGCACCGCGTTCTTGCTCGGCCACAGTGTGAACAGCTTGGAGAACCCTCAGGATCGATTCTCTGACGCTTTCGCCACAGTCCAGAGTGTCCAATCTCTCATCGCTCGTGTTGGACCTCTTAACCGTTTCGTGCCACGCAAGACGTTCTACGAATCCCTCAGTATTATGGAACAATTTATACAACCATTCATTGAACAGACTCTGCAGTTGACGCCAGAGGAACTCGAGAAAAAGTCCAAATCAGACGAAGGCTATAACTTCTTGTATGCGCTTGCTAGCTTCACGCGCGATCGCACGGTCTTGAGAGATCAATTGACTGCTGTCTTGCTCGCTGGACGTGATACTACTGCATGCACGCTCTCATGGTTGTTCAGCGAGATCTCCAGAAGACCGGACATCGTCGCCAAATTGCGTCGCGAGATTGAGGAGCATGTGGGTATGGACAACAAGCCCACCTATTCTCATCTGAAGAATATGCGGTACCTTACTCATGTTATCAACGAGACTTTGAGACTGTACCCTATCGTGCCTTTCAACGTCAGAGTCTCCCTGAAAGACACGACTCTGCCGCGTGGAGGTGGTCCTGACGGTACCCAGCCTATTGGTATCCTCGGTAAGCCAAATGAGCAGAGAGGAATTCACTGTCATTTTATTAACACATTTATAGCCAATACTCCCATTGGTTACTCGACCTTGTTCCTGCAGCGCCGCGAAGACATTTACCCCCCAGCTTCTGAGAAATTCCCTCATCACCTCAGCTTTGAGCCTGATCGATGGGACGGTTGGAATCCAAAGATGTGGACTTGTAAGTATATCCACGGGGGATCAACAAGCTCAGACTGACCATTCACACAGACATTCCGTTCAACGGTGGACCACGCATCTGTATCGGTAGGCTTTCACTTTTGAGTATCAGTCGAAGTTCGAACTAATCCAGTGTGACAGGCCAGCAATTTGCTTTGACTGAAGTGGCTTACACCGTCGTCCGCATTTTGCAGACATACTCACGAGTTGAGTGCAAGATGGCCGAAACACCGAAAATGAAGATAGACATTGTGGTTCAACCTGCGGAACCAGTCCACCTCGTGTTCCACCGAGCCTAGGAACCTACATCTGTTGCGGTTATTCCATACCCCTCGAACTGTGCTGGTTCATGGTTACGTAGAAGGATCTTGGAGAGTGAACCGTCCCGTGGCAGAAAGTATGGAAGGGTCGGTTAGTTCTTGCGAGGACCAGATCTGTCCATGTACGTGGTTGTTTCAAGTTTATGAGCAGCAAGTGAGGATAATAGCTGCTCACGACGGATTTTTGGTGGATCTAATAGTTTTTTTTTTTTTTTTTCCATATCTTTGTCCTTGTTAATGTGATAACACTTAATCTTCGTCCTCGATCTTCTTCTCAAATAACCATTTCAAGCCATACAAATGTATCAAGACAACAAACTATGAGTCGAAGATGCAAGGTAAAACACCCAGCACCCATCAACCCGGGTAACAACTCCCTCCTCTCCTGACAAGTCCACAACAATCCACCTCTCCAACAAATCCCCGGACTCCAGTCCCCGAGTTACACCGATCCACATTCTCCATCTCGATGGACGTGTACTTTTTTTTTCCCTCAGCCTCCAATCCTGACTTGTTACACAAGTGTGGGCAAAACGGCTCCCTGCAACTTTTTACTCGTTACATATGCACCCCGCCATGTTGCTCTCCAAAGTCTCCTCTGTTCCCCCCTTTTCTCCAGACTTTTCTGTCCTCCTCCAGCTTTCGTGTCTTATGCTGTGACCGGTTTCCCGCTGGTTCGGTTTATGTGGTTGGAGAAAACGTATGTGCATTTGAGCAAGGCATCGATGATGGAAGTGTACCGATACTTTGGGCGACTTACAACGGTGGCAAGTGTCAGTGGTGATGAATCAAGCAAGTACAGCAGAAACACGATCCTGATTGAAGTGTAAAGAGATGTACAGATGATAAGTGATGAGCTGTTCAGCGGTAGATCGGTCCGCGCTACCGATGGAACTGCATTCATTACCTTTGGTATGTAACTACATCCCACATGCATTGCCACAAATCCAGGATTCTAGAAAGCCCACAGTGGATAAGTGTAAAGGAGCACAAGGAAACTGCGAAGCATCCGAGACTCGGTCCAGGTCCTCTTTTGTGCAACCCCAAGAAAAAGAAAATAAAGTAAAGATGATCTTTAGTCGTTTTCAGACGGGCTTTTGGAAGAGCTGGCTTGGTGAACATCTACTCCAAGCTCGAATATTCTATTTATCCGGTAAGGTGAACAATTACCCAAATTGCATGAATCAATGATCATCACACACGAATCAAGGAAGGAAAAGCAGCCACCACTGCACCAAAAATCCCACACCCCTGGTTTTACAGCACAGCAAAAAACGCCGCACATCCAATTTGGGATCTTGCATGTGTGATGGCCACCGCATTGATGCCTGTTCCAAATCTGCATTGTGCCGATCAAAAAGATTGATTGAAGGAAATATGGGGTGATGAGCTGGAAAGATGAAAACTTGGGGCTCGAGTCGCGTCCGTGAAATTGGCGTATTGATTGGTGGACATTAAAATGTGATCAACCTTGGACACATCACAGTCCAGCAGTGTCAAACCACTAAAGATGCAAATTGGACATCTCAAAAAAGAAGTTCTGGAATTCGGGATCGGCACTGTGCCCTTTGCCAGACAGCCGCCTGTAATATAAAAGCCGCGGTGCATGGGAAAGAAAACTTGCGGTCAAGAAGTAACAAAGCAACATGCTATCAAAAGATCACTGCTATTCGTCCTGTTGTACAGCCGAGTTAACCATGGAGATACGTTGAAAGTCCATCAGCTCCAATCACAGGAACTCGGTGTCGTGACATCCTCTGTTGAAGAGTTCGCGATCTGCAATGGCCGTGGTTAAACACGAGATGTGATGGTGTCGAATCTATGCGCCCACGTTTGCGCCCCCAGGAGGTGGGAAAACCCGACAGTTTGGTTCACAGAAGGGACGGCGCGGGGCGCGGGATTCCGGCTCCGTTTGATCTAATGCACCAGAAAGTGCAGCAGGGCGAGGGGGGCGTGGCGTGGGAAAAGAGATAGGTGTGGCCTGTGGTGTGTATCGGAAAACGGCTTTTGCGGCTGTGAGCCAAAGAAAAGAGGGTTGCAAGGATGATGGGCATGAGATGACGGCCTGTCATTCGGAACCCGAACAAGTTGGCGGTGTGAAATTGTCCTGAATCGGTGATACAGGAGTGGTGGAGGCGGAAAATGTGATGAAAGAGGACGAGATCTGGGATATTTATTCTGGGTATGCCTTCGCTCGTCTGGCACTTGTCGTTTATCTTCTCTTTTTGATTCTCAATCTTCCATCAAGGTTGCTTTGGTCACCCCAAGTCTAGACAACATCAAATTCCTTCCGACAACAGCAAGCCACAGATAGCATATCAAGAAGACTCGTCTCCACCAACCACTTGAGCCTCTCGTCGTATCGCTTCTTCGTCTTCAGAAGCAGCAGTAATCTTGCATTCAGCTCAACTTCTCGCTTGCACATATCGAACACCGTCACACCAAGTCAATATGACTCCTGCACACCCTCAAGCTGCCAGTCGCCCGCGTCTGATCTTGCGCTCCGACTCTTTCACACACGAAGACATCAATGCTGCTTTCGCAGCTTCAGCCTCACAGCCACGCACCAAGGATCTCAAGATCCGCATCGCTCAGAAGGACGAGACACCTGCTCCTCCGCCGTCGCCAACCGAAGCCTTTTCTTCTCACCGTCCTTGATCGTCAGAGCTGACAAGGGCTGGAACCTATCACTCGACACACACCATATGCCCGAAACAATTACAAGGGAGCACCAATCAAGGAAGTAGTTGGAGTTATTGGAGGGGAGAAGGTTCGGAGTTTCTCGGAGTGTTACAGCCGCTCAACAAAGACGAAATCAGTAGGACTGATCAGGGCATTGTATTCGTTCTTATTTTTCCCATCGGGTTTGATGGTTCATGGCATCATCGTGCCGGCGTTTTGGTTCAGGGAACTGCTGTTCATCCCAAATACCGCTTACTCAGAAATGACGATAATGAATTGCAATGTATTGCCTCAAGCTTTGCGACCACGGAGTTCGAAGATTTTCTCGCGGAACTCATCGAGTGTTACAGTTTTCTCACCATCCGCGGGAGTGCTTCTTTTGTCGCTTTGTGTGGTTGCTGAGTCGCACAAGCCTACAAATTCGTCGAGTTCTGGCACACTGTCCCATTCTGTGTCGCGGCTAGGAGGTGGTGTACCAAGTTTGATGGCCTCGTCAACAGCATCCATGTACTTCTTGTCATGCAATTTTGCATCAAACAGTAATTCGTTGATCGTCTTCCAGTTTTGGTATCGAAGTTCATCAAGTGGATATCCTGTTGGGCCCATAGCTGGCGTCTCTCCTGCCTCTGCGTCTGCCTCGATATTTGTACTCGGCTCAGAAGTTGGGAATGGAAAAATGTTGAGAGTTGTTGACGAGTCTGTTGTCATCTCATCGTATACTGTACGAATATGTTCTTCCGGCACATTCGTGTACACACTCGACCGGTTCAACAACGAGAGCGACATTGGCTCGGTGTAGAAATTGCGGTTCAGTTGTGCATTGTTGGACAAGTACTCAACATCCCGCTTCAGAAGTTCAAGGATTCTCATCGTCTTTTCTTTCGTGATCAGATCGCGTTCTGAATCATTCTTGTCTGGATTAAGTTTTCTTGAGAAGTTCTGAGCCTGGAGCGCAGTACTCATTTGGTCCAGGATATGAGGAGAGGCAATATGTTGGAAGTTGATTAGCTGTTGTTGCAGGTAATCCGGGTCATTGATGCGCCTAACAGCATTCAACAAGTTTTGCCAGTCTACAAGTTCCAAAGCAGCACCTTTCTCAATGCGTTCGGCAACGAGATTGGTCCAAGCTGAATGAACTCCTTCAGGGTCGTCCATTTCGCCCGCGGCTGCCAGGATGGAACGGAAAGTTACCGTATTTGGCTTAAGGCTGTAGTGTTCCATAGCTTCAAGAGCATTATCGATGATGTCTTTACGCTTACCTCGACCTGCGAGACTGGCAATCATAGAGTTGAACGAGGCTATACCTGGAGGTGAGTTTACACTAGCCCAAATGCCAAAGAGATCGCTGAGCAAAGCACTGATGGCATCGGTTATGGGCCGCAATTGCTCGGAAGACATTCTGGTATAGGCATGATCCTTCAAAAGAACAGTGATAGCTATGACAAGTTCGTTGAGAGACTTGTTGTTCAGAGGCGCACCAGAGTTGTTGTGGACGTAGCAAGCCATGATCATTGCACGCAGTAGAGCAGCATTCCTGATGGGACTTGAAGCAGCAACCTTTCTCATCCTTGTCAGGAGAATCTTGAGAGCATCGTGACCAGGCGTAGCACCAGCTTGACAAGCAAGCATGAAGACTTTATAGGCTTCATCAAGAGGACGTTCTTGCACAAAGAGAGTGACAAATCGAGGGGGTATCTTGGTCGGGAAGAGTCTCAAGGCGGTGTCGAGAGTAAGGTAAGCATTTTTGGCATCGCCACGCAAAATGCGAGCTGTCAAGATGCCTTGTAGAAGAGCCTTGGGGATGCCTGATATGATGGTAGGCTGACGACGATCAGCGATGACAGCATTGTGTGCAAGATGATAGTGAAGAAAAACGCCAGGAAAGCGATCGAGAGCGCTCTCATAGAGTTGTTCGGTTTCCTCGGCAGGACGACCCTGGAAGGCAAAGAGCTCGAGGGCGACACCGTACAAGTTTGCGTTAACATAGTCGCCGCCTTGTTTTGCCAGCCAGGCCCAGAAGGCGATTCCCTTGTCGAAAGCAGCCGACTCTTTGTAAAAGCTCAAGAGATGCAGGTGAGCATCGTAACTCGGAGGCAGGACTTTGGCCTGAATGTCGAGGACTAGGAGGTCTGCGAGACTGCTGAGTTCTGCAGGAATGCGAGATCGTCGGACAGATTGCGAAAGCAGTCTGAGAGAGGTGTGCAGAGCTTTTGCAATGTCAGCGACATCTTGGTCGCCGAGAGGGATCTTGTTGCGGAGGACATTGTAGGCAGAGGCTATTTGTTGTACGTTGTTCGCATCAAGAGCATGTCGAAGAAGCTCGACATGACGGAGAAAGGCAGGTGGACGCTCAGCTTCGAGTGCAGCCTTCTGTCGTCTCCGGATGTGTTTGGGAGTGGTTGCGTAGGAACGAGTTGGTCGCGTGAGGGAAAGAGCAGAAAGTCGGGAAAGAAGTAGACCAGTCTGTCCAAGATTGGGTCGAGTGGCTACGGCGAGTCCATGTTTTGCGAAAGCGCCTGCCTTTTGCAGAGTAGACGCGCGCAGCATCGAGTGATTCCCTCTCTTTCTTTATGGCAGGAACAAAATGTCCAGAATGACTTTCTCCAAATAATTCTAAATCTCGGAGGAGAGGCAGAACTCCGCAAGTTGCATGTGAAGGAAGAGGTCGCTTCATCTTCCCCTTTGCAAAAGTCGTGGGACACCTGGCCGCTGCTGTCACTTGTCACCAACGCTTGGAGCTCCCTGAATTGAGGCCACGATCCAAACACCTAAACACACCCATCCAGCACTCGCCATTTGACGACAGAGAAACCAGCGCAAACGTCCATCATGTCACCCAACATGTCGCTCTTCTCGGTCAATGCCGTCCTGATCCTGGCGGCCGACGACTCGTCGCGCATCCTCGCCAAATACTACTCTCCTCCTCATGCTCCTGCCAATGCCACAGCCAACGACTTCCCTGGCGCCAACCCCTACCCTCAACTCAAGGACCAGAAGGCTTTCGAGAAGGGACTTTTGGAAAAGACGGCCAAGCAGAACAGCGACATTATTCTCTACGACAACCGAATTGTAGTCTTCAAGATGGAAAGCGATGTTATGCTCTATGTTGTCGGAGGCGCCGACGAGAACGAGATCTTGCTCTACTCTGTTGTTCTGGCTCTGCGCGACTCTCTCAACATCCTCCTCAAGTACGTCCAACCACTATCTTCAATCGAGACACCAAGACTGACTCTCTGACCACAGGAACTCTGTCGACAAGCGCACAATCGTCGAGAACTACGACCTGGTTTCCCTCGCCATTGACGAAATTATTGACGACGGTATTGTGCTCGAGACGGATCCCGTCATTGTCGCATCGCGTGTCAGCAAGCCTCCCGTCCAGGACATCAGCAGTGTCCAGGGCATCGACCTCTCAGAAGAGGGTCTGCTCAAGGCATGGCAATTTGGCAAGATGAAGTTGGGTGAGAGATTACGACAGGGTCTGTAATCAGAGAGAGAAAGTAGTTGAGGGCATCTGGCAAAAGGAGTTATAGGCGTTATGGGCGGCAGCATGACAAGCGTCACGACGAATCATCGAATGCTTTGTGGGATACCATTCTAGTGGCCGAACTGAGAGATAGACGGACCAGACGACCAAAACGAGTCAGTAATTTGACCATGAGTTCAATTGTTCAATCATGATCCTTTTTTCGGTGATGTCATGGTCGTCGACTTGTTCGGTGGGGCAGCAGCGTGTCGCCCTCTTTTGCTTCTCTTTTACGAAGACACCAACACATCCCTCCAACAAATATGAAGCAGCGATTCTCGTCCTTGGACGTCAAGGTCATTGCTCATGAGCTTTCATCAGCGTTAGTGAGCCTGCGCGTGTCCAACATCTACGACCTTTCGTCACGAATCTTCTTGTTCAAGTTTGCCAAACCAGAGCGTCGCGAACAGCTCATCATAGACTCTGGTTTCCGATGCCACCTCACCACCTTTGCTAGAGCCACCGCCGCCGCTCCCTCGCCCTTCATCACCCGTCTCCGCAAGTACCTTCGCACCCGACGAGTCACTTCCGTCTCCCAGATCGGTACCGACCGCATCATCGACATCCAATTCTCCGACGGCCAATACCATCTGTTCCTTGAGTTCTACGCCGGAGGTAACATTGTCCTCACCGATAATGAGCTCAACATCATCGGTCTGCTCAGAAACGTAGATGAGGGTGCCGAGCACGAGCGCTACCGCCTGGGCCTCCAGTACAACCTCGAGCTGCGTCAAAACTATGGAGGCGTTCCACCTTTGACCAAAGATCGTGTCCGAGCTGGTCTCGAGAAGGCCATTGAGCGCCAGGCTCAAGATCAATCCACCAAGAAGATCAAGAAGAAGCCCGGAGATGCTCTGCGCAAAGCTCTAGCCGTCTCAATTACTGAGTTCCCTCCTGTTGTTCTCGATCACGTCTTCGAAGTTACTGGCTTCGACAAGAATGTCCAACCATCAGAGGTTCTCGAAAATGAAGAGACACTCGACAAGCTCATGGCTGTCTTTGACGAGGCCTCCAAGGTTCTGGCTGACATCACATCTGCCGATACTGTTACTGGTTACATCGTGTGCAAGCGTAACAAGAAGGCGGCTGCAGACAACAATGAGGATGGTGAAACCAAAGAGGACAAGACCAAGGGCCTGATGTACGACGACTTCCACCCTTTCAAGCCGAAGCAGTTGGAAAACAACCCTGAGAACGTCTTCTTGGAATTTACCGGTTTCAACAAGACAGTAGATGAGTTCTTCTCGTCCATCGAGGGTCAGAAGCTTGAATCTAAGTTGAGCGAAAGGGAAGAGCAGGCAAAGAAGAGGCTCGAGGCCGCTCGTCAAGAACACGCCCGTCGTATCGGTTCTCTCCAGCAAACACAGGAACTCAACGTCATGAAAGCTCAAGCTATTGAGGCCAACCTGGATCGTGTAGAAGAGGCTACTGCAGCTGTCAATGGTCTCATCGCTCAGGGTATGGATTGGGTCGAGATCGAACGTCTCATCGAGATGGAGCAGAGTCGCAACAACGCCGTCGCCGAAATCATCAAGCTTCCTCTCAAACTCGAGGAGAATACCGTTACCTTACTCCTGTCTGACTACTCGTACGAAGAGGAGGAGGAGATGGGCGACGTGACTGAGAGCGACAACTCGGATAGTGAGGATGAGGACAAGAAAAAGTCAACAAAGGGCAACCACAAGGAAGACAAGCGTCTTACCGTCGACATTGATCTTGGCTTGTCAGGTTGGTCAAATGCGCGTCAATACTACGACCAGAAGCGCGTAGCCGCCACCAAGCAGGAAAAGACCGAGCAGGCTTCCACAAAGGCACTAAAGAGCACTGAGCAAAGAATCCAAGCAGATTTGAAGAAGGGCTTGAAACAAGAAAAGGCAGTTCTTCGCCCTGTACGCAAGCAGCTCTGGTTTGAGAAGTTCATTTATTTCATCTCGTCTGATGGTTATCTGGTTCTCGGTGGCAAGGATGCTCAGCAAAATGAACTTCTATACCGTCGTCACCTGAAAAAGGGCGACATATACGTCCATGCTGATCTTCATGGTGCCTCATCCGTCATTATCAAGAACAACCCTGGACTGGCTGAATACGAAATTCCTCCATCGACCTTGTCGCAGGCCGGAAATTTGTCAGTTTGCACATCGAGTGCCTGGGACTCCAAGGCTGTCATGTCTGCATGGTGGGTGAATGCTGACCAAGTGTCAAAGACCGCTCCTACGGGAGAATACTTGACTACTGGTGGATTCATGATTCGTGGCAAGAAGAACTTCCTTCCTCCTGCTCAGCTTCTACTTGGCTTTGCTGTCATCTGGCAGATCAGCGAACAAAGCAAGGCCAAACACGTCAAACACAGACTGCAGAACGATGACGTCCGTGGACTGACTCAAGAAGCCAACTCAAAGGCAGCTGTTAACGAAGAATCTGATGATGACTTCCCCGATGCTGGAAAGGATGAGGCTAGTGATGACGAGTTCCCTGATGTCAAGGATGAAGGCAAGACTGACGAGTCTGATGATGAGTTCCCTGACGCACAAAGAGGCGATGCATCTCCTGCTAGCGAGGAAGCAAGAACGCCTGAGGAACGTTCCAACCCTCTACAGCCTCAAGGCGCTCAGCAATCGCGTAACCAGCCTTCTGAGCCAGCAGATGAAGACACTCACTCGAGTGTTTCTGATTCTGAGGACGAAGAGGAGACCGGTGACAAGGAAGAAGACTCCAAGCCAGAAGTCTCAGAGTCTGCACAACCTCAGTCGCAAGGCAAGAAGGCTGGAGGCAAGAGCAAAGGCAAGAGCGAAGCACCCAAGAATTCTCCCAACCAGCCCAAGCAAACCAAGCCTGTCCGCGGCAAACGCGGCAAAGCCAAAAAGGCAGCCCAAAAATACGCCGACCAAGACGAAGAAGACCGCCGTCTGGCCATGGAAATCCTAGGTTCAAAAGCCGCCGAAGAGAAACGTTCAGCCGAAGAAGAAGAAAAAGCCAAAAAGGTCGAAAGCGCAGAAGCAGCAAAAGAACGCCGTCGCGCTCAACACGAAAAGGCACAGCGCGAAGGCCTTGAGGCCGAGGAAATCCGTCGCTTGAATTTGGAAGAAGGCATCGAGGCGCTGGATGAAGAGGAGAGTAGTGCTGTCACACAGCTAGACGCTTATGTGGGCACTCCTCTTCCCGGCGACGAACTCCTCGAGGCAATTCCCGTGTGTGCT
Source organism: Aureobasidium sp. EXF-3400 (assembly GCA_024195585.1). Lineage (NCBI taxonomy): Eukaryota > Fungi > Ascomycota > Dothideomycetes > Dothideales > Saccotheciaceae > Aureobasidium > Aureobasidium sp. EXF-3400. The sequence continues at coordinate 20,896 of SWBL01000060.1, forward strand.
CCTTGGGCCGCATTGGCAAAGTACAAGTACAAAGTCAAGTTGCAGCCTGGAGCGCAAAAGAAAGGAAGAGCGATTCGTGAGATCATGGATAGTTGGGCAAAGGCAGGTACTGTCAATAAATGGGTTGATCAGTCCATGACCGATACCGAACGTATCTGGCCTAGAGAGCTTGAACTCATCAAGAATTGGAAGGATGTTGAGGTTATTGGCGTGTTGCCTGTTAGTAAGGTTAGAGTCATGATGAGTGGAGGTGCACATGGTAGCAGCGGTGGCAGTGGTGGTCAAAAAGGTAAGGGCAAAGGACGAGGTGGCAGAGGCTCAAAGAAGTCTCGTTGAATGCACCCATCTAGTAGGTAGCCCACAATGTTTTCCAAGTTTACTTGTTTATATCTTCTTCCTGTAAGCGAGCAGGACGATGAACTTTCCAAGAGAAAACTCGCTACCGTTGACAGAGAGTAGATTGTCCACCGGAATCCTATCATTGTCGCGATCGTGATACTCTTGGACCATGAGGGCTCAATAACTTAGCCTGCCTATCACGCATTTAGGATACCTGCTGTCTGTGATCGCACGCGAGAGGTACATCACTGAGAAGGTAGAAGGCGCTCTCCATGCCATGAGTTCTTAGGCTCCATGATGATGAAAATGAGCGATATTTGCTATGGCACAAAGCATAAGAGACATGAATCATCCATGAAGTCCAAAGCACATCCTAGAAGCAACGGGACAATTATCGCACAATAACTGCACAGCATCAAGAAATCGTGTTTTACTTTTCTCTTCATATCCTAACTTGTAAGACAAAGGGGCATCTCTGTTCCGATTCTTTTCCCCCCTACTTATATGTCCCTATCCTCATGCCTCTTCATTTCTTTATTGGTATCAAAAATTGCAAGAAACGGGCACGGGCTCTCTGTCACCTTGACTCTAGCAGTGAGAGACCATTTAAGCAGACTCTTCGTGGATGAGCTTGGTAACCTTGCCAATGGCAATAGTCTGACCCTGGTCACGAAGGGTGAATCTACCCAAGGTAGGGTACTCGGCGAAGGTCTCGATACAAACACCGGCACCGTTGTTGCTGGTAACCTTCAGACGGGCGATAATGCTCATACCCTTGGTGGCGAAGCCAGGAGCCTTCTTTGACTTTCTGCCTGTGCCCTTTTCGAGCTTGTGGAGGAGGGCGTCGAAAGTGATTTCTTCGGTGGCGGCGTGAACTGTTGTATGTTAGCAAGGAGGTTTTGAGAATGGAATGGTGGTGGGTGAACTTACCGTGCATGACACAGTTGAAGCCGGCGGAAAGAATGGACTTGATGTCGAGGAGGACAATTTGTGCTTCGAAGGTGGAGACACAGTTGACGGGACGGCGAGGTGAGCACAGCACGAAACCGGGCATGATATCTTCTTCTTCGATACCCTTGATACGTAGGCGGATCTGGTCACCGCAAGTAGCGTTGGGAATTTCGTCTTCAGTCTCACCGTACAGGGCTGAGATGGTGGTTTCGACACGGTTAGGCATCATCAAGTACTTAATATCCTTCTTGATGACACCAGATTCGATCTTGCCCTCGATCATGGTACCCAAGTCACGGTACTTGGCAGCGACGGGCATCAGGAAGGGAGCGTTCAGCTTGCGCTCCAGAGCCTGCATGCTATCCAGGTAGTCGAGGAGCGAAGGAGAATCGTTCCAAGGGCAGACGTCCTTGGGAACGGGATTCTTGATACCGAGGGTAGTCTGAGCGGAGATGGGCATGAAGTGAAGATCGGTCTTGGGGTTGTAACCGACACCCTTGAGGAACTGGGCGAGCTTGCCAGTACATTCCTTGTAGCGCTCCTCGCTCCACTCAACAGTGGGGTCGTCCATCTTGTTGACGGCGACAATGAGCTTGTTGACACCCTGAGTCTTGGCCAAGACGGCGTGCTCACGAGTCTGACCGCCCTTCTCGAAACCAGTCTCGTATTCACCCTTTCTGGCGGAAATGACGAGAACACCGATATCAGCCTGTGAGGCACCACCGATCATGTTGGGCACAAAGGTCTTGTGTCCAGGGGCATCGAGAATGGTGTAACGACGCTTCTCGGTCTCGAAGAAGCCCTTACCGACCTCGACAGTCTTGCCCTTGGAACGCTCCTCCTTGGTCAAATCCAGAGCCCATGACAGATACCATGTCTCTCTGCCGGCTTCCTTGGCATCACGCTTGTACTTCTCCATGGTACGCTCGTCGACCATTCCACTGGCGTACAAGATGGAACCACCGAGAGTTGACTTTCCAGCATCGACGTGTCCAAGGAAAATAACGTTGACGTGCTCCTTGCCGTACATCTCCTTGAGAGTCTCCTCGTCGACATCTGCAGCCTGCTCTGCAGCGACCAAATCGGCCTGGCGGGCTTCAGCACGCTTCTCAGCAGGGGTAGGCGAGTTGCGACCAGAGGAGGGGGTGGGTGAAGTGCGACCAGATGAAGCAGCAGGCGAGTTGCCAGTCTTCTCCAATGCTTTGGCAGCAGTAACGGCCTTTCCGGCACCAGCCTCAGCCTTGTTGACGGTCTCCTTGACTGGTGCAGGCTTGGCGGGCTCAGCGTTGAGCGAGAGGACCTTTGTGCCAGCAGTCTTCTCGACCTTGGGAGCTGCAGGGGTGCCCAAGCTCAGGACCTTGGTTCCGCCAGTCTTCTCAACCTTGGGAGCCGAAGCACCAGTGTCAGATGCGCTGAGCGAGAGAGTCTTGACGGCAGCCTTGGGAGCATCGGCGGCGGGCTTGGGAGCGGCAGTCTGGTCACCTCTCTTAGCGATGACGGGTACTTGACGCTGTTGTTGTGCGGGTTGTTGGTAGGACTGGTTGTATTGTTGACCGTAGCCCTGCTGGCCGTATTGCGAGTATTGCTGGCCATATCCTTGCTGTCCGTATCCCTGGTTGCCGTACTGGTTGTATTGCTGACCGTAGCCCTGCTGGCCGTACTGCTGGCCGTAGCCACCATATTGCTGTCCGTATCCTTGGCCGGGGTTGAAGTAGGCCTGGCCAGGGTTGAAAGTAGTAGCTCCGGGCTGGAAGCTACCCATGCCAGGGTTGAAACCACCTCTTTGCTGTTGTTGGGGGTGTTGTTGCTGCTGGGCGCCCATGTTCAGGCTCTGCTGGGCCTGTCTAGACAGGTCCTGGTCCTGCTGGGCGTCCGGTGAGTCCTCCCACGAGTTAAGATCCGACATTGTTGCTGTATCGAAGCGATCGGATGTGAAGGGGGTAATGCGACGTTGGTTCGAAAGCGAAGGCGAGTCGAGCTGCACCTGGTGTTTATGGGCGAAAAATGTTGACAGCCACAAGTTGCGACTCTTGGTGGGGTCGTGCCTGCCTCACACACCGGCTGGCGGCGACTCGATTTTGCAACTTCATCACTTCCGCATCTACGTCACGTGCGTCTTGGGCATGAACCAATTTTGGAAATTTCCCAGCCATCTTTTTGTTGTACCGGAACTCTGTCTTGCCTTGAGCTGACGACATTGCTTTTGACGTGTTATTGCTACATTCTTCTTGGGTATCCATCGCTGCCCAGTCGGCCTGACGCGGTCGCTCATCACAACTCGTCCGCGTCCACCATCTGAACCACAATACCTGTCGATGCACCGCCTCCGTTGCAGATGGCAGCACATCCGTACTCGCCCTTCTTCAGCTGATGCAACAGCGTCACCAAAATTCTCGAGCCCGAGCTTCCCAATGCGTGGCCGAGAGAGATTGCACCACCTCTGGGGTTGACGTTGTCCATACCGAGGCCAAGAATCTGGTAATCCGTGTAAGTAGATATTCAAAACACCAAAATTCACCTCTAGACGTACCTTGGCGTTTGCCTCGATGACGGCGGCAAAGGCCTCGTTGAATTCCCAAACCTTGACCTGCTCCTTGGTGATACCTGCTCTTTCGAGCACGATGGGGACCACCTTGGATGGTGCAATGGGGAAGTCGATGGGGTCGACTGCTGCATCTGCTGTTGCTACAATGCGTGCGAGCAACTTGTTGCCCTTGCCGTACTTCTTGGCAATCTCCTTGTTACCAAGGACCAAAGCAGAAGCTCCATCTGACAATCCTGAGCTGTTGGCCGCTGTCACGGTGCCTGAGCCAGACTTGTCAAACGCAGGCTTCAGTGTAGGCACCTTCTCAAGCTTCAGTCTGTATACACCTTCGTCTTCAGAGACCACTGTGTCACCCTTCTTGCCCTTGACGGTCACCGGCACCAACTCTTCCTGGAAGAGTCCCTGCTTGTAGGCTTCTTGTGCGCGCTTGTAGCTCTGGATGGCGTAGTTATCCTGATCTTCACGGGTGACACCGTGGTCCTTGGCTGTCTTCTCGGCGCAGTTGCCCATGTGGATCTGGTTGTATACATCCCACAGACCATCCCTGATCAAACCGTCATCGAGCTTGATGTTGCCAAAAGGCGGGAGTTGAGATGATCGCGGCAGGTAGTATGGCACTTGACTCATGTTCTCCATTCCTCCTGCGACTTGTGCTTCGGCCAGGCCAAGTTGGATCTTCATGGCAGCTATTGAGACAGCCTTCATACCCGAGGCGCATACTTTGTTGATGGTTGTTGATTCTACCGAAGTATCAAGGCCAGCAAAGAGGGCTGCCTGTCTTGCTGGTGCTTGACCGACACCTCCTTGCAAGACCTGGCCCATGTAGACATCGCGGATGTGTTCGGCGGGGACGGATGAACGGGCAATGGCTTCCTTTATGACGATAGAGCCGAGCTTAGGTGCTGATACCGAAGCGAGAGCTCCATTGAACTGGGAGTCTGTGTTAGACCAGTCGGAAGACTCTGACTCCCCACGGCAGTTTACATACGACTCCGACAGGCGTTCTGACAGCGCTGAGAATGTATGCGTCTTGAATCTCCTTTGCGCGGGATGTGGAGGAGCTGAACTGTCTACAGCTGCTGAAACATGTCTGCCGAGCAGAAAGCGGTAGGCGATGCAGAGGAGTGCGAAGTGTGACGGAGGACATTTTGTGAGACTTTGAGTATGTGGTAGGGAAGAAGAAACAATCGAGTCACCAAAAAAGAATGGAAGGATGGAACATCACATGAATGGTGTAACTGTACGCCGAGGTGGACGCGGGGCAGAAACCTCCGTTTTTCGTGAAGCCTCGGCTGTCTTCTCCGTGATTCCTGTCCGCGCCCTTGTTGGAGCCGACAGCGCCTTTTGTCCCTTCTCCTTGTGTTTGGAAGGCTATGGCCGAGCACCCTCTGTTCGTCCTATCGCAGATGTCTCGACATGCTTCAGAAGCCACCCGGCCGCATACCCATCGGCATACGACCGGGTGCCGGCCCTGGCATATGAGGTGGCCCTCCCGGTGGCATCATGAACGCGCCGCCAGGCATCGGCGGTGGCTGCATCATCCCCTTCCTTCCCTTCGACTCCCTCCTCTTCATCTCAGGATCAACGCGACCACCAAACACTGGCTCTTGTACAGCAACGCTCTTCTCACCTGGCAGCTTGAACTCGACCAGGTTGAAGTAGTAATCTAGCACTTCCGGATATCGTTGTAGACTGTTCTTCCAATCTTCATCTATGCCTCGCTGGTATGCACCCTGTGCGGCAGACATCTGCATGCGTAGTTCGTGCAATTGTGGTGGTGGAATAGGCGGTCGACCCGCATAGATTTTGTATAGTTCGTAATAAGGTATGGTGCCCAGGTGTGCTTCGTATTGCTGCTTCCGTATCTCGACCATCTGGTTGAATGTATGGATTATCCACTCGCGAGCGTGGCTGAGTACCCAGTGTCTGGGATCGTCAAGAGTCAGTCTCGAGGAATTCGGGTTGGTATTGTGAAGGGAACGTACCTTATCTGTCGCATCTCGACGCATGCCATCCAGCGGTGACTTGCCTCGTCCAACGCTCTCTTCAGCCTCTCGTCTTCGTGCTGGCATTTCTTCGACGGTGGAGCGCCGCAGACGGCGCATGCTGCTTCAGCTTGCATTCGCCGAGTCTGATGTGACCTGAATATCTCTTGTGCTCGACCGAACGATACTCAAGACTCGAGTCCAAGATGACCGTGAAAAGTAGAAGTTTGGGTTGAAAGAAGGACGAGATCGAGACCATAGTCACGAGTTAATACCTCGACGATGCAGGGCATTTCAGCCCAATTGAGCCATTTGGCTAGTTCATTAGAGTATTCTGCCAGGCCAACTTCTGCTGCAGCTTGGTCACGTTCGAGGTTGCCGATTGGTGCTTTACTGAGTGATGAGCTGTTCCTTTGTGGAGCCGCTCATATGAAGGTCTGTATCGAGTCCTGCCGTGCACAAACATCATGAGTTGATCAAGATGATAATTAAAAATGCCGGAATACTGTTTGATAATATATAACAAGATCTTCCAGGTTGGGATGTTGATTCCAAGAGCAGGGTCACACAGGCAGCTTTCAGACTTGGTCATGGAGAGGCAGTTTGCTGCCGAGTCACGATCACATAATATCAACGGCACAAGAGACAGTGATATGGGGGACGGCAATGATATGATTAAAAGACTACAAAACGACAACTACACAATAGTACAGAACAATAGCAAAGGGAAACATGAACGCAATGGTCGGACCTGGAAACGGATCTGGAAGCTAGATGTAGACAGGAAGAAGGTCGACATCAGCGCAGCTCGAGGGATTTTCGTAGTGATAATAGCTTCGAATTGTTAGCATGTGGAACCCTCGAGTGAGCTTGATCATCTTACCTCCATTTGGCAAACAGCTGTGGGACACCGTGCCACCAGTCACAAACAAGCCACCCTCCAAACTCGTTCGACGCAGCAGGTCCGCTAGGGTCCGAGTTATACTGAAGACCACTGGAGTTCATGAAGAAGCCACCTGCACCTGAGCCTCCATTGATGCGGACGGGTTCCCAGGCAGCATAGAAGTTGACGTCTGCAACGTAAAGATCCCAAGGGAAGCCATTACCCAGATCGAACAGCTGGTTGAAGAAAGATTGGCCATCACTCTGTGTGATGTTGGTGGCATTTTCGAAACCTTTGATGGCGTATGATCTGTTGGCGTAGAACACAGCGTCGTTTAAGCCTGCTCCAGTGTGAGATGCGACAAGCCAGAGATTGTCGAATCTTTCCTTGCTTTCTTGGCCAGGCTTCAGCTGAGTAAACAGTTCATACTCGCGAGTGGTGTTGATGCTTGCCAGAGTGGTGCCAGCGAGAGCGAAAGCAGAGATGATGGCACTGAGATGCATGATTGATTGTTATTCGTGTGAGAAGACGATACAAGAGGATTGTAGATGATAACGAGAAAGCATTATGAGCAAGACACTGCTTTATATGTCTGCATTCCTGTAGTTGGAACGTCATTGTGTGGCATAGCCTTACCATCTCAAGGAATAACTTTTGACCTGTATACTAATTTTACGTACCTCGTAATACTATGGTGGTCGAATCCTTCAAGAGAACAAAGGCAGAAATGGATCGACCAAGCTGATACCTGACTTCACCGTTTGATTTTGCAGATCGTGGAACAAAAGAATGGGGAGGTCTTTCTTCACTTTTCACTCTGATATGACTGTGTACTTGATAGATCAGGAAGTCAGATATGTTACATGACTCTCAGAGTGGGAAGTTCGGTTGCTTTGGTAAAAGAAGTTCGAGGAGAAGCATACAGGAACAAAGTGGCTGCCAAGCTCAAGTTTCGAAGCTTGTCATCGACGGCATCTCGGCATTGCAACTTCCTAACTTGCACATCCAAGCACAATGAGCACTCTGAGAGAGACTGTACACTAGTGGTGGCGATGGTGATCAGACTCGAGCGGAGTCGCCGGTCAAGACTGGTGTGCAAAAGTCACGCGCAACCGAGGCTGATCGCGTCCTGCAACGACTGCTCTCAATAGTTGATGCTTCCAGTCCAAAAATAGAACCTGCTGTAGCTTTCAATCCTTCTTTGTCTCAACATCGAACCCGGAGAAGTTTGTTGCAGACGCAAATTAAGAAATAGTCAAGCTTCCTAGGCATGTCTTGCGGCAGCGCAGGTACCTCGTATCTGGAGGATATGCCAGGTCATTTGATGCATCTGAGCAGGATGATCTACTTTCTTGGGTTGCGATCATACACCGAGATGGCCCTCTATACTGATCTCAGATGCCAGATATCTATTTCCGTACTCTCTCCTCACAGAAGGCTGCATTTGTCCTAGTTCATGACGTGCGACACTTCTTTCTGGAAGACGCGTTCATACCTGAGACTAGCCAATTGGCAGAGAGATCTTCGTGCCATTGCATGGTAAGACATCAAATGACGACAAGGGCGAGCATATACCCAAAGTCAAGGCAGTCTTCGTATGATTGATCACACTCGCGAGTCTGATGTTGAGCCGTTTCGACTTGGCTCAGACATGGTTGCCATCTACCGACAGGCAAGAACAATGGGAAATGACTGCGCAGATGCAGGCTCAGGATCTATTGAAACGATCAAGGCTGCTGCGTGCTTCGTCATCGCAGCTCGAAGTTGAAGAAGGAAGCAGCGACGTTTTCAAAGCCACTTCCGAATCACAGGACATTACTATTACCTGAACGCAGCTCGATCAATTCCATTTTCATTCCATCGTCGCATCAATATCAACCCTATATCAATTAACAAGCTCTTACTTGAGCAATGCCCTCTGACAGCACACCGGTCATCAGGCTCTTACACTTCAACGATGTCTATCGTCTCGAGCCTTCGGAACACGATCCAATTGGGGGTGTTACTCGCTTCCAAAGCCTGTGCAACCACTATCGACATGATTCGAAATATCATGGGCAACCGGAGCTCATCACGCTCTTCTCGGGAGACGGATTCGGTCCGAGCCTCGAGAGCAGCGTAACCAAGGGTTAGTTGCCACGTCCAGTATGGATCCTTTGAATAAAAACTGACACGTATGGGAACAGGTGCTCATATGGTACCAATCCTCAACAACGTACCAGTCGCTGCTGCTTGCGTCGGCAACCATGAACTGGATATGGGCGTCCCTCAATTCGAATATCTCGCATCTCAATGCAACTTCCCTTGGCTATTAGCCAACGTCATAGATCCGGCGTTGGGTGAAGAAGTTCCTTTAGGACACGCGCAGAAGTCCGCGATGATCACGTCGTCGACTGGAGTCAAAATCGGGCTCATTGGACTCGCTGAAAAGGAATGGCTCGAAGCTGTCAACTCCCTGCCTGCCAATCTGGTCCACACTGATCCCGTCGTGACAGCGCGCGAGCTGATACCAGAACTTCGGGCCCAGGGCGCCGAGATGATCATTGCATTGTGTCATCAAAGAGAAGTCCACGACACAAGGCTGGCTGAGGAAGTGCCAGACATCGATATCATACTTTCTGGTCATGATCACCACTACCGCCACTCGAAAGTACGCAACACCCACGTACTGTGCTCTGGTAGCGATTACAAGCAACTCAGCTATATTGAAGCGTCAAGGAATGGTAGCAGTTAGGACTTCGCTATCACACGTCGGGACGTCGACAGCACTGTGGTTGAGGACCCGGCTACCGTAGAGCTGCTTGATAAGCTGTTCTCATCGCTCCAGAACAAACTACAGAAAGTAGTAGGCTGTACCGCTGTGCCACTCGATTGTCGTTTCAGCACTGTCCGGAGCCAGGAATCGAACATGGGCAATTTTATCTCGGACTTGATGCGCTACTATTACGACACAGATTGTGCAATGATTGCTGGAGGCACAATCAGAGCCGACATGGTCTACCCTCCAGGGATTCTGCGACTCAAGGACATCGTCGATTGGTAAGTGCAGAATCCCCTTACCTTCGACTTCGCAAACAATATCCTTCAGCGAGAAGTATATCGAAGGCAGTTCACTAACGCGTGCTAGCTTTCCGTTCGAGGATCCTGTTGTTGTGATCAAGGTCAAAGGCCAACAGCTACTCGAAGCACTGCAAAATGGTGTGTCCAAGTATCCTGCTCTGGATGGCCGCTTCCCGCAGGTTTCCAACATCAGCTTTACCTTTGACCCGTCACGGAGCAGTCATGACCGAATTGTCGGAGTACAGGTTGGTGGCAAGCCGCTTGATGTCAACCGAGAATACTCTCTGGCAACGCGGGATTTCATGGTCAAGGGTGGAGGTATGCATCCTCCGACGCTGTGTATCATCGGTCATCACACTGACGCAATGCAGATGGCTATACCTGCTTTCGTACACGATCAGAGGGAGGACCGGCCGTGTCCGTCGTAGATGAAGAAAATGGCATACTCCTTTCGATGCTACTACGACAACACTTCTTGTCATCGATGACAGTCGGACGCTGGAAACACTGGGGCGCAGCACTTGGCCAGCATTGGGGTACAGTGCATGAGCATCTTCGACGCACAGGCTCAGTGGTCGAGCGTACGGATACCAACCATACTTTCAGGAGGGACAGCAGCGATGCGTCAGCTCGAAGAGCTAGTGTTGATGTTTCGTCTGGGAGACGAAAGAGCAGCGCTATCTGGGACAGACCACCAGTGAGAATCATCGAGCCAGCTGAGATGGACCTCAGCGAATCTGAAGACGAATCTGAGGTGACCGCTCCGGTGCTGGCCAGAGAGCTATCGCCGGAAGAACACGAGCTGGTGGTGGCAAGAAAGGCTATGCGAAAGTGGTGGAGATTGGCTGGTCTAGATAAACGACATGCGATGGGTTACGAAGCAGGCGAGGAACTGGGAGTTGGTTGGACGAGAGGTATCTCTCCACAACTGGAGGGACGCATCAAGGTGGTGTTGCGTGTGGTCTGAAGTGGCTTGATCGATCTAAAGACCTAGAATCCGATACTCCCCCCTAATTCTACAATTCTTTCGCGAAATGTCCATTGCGGAGTGGTATAAAAAGATGAGTCTATCGGCATTATCGTCGTGAGTGTGGGTAGTGTAGGATACGGGTTGCTTCATCTCTTCTTCTTGCTGACAACCTTGGTGAAACCATCATCATCGACCTCGGGCTCCTGTCTTTCGCGTGGGGCGGGAACAAGGGCAGGAGCAGCATCGCCCATCTCGACATCTTCATCGTCGCCGCTCTCCTCTTCGCTGCTCTCATCGTCATCGTGCTTGTGCTCGACAATTTGTAGATTCTGAGGGACTCTTCCTCCGCGCTCCTCGAAGCGCCTCTTGATAGCCTCGACACCGGAGAAGTTCCCTTCGGCAGTTTCCTTTCTAAGCTTCATAATCTCTTCGGCGACAGCAATCTCGGTCTCGTCCTCGACGTTAAGATCAAACTCGTCTTGCATGACCTGCAGCAAGACAGCTTCGACGTCAAATTGATCGGTATCGGGGCGGTCGGCGAAGAGGTCACTGATGGCACCAGCGAACCAGTCGCGCTTTGCAGAGCTGTCGGGGCCGCCCCAGTTGCTGGTGACGGCGATGGTGAGGGCAGGCCATAGACCCAGGGCGTACCAGATGCCGAGATCGAAGTTGGATTGAATTGCTTCTGGGGCTTGTCAGTGCCTGCGTGAAAGGGGGATGTAGCTGATTCTAGTACCTTGATCTGCCATGATTGTGTTTTGGTGTCTCAAGGACCGTGATGGATAATTATTTCGGCCGGCGCAACGAAATTTTGCGCTTGGACCATGCCTTCTCCAGCTTTCGGGAGAGGTTGGTGAGTGGACCCTGGAAACGTCATGATCGTCGCCTTGCAGAAGGCTTCATCTCCCGCGATGCACCTGCCCGAAACAAATATACATACGGCTCACCCGGCCCCTGCCTCTTGCGCACATGTTCGCAACCTTTGCACCAACCATCACTTCCTAACAACCTCTACACCAACATCGCTTCTTTCTGATCGGGGTGCTATGCATTCATGACAAGCATCACTCGACACTCGATCACATCTACAATACCAACAACGAGCCACTTGATTAAGAAGATCAACAATGGTCTTGAGCACTCTCGGCGTAGCTGCCGACGTAACGCCCTCGGTCATTGAGACCTTCTTTTCACATGCAAGACACGCCAACATCTCACGCGACTCGGCACGAATGCTAACACCACCCACAGTATCTCAATCGCAAACCGCTCAAAGGAAAACCTACCGCCCATGTCTCATACCACGAGGGTCTGCGCCTGATCCGCCAATTTCTTGCCTACGCTTCTCAACACACCGTCGAAGACATCCAGGCTTTTACTGGTCAATGGGTCCCCACTCCCACCTGGGTCAAGCTGGACGAAGTTCCTATCTCAGATGCTCATTTAAAACGCTCCGCCGAGATCCTCAAAGCACAGCTTGGTCCCGTAGGCCTGCAAAGAGTTGGAGGTCAAGAATGGTGGCAATGGCGACGACCAGAGATTGCCCTGAAAGGTGAATGGATCGAGATGCGTCAGGACTACAACGACCGAATGGCCGCCGAAAGCAAGGCTGACCGCATCATTCTCTACGTCCACGGCGGTGCTTACTACTTTGGTTCTGTTGATGAGCATCGCTACCAGATGCAGCGCCATGCGAGAAAACTCAAAGCCCGTCTGTTCGCTCCTAGATATCGCCTCGCTCCTCAGTTTCCTTTCCCTTGCGGTCTACACGACTGTATCGCTGCTTACCTCCATGTCATTGAGCAATATGACCCCTCGACTGTCCTACTAGGCGGAGATTCGGCCGGTGGTGGCATGGTCATCAACATGCTCGTAACCCTCCGCGACCAAGGCATTCCCCTTCCAGCAGGAGCCCTTCTTTTGTCACCATGGGTCGACCTCACCCACTCTTTCCCGAGTGTAGCCGGTGATGCCACCTTCGACTACATTCCTGCCAACGGTTTCCACCACAGACCATCGATGGCATGGCCGCCCCCGAACGCCAATGATTTGAGAGAGCTAAAGTCTCCAGAAGCCAACCCACCCCGAAAGTCAAAGGAGGAGAAGAAGAAGCTCGAAAGGGAGGCCACCATGGGTTTCTCCGTCCACGACGTACCCGAGAATGAGAGGCATGATCAAACAACCCGCCCACGTGCTAAGAGCATCCCCGGCGGCGAGCATCTATCAATCGAGCTGGATGGCAAGCTGATCGAACTCACTGACCAGATCCAGATGTACACTACCAATGACATGCTCGCCCATCCTATGGTCTCGCCTGTAATGCAGCCATCTCTTGGTGGTCTGCCACCACTTCTCATCCAAACAGGAGGCGGCGAGCTGTTACGTGACGAACAAATCTACATTGCTCACAAGGCCGCCAATCCTGCGGCTTATCTTCCGAGCAAAAAAGTCATGGACGAGTTCGATCCCAAAAGGGAGTTGGTAGACAAATATCCGCCAACACATGTTGTTTTGCAGGTCTGGGATGATCTTTGTCATGTTCCACATACTCTCAGTTTCACCCGACCTGCGAAATATATGTACCGCAGTGTGGCACAATTTGGTGCTTGGGCTCTGGCTCGCGCTCAAGACCAAGCTATCACCATTCTTGACGATGATGCCATCAGTATCATCAGTCATGAGTCGAGCCATGATAGTGAATCCGATGTTGATCGCGGTAGAACCGTCGACAAGAGATTTCCTGATGCCTTGGGTACGCCAATTCGTGCTCACACCGTCTCGACAGCTTCTGGGTCCGTTGGCAAAGCTGGCGATCCTTTGCCTCCGTTCCAGAACCATATGATTCGTCAGAGAGTCGACAGACATGGTGCAACATATCCACTTGCTGCCCAATCGGAATTGAAATGCCTTCAGCTCGATCCCGACACCATTGGTATGATCAAGCCTGGTCCTGTCAGAAAGTGGGTCGCAAAAAAGTCTGAATGGGACGTCAAGTATGGCAAGGACAAGCGCGCGATACAAAAGCAGCGTATCAAGGAGATGGCTGAAGGGTATGACACCTTAGCAGCTGGAGAAGTCCCGCCACCCACTGCTTTGGCTGGACGCCGTAAGAAGGATATGCCAAGTCAGAAGGCACGCAAGGGCAAGTCATGGGGTCTTGCAATGTGGTCAGGCTGGGGCTCAAAGCACGACGAGGACACTCTTGGCCGTGAACAGAAGGTCACCCGTGCCTCACAAACAGTCGTAGTACCAGAAGCCGGCGCTGCAGTCGCCAAAGTCGACCCTCAGCGTGCAGCCACAATGGTTGCTGATCCAACATTGAGAACCTCGGCGACTTTTGACCGCAGTATGAGCCCCAGCTACCGCACAGTCACGGATTTAGGTCAAGCAGGTCCTCGCTCTCGACCTACCACCTCATCAACCAACCCACCTGCACCACCAGCCAAAGATCTACCCAAGGGTAAAGAAGCCATCAGAGATGATGAAGCACATCTCGCACCTTACGGCATGCACACTAAAATCCCGGGCTCAGAAAACACATTCTTGAGCAATAACAGCGCACGCCCTCATAACGGCGAGGTCGCTTATCCTTTCAAGCTCAAGAACGAAGTCGCTAGTGCAAGTACAGTGACCTTGGACTCTGCCGATCATGTCAGACCAATGGGCAGGAATGACGATGAGTCGTTGGCTGAGAGCTCACGACCCGCTACCAGAGGAGGCGTTAGCTTTATGGATGGAACTGGTGGAGACATCATTGCTGATGAGCCTGGCGTTGGTGTCTACGAGACCGAGACCGGCTTGAAGAATCAAGAGAAGGGTACGGGAGGAGTAGATAATGAAGCAGATGGTCCTGTGAGACCACCCTTGGAATCCTTTGTCACTGCGAAGGAGTTCTGATTCACGCAGAAGAAAGTAATCGCGAGGTGCATTGTTTTACAGGATTAGATACCCCCCCTTTTTCCTTTTTGATAGTCGCAAGTATTGATCCCGTACTTTTGCATCCAAAATTCGTATTCAACTTTGATTTGACTAAAGTTATGTTTTTCCATTGCAAAAGACATGCAAGGTTCAGAGGAAGATGCGCCGTGTACTCTTATGCTATTGCAAACGCCTCAAGAATCAGAAAAGACACAAGATCCTTCCTTCCTTTGCTTCCTTGTGGACCGAGTTTCTCCATAGCAGACCCATCGCCGTTTCCCATTTCTCCATGAGCACCCCTTCGAAATGTTGAGAACTTCCACACCAAGCCCGAGACAACACAGACCCAAGCCAAAGAAATCAATAGAGGCAGCGAAAAGCACTGACTGGGCAACGTCTAGTGGAAGAAAGACTTCAAACCCGAAAGATGAAAAAAAAAAAGCAAACCCAACCAAGAAAGTTCTTCTTCTGTGTAGAGTTGACAAGGTGTTTGATGCAGAAAAGAGGTGAAAACATCTGATCAGTTGTCAGGTAAGCCGGCACCTTCACTCAACACCCTGACCCTCTCCCTCACAGCCTCAAAATCTCTAACCGCTTCTGCATGTTTCTCACATCCGACATTCCAATATTCCCTGACGCGCTCATCTTCCTTGACGGCTTGTGCATAACTCATAAAGCCTTCTCCTGTGGAGGCCTCGCCCACAGCTTCCAGCGCTCTGATACCAGCCTTGACGACTTTGGCAGCGAGGTCTTGACGACTCGAGAAATGCTTCACGACCACGGTATTGTACTTGTGGAATTTGTCCAGGTAAATGGAGAAGGTGGTGCAGTAGGTGGACCACGAGGCGCGGGTGAGTTTTGTGGGTGTGGAGGGTGCGCGCGGCAGAGGTGGTAATACGAGGGTTTGTGGTGTAAAGGTGGGGATGCTGGTGGATGCTTTGGAGGTAAAAGGTAATGTGCTGCTGATGTCGGCTAGACCGTCGAGGCCTTGTGAGGGTTGGGGGTCGACGGCGGCGCTGAGGTCGTCGAGCTTGACGTTGAAGCCTCCGCTTTCGCGTTTGTTTGCCTCGGTGTCGTTTTGGCGGAGTTGGGTCGTGTCGACGGGATACATACGAGGCTCCTGCGTGGTGGAAGGTTGAGGTGCAGCAGTCTCGCTGGCTGGTGGAGCATCATCGACGTCCATCTCATCTGGTGATTGGGTTCGAGGAACATTCTCTTCCGCTTCGTCTGCTACCGTCGCGGGTTTTGGTGTGTTGACGGGAATCTTGTTGGCAACTCTCGAACCCTTTCTCAATGCAGCCGAATTGCTTCTAGAGGTGGGTTTTGACTCTGGCTTAGCAGGTGACGAGGTGCGCAGACTGTCAGGGTCAAAAGCCCAGGATGCATCCTGGAAGTGCTTGGCCCATTCTTCGGGCGAGTACTTTGCCGGTGCCGGGGTAGGTGACGGCACAGTTGTATCTTGTGCAGGTGTAGATTCAGTGTGGTTCGATTGTGTAGATGTCTCGTGGAAAGTGTTGGCCCTTGACTGTTGGCGGAAGGCTCTCGAGGATTTCCGCGAAGGTGTGGCAGACTTGCGACCATTTGTGGCTTGGGCGGCAGCGAAAACGTTGTTACTGGTAAAGTCACCGGCCCACTGCTCAGGTACGAAAGATGTGTTGATACTGTCTTCGCTGCGGCTTTTGGCCATGTTCGGCCTGAAGGTGTCAGCATTGATAGGTATCGTGAATCTGTTGCAGAAGAAGTCAGCATCCGACTGATGACATGAACGATTTTTAAGACGATACAGGCCAGTAGCATCGTCTATTGTGAAGCAAGTCTTCTTATATGGTGATTGTGGTTCAGGAATATCATCAGCGGTCAGGTCGATGGGATCATCAGATTTCGACACGTCTGGCGGTCTTTCGTGGAAAGTTGGTTGACTCTTTTCCACTTTCCCAGACGGTTCATTGTCCGTCAGGTCAATCCAGGCGCGTTGAGCAGCCGAATGGCTCCGTTTGACCGGAGGAACAGAGGACGGGACAGCCCATCGAGGAATCGAGTCGGGGCTTTTGTTGTGTTGGTAGATTCTTCCAAACGGATAGACAGGAGAGGGCATTTTTTCTTGCTTTTTGGAAGGAGGAGTAGAGAAATGGTGGGCATACATTGTTGGTTTGTCCTTTTCGCCAGCACTTGCTGCTGCGTCTGGACCAGAATTGCTGCTTGCACCAGCCTCGCCCGGAGCCTTGTAAGGTACACCATTCTTGAATTGTCGGCTGGGCGGATTGGGTGTCTTCTTGGGACGTGTGAATGAGCGTGAGAAGGAGTCAGCGGGCTGATCGGTCGTCGTCGATTGAGGGTTCTTCTGTGCAGTGTCAGGAGTGGTGGAAGCGGAGTCGTCTTCAGTCTCGGAATCATCGCTTGAACTGTAGACGACAAAAGGTTTCCGTGCAGTACCGGTACCCGCCTTGCGCGTTGATCGACGGAAAGTTGATGCTCCCTCTGAAGCCATGGGCACATGGGGTGTGCTGGCTGTGCGACGAGCATCCTCGCCTGAGTAAGCTGTCCTCGTGCGAGCGTCCTCGGAGGGGACGTGGGAATAGTTCTTCTGAGATGCAGAGCGCGGTGGTGGAGGTGGATAGTAGGGCGGATCTGCGGATCTTCTCCTAGATGATGAGTAGTTGGCTGTACTTCCTGCCTGTCTCTCGTCGCCAGTTGAAGTAGGATCAAAACCACCCTTCCTGGGTGTACCAGAAGAAGTTGAAGCACCCGCCTTGCTTCCGCCAGCACTGTTGTATTCAGCCCAAGCTGAGCGGAATCCACCATAGCCAGGCGCAGGTTTCGGCGGAGCCTCGCGGTAGTTCATGCCCGCACGAATGTCCTCCTCGGTAGGAAAGCGAGTGTCACGTCTAGGCGGTGGATTGGGTACTGGTCGTTTGGGAGATGTTCGTGGTGGTGGTGGCGGCGCGGCACCTGACGCCTGCGACTTCATATTCTGCCATGCGTTGAAGACATTTGCAGGATCTGCTGGGTTCTTCTTGCTTGTAGGGGCGGGTTTAGGGAAGTTTGTGAAGCGGTCGGCACCCGAGGCACCGGATGTAGTGCTACGCCATGAGGCAGTCGGGTTTGGCGTACGTCTCGGCGGCGGAGGGAAGTTGGATGTGGTCTGGTACATGGGGTTCGTTCCGGTGCTCCTTGGTGGCACGTTGGGCTTAGTGAAGGCACCACCTCCCAGTCCCGCCTTCCTGCGGTCTGCATCATAACGTGTTTTGGAGACTGGGTCATGGAGGATTTCGTGAGCGGCTTGGATGGCCTGGAATTTGGGGACGATTTCTGATTCTTTGCCAGGGTTTCGATCGGGATGGTACTTCAGCGCTGTGTCATGGGTTAGCGCAGAGTGGTGTAGTAGGTAGAAGAAGTGTTACCAAGCTTGCGGTATGCCTTCTTGATGTCTTCAACTGAGGCATCCTGTTCTCGGAGTCAGCGACTGTTGCCGGAAGCCAGGTCTCGCAAGCAGACGTACATTGGGCAGTTCCAGATCCGCATAGTAGTTCCGTTTGATGTCGGCCTTCACCATGATCCTGGCAGAGCTGTGGCTTCACAAAGACGAGGCGTATGCGTGGTGCGATGCGATACCATCAAGGCCCTGCGTCGCTAGGTCGTAATGATGAGATGTCGATGCGCGTAGTTGTAAGAGAACAGGCAGTGAGATCAACAGTAATCCGAGTCCAAGGCGAAGCTAACAAATGAAGAGCGGCCAACGGTCAGAGGTGCGTGTCATGCGTTTGCTCTCAATTTACTGCGAAGGCCGAGCGCTTGATTGTTGCGTTGCGCAAAAGCTCGTAGCCCCTCCAAACATGTGAAAGCTGCGATGTCTTGTTTTGGCTCTATGCAACGACGACAACAATTTTATTCTATTCTTTTTCGAGAACAGTCATCACAATATATGAATATTCAGAGCAGAGCTACTTCGACGTCGTGAACAAGGAATGATACCTATTAAACCAATCAGCCATCATGCTCGCCCTGCGGCCTGCAGCTGACGACTTTTTGGTTGCTGCTTCCTGCCCTCGCCGCCCAAGCAACCAACAGCCAGGGCCAACCAACGACCACGCCAGCCTGAAGATCACGGATTAGCCACAACACTGCCTTCAAAGTTGTAGAGCTGTCGATGTTGCACTCATAACGAATATCTATTGGTCCTCCCAAACCTGTAGGATAGTCATACTCTTGCTGAACAAACACAGAGTCAAGCCTTAGCACTGCTGAGCGTGGTGAAATAGCAGCCTTGGACGAGTTGTTAGGTTTCTAAACAATACACTATGAGCTGCGTCTGCGTCTGTATCATCACCATCAAACCCCACAAGGTAGTAGATAAGAGGTAGACAAAACACCCACAGCATATACACGTCTTCGCCATGTACAAGACAAAATCTAGTAAAGGACAGTGTAAGGACAACACGGAAACATGTGTGCGAGAGAGCTGCAAGGTGCCGAATTGATGTATACACGGAACACCATCAAAGAGAGGCTTGAAAGGTAATAGTTGTCAAAGCGAACAAGATTTTAGCCACTGGAATAGAGACAGAACATACCACGCACTCCGAACAAAATCCGTCTCATCAATATATGAGCGAAGTAACGAGAAAAACTAAGAAACAATGAAATCTTTTGACATTCGCTTGCATTTCGACGAGAGAATGAGGGGACATGGATTTTGTGGTGATGCAGGAAACAGAATTGATGCTGCTGAAAGTGGAAAGCTTAGGATAAAAAAACACCTGCGGCGTTTGTTCTCGTCATAAGGTCATGAATGGTGTAACCAGAGCGCGCGCGATTAGAAAACAGAGTCATGTACAATTGCCCCAGACTCTTTTTTGGGTTGGGGCTGTGTGGGCGGTTGTCTTGTGATAGTTGCTAATTTTGTGTCGAAGATTTGTGAGAGGGTGGTTTTATCCAGAAAGCAGAAGGGTCTCAACTTGATGGTACCGGTTAGAAGACAGCCGCCAGTCCGCTCTTCGAGTGTCGTTTGCTGAAACGTGGTTTCCTGCTCTTGACGCTCTCATTATCTCCCGGTTCCTTGCGTAAGGTATTCCGAACTGAGTGTATTGACTGTTGTTCGCCCCCACCATCACCGCCACTCGCACTGGTGGGACTAGACATGGTTGATGCCAGATCGCCATACTGCGACTCGCCCGAGTACGAGTTCGCAATGGATTGCGATAGTGCAACATCCTTGGCACGGCTGATGGCTTCCATCCACTCCTGGGTGGAATACTTGGAGCCCTCTGGATCAGATGTGGTTGCCCGAGGATCTTCGAAGGAGAAATGCTTGTCCCGCTTGATGACAGTTAGTTCAGATGCACGTACGCAGATCAAATGAAACTTACGGTATCGATACAAAAGGACGTCAAACCCTTGTTGTCTTGGATTGTTTTCCAAGATGTTCCGTTAGCAAGCAGATTTAGATCAAGCTTTGCCTTCTTCTCGTCGCCCCCAGCAGCAGCTATTATGACTCGCGCACTGGAAGTTATCATAACAAGTCGTTGGCGTTTCTTGGTCGTTGCCCCACCAAAGAATCTTGAGAATTTTCTTGATGCTTCCTCGCCGCCTTTCGATGTGGGACTATGCGGAGCTGGAGATGAAATGACATTGAGATTGCCCAGTTTGATGATGCGTTCGTTGTTACGGGTTAGCACGGGTGACCAGTCAATGTCAAGCTGACTAGGAGGAGCCAGCTCAGTTATAGCTCGTAGTTGTGGCCGGGGCATCTGCTGTACCGATTGAGCTGTTGGCGGTGAAGCTGCATGGGAGCTTGGAACTGTTGGGATACCAGGGATGGTGGGAGCTGGGGCTGAGCTCATAGGGTCTCCGCCGTTAAGTCTGATGGGTTGGGATTGGGAGGGTCCAGGCATGTAGCTTCGAAGGCGCGGTGCCTTTTGCTTCCACAAAGATTTGCCCCACTGAATTCCTTCGAAGAAGGGGTGTGATTTGATGTGTTCAATAGGTAAACGCTTGGAGGGATCGAGGACCAGCAGTCTTTCTACGAGGTCCCGCGCCACAGCAGGGAAGCCGTCCGGGAAATGATAGTCCAAAGCGACAATCTTTTGAAATGTCTGATACTCGTTGCCAGCCTTGAAAGGTGGGCGACCGGCGAGCAGCTGATACAGAATGCAGCCAAAGGCCCAGAGGTCACTTGCTTTGCAGGCATTCTTGTCTGTCAAGAGCTCTGGACTGACGTACTCTGCAGTGCCAACAAAGGAGACCGCTCTCTCTTGTTCAACGCCATCCAAGGGATCGCCAGCGCCCAAACCGTCGTTAGTGCCGCCAGCGGATTTCACGTCGAGAATTTTGGCGGTTCCAAAATCGGTGATCTTGGTGTGCATTTGCTCATCAAGTAGAACGTTCTCCGGTTTGAGGTCTCGATGGATAATGCCCTTTGAGTGCATATATGCTATTGAGTCGAGGATTTGGGCTCCATAGAAACGCGTGCATTCTTCGTCGAAAGTGCCCATTTTCTTCAGGTGACCAAGTAGCTCGCCTCCGTTGGCAAGGTCAAGGACAAAATATAGCGAACGCTCATCCTGAAATGTATAGTATAGACGGACGATGCCAGGGTGTTCCGTCAGTCGGTTAAGGGCATCCTTCTCGATGTTGACATATTTGACCTTCTTCTCCTTGATTATATGGCGCTTGTCAAGAACCTTGACGGCATACTCGCGATGTACTTGACGATCGGTCGCTGCAAGGACTGTGCTGTATGAACCCTCCCCTAAAGTGCGACCAAAGTGAAAGTCGTTCACACCCTTCTTGACGATTTTTGAAACAGGTCTTCCGTTTTGGTCGACTTCTTGTCTAGTAGCGACTGCAGCTCCGCGCTCTTTCCATTCTTCACTGCTGGGTAGCGGACCTCCTTCAATGCTATATACAGAGGCCGATGGGCCAGGGCCGTATCCAGAGGTAACACGCTTAGAGCTTCTTCTGGGTGGCATAACATTCTGGCCGTCGGGACCGCGGTAACTCCGGCTGGCGGATCGAACTGGAGGATGCCCAGCCATGGCAGCGGCCGCAGCTCGAGAAGCACTCCTAGCCAATCCAGACTGAGAAGAAACATCATCACGGTATCTGTAGGACGAAGCCTGCGAGAGGGCAGAAGTGCTCGAAACGTTCTGATGTGTGTACATGTTGGACATGCGTGCGGATGAGATACTTGGATTCTGGGGGTATTGAGGAACGTGAGCCTCGTATGAGCCGGCACGTTGGCGATAGAGTTGATCGGAGTCAGTCGAAGCAGCTCGGTATGGCCTGGTAGAAGCATAGGGGTCGGTGGAGGCTAGGTGACTGGAGGCATAGTCGGAATGTGAGGGAGCGTTGGAGTGGAACGAGGCAGCATATTGGGAACGCGAGTCGTGGTCGGGAGGGTGTATGGAGGATAGTTGTGACAAGCCACGCGAGTGATTGAGGTTAGTGATGGTGCTGCCCGACGAGTGCGAGGAGATGGTAGGTCGGTCATCTGGTGTCGAAGGGGTAGAGCGAGGTTGCTGGTTGGGACTCGCAGCAGTGCTGTTATTTTTGGGAGAGTCGACGGGCAGAGCGGTGGGCGGCGGTGTATGCAATTGTTGCGTTTGCGTGTGCGTCTGATACGGGAGCGTCTGGGGCTGCTGTGTCGTGGGAGTTTCTTGATCGTCGTCGCTGTCGGGATTGGCTATGCGCAGACCACCAAGCGAACGCGACAGGCTCAAGTCGCCGTTCATAGCTTGTCTATAACGATGCTTGTTGGAGGACGAGTGACTGAGCCAAGCCGAGGCCAGACACGACCAGGCGCGAGTCTGTCTGGCTACGAGATATGCGGTGTATCCGATGAGATGGTCGATTGGTCGTGTGCTACGCAGGACACGAGAGACGACAACCGGCTTGACAGGAGGCTTCGTATGTGCATACAGGCAGGTACAAGACCGGCAACAACGAGACTGGAGGGAACCAGCTTTAGTCCCAAGTCGACGACTTGAGATCCTCTTGCAACCTGCACGCCCGCCGTATGCGTGCACGGACCTATGACCCAGCTTGGGCCAAGGACGCATCAAGTCTCTCTCTGCATTTTGTCATCTGAATCTCCCCTGGGGCCAACATCGAAATGAACCATTGCCGCTGTTTGAGACAGCACTGATCTTTGTTGGGCAGCCAAGTCTTTGAGTTGCTGATCAACCA
Organism: Aureobasidium sp. EXF-3400; assembly: GCA_024195585.1. Lineage (NCBI taxonomy): Eukaryota > Fungi > Ascomycota > Dothideomycetes > Dothideales > Saccotheciaceae > Aureobasidium > Aureobasidium sp. EXF-3400. The sequence goes on from SWBL01000060.1 coordinate 43,731, forward strand.
ACACGTTCGCTGCTGTTTTCTTCTCCTTGCATGCCTGGTCTTGCTTCCCCACGCCTCTCGAACGTGCGTACAACGAAAGACGCTCGTCGAGTGTTGGCTATGAATGACATGCGCCTCACTCCGCCTCAAATTGTTGGGTGTCTTGCTCTTTTCTTAGACCAGAGGGTGCAGCTGGATCTTTGTCGTACGGGAATTGAATCATTCTGTCCTCTCAAGGATGCATACTCTTAGTTGGTCGCACCTGCCTCAATCGCTCTGCTTTCCATATGTCTTCGCGGTGCAAAATCTCAGGCAGTTCAACACTGTCTTCGAGGCATCTGACACTTGCCAGTCTCAACACTGCCTGTTGCAGAATCATCTATCCCATGCCTGATTTTATGCCTCCGTAACAAATACATTATGCTTCGTAACCGCCCATCAAGAGTTCCCCTTGGTATGGCTGATGTCAAACAGATGGAACAACGCCTATGGCTCAGGGAGGCCTCGCATCCGCTTGTTGCACAGACTGATCGGGCTTATGCCCATCACCAACAACTAAACATCACCCATCCGCCACAGCCCCACTACAACCTCCGTGAAGGTCCTCAAAGATCGAGGGATGCAAGCCTTGTTCAGCTTGATCCAAACCGCCATGTTCCGCAGTCTGCCGTTCACGACTCAATTGACTCTACTGAAGACAGTGATTCTGATGAGAGTGCCTCTGCAACAATCGAATCCGTCGCTCGTCTTGTACATATAGCGGAGGTCAGCCCCACCATTACTCAAGTTCCTAGCTACGATCCGCCGGCTCTCGTGAACCTTCCTTCGGAGAGGCCATCAATACATGACAGCCATTACCCTGGTGCCATCAGAAGTCATCATCAGAATCTGAGCACTACGCCTGCACCTGACAGACATCGCTACAACGGCCGTTCCATAATCAGCCCTGATACTCGTTCAGGCTACTCGTATCATCAGCCTTCTCGCCAGGACATCAACCATCCCTACCACAGGAACAGCGATCAGAGTACAGCACTTCTTTCTCAAAGAGGGCATAATCCTCACGCCGTGTCGTTCGCGCCTCGTGTACGTTTCGGGTCGGCTCTCCAGGAACTTTCTCCCCATCACAGCTCCAACTTTGCCTCTGTTCATCGACGTGGAGGGACGCTTAGGACAAGACGATCTTCTCCCCGAATCTCTAATCCCAGCCGTGGTGAGACGAACCACCAAACTAGATCTAGGCCTATGCCTCGTTCTAGAGGCCCTTCGATCAGAGGTCCTCGTCGTGCGGATGCACCACTCAGGCCACCAGCTGCATCGTCAATAGACACAGTCATGGATCGTTACCCCATTTTCCCCTCAATGTCGTCCCAGTCCGATCCTTCAAGATCTGATTATCCGTTCCTCCCACATTCTCAAAGTATACCTCAAAGAAGAGGTATAATAACTCCACCTGCGGATCTCGTTGTCGCCCGCATGCCGCACCCTCGGTCCCGGTTCTCTTCAGCTACGGAGTCTCGTACCTCGGAACGTTCACGAGCTTCAAGTAACAGTCTTTCGACTACGAACGTTATTCCTGCTCTCGATGATACCTCGAGACATGGCTCTATTGGTTCTAGAACTTGGGATGAGCGACAGGGCCCTCGTCTAGGTAACGGGCGTTCTTCTCGTGCTGGAAGCTCGAATTCGTTGCTTCCTGGAGGTAATCCATCCAAGCGTGATGGAGGGCTTCCTCCAACGCATTCACCCCTTGACCGATTAACCCAAGAGTTGCAGCGTTTGTCCACAGGTTTGTCAGCAAGATCACGGTCTTCATTGAGATATTCCTCCCGTGTGACATCTACAGATGGGCATCTGTTGAGCGGTGATGTATTCTGCTCGGACAATGATGATGACGAGACAGAAAAGAGGAGTATCGGGATTTGTGACCGTCCCAGCCGTCACGATTTATCGGAGGTCGACGGGCACAGTATGGACACGTGGGACGACGATTTGTCTCGTCAGCCTCAGCGTCCCCAGCGTGATCTCGGCATAACAGCACGAATTGTGGATGTGGAAATCGACTGTCAGAGTGCAACAGTCAGGCCACTTCCACCGGTCACACCAGGTCGACCACAGGCACGATCTGTGAGGACTCCGTCTGGGTCCTATTGCAATCTTCGACCACAGGCAACTCCAAGGATCAGAGTTTATGATGATGGCCAACCAGCTAGCATGCAACCGCAAACGCCAGCGGACCTCTCTCATCGTTTCCGAACACCGGTATTCGCCATGTCTACCAATCCTGTAGTGTGCCAAATCGCGCATCCGCTTGCAAGGGTTCAGCCTGTGGAACAGTCCCCGCTGATACCGATTCGCAACGCTCACCGCAATACATACCCTTCGTTTCAGCAGACAAACCCAGAGCCACCTACGTCCAACTCGCAGCCATCTAGTCCATACTCGCCTAATCTTGACCTGAGGACTGCTGCGGCTATCACCGCGGTCGAAAGACGACGAACAGCTCGAGCAATTTCTAATGAGAACGTGATCGATCCGAGTACCAATGGTATGGAAGCTGAGAGGGAGGCGTTGCTGAGACGCAGAGGAGACGACAGCACAAACACTCTCGATGAGACACCTCCACGTCAGGGTAGGTATGAACGGATTATATCATGACAGTATCTCGCAGAGATCGGGCTTGTATGACGCACAGGGTTGGTTGCACAGCAACATTCTTAGCAGCATATCATGTGCGAACAACAAGGACGTTGAACATTAGCTAGATGTATTCAGTTACGTGGTGTACGGTTGTATTTTTTTTTGATGGTAGTCATCACCACTGAAGACCCAACCATTATGTGGTATGTCAGAGACATGATGGAGCTCATGGGGCTTGGCCGTCAGATGGTTGCAATCCTCGTCATCAAATTCACCAAATCAGTCGTCTTGCCTCGCTGAGCACAAGTAGCTCTCAGTTTAGATCATGATTGCTTCCGCTTGTCTCGGACGATGGATAATTAATTATCTTCCATTTCCCATGTCCATTTCGTGAAGCACGGTCGGCAAGTCGGCGATCTTTATGGCAATCTTTCAAGCCTGTCAGCATCATCATGTCGCACAAGCGCTCCGTCATCTTGCATGATAACGCTGCGGCCGAAAACATAATCCAGATAACCAATCGCGTAATGCACGTTTTGAGAATGGGACGAAGATGTAATCACTTGGGCAAGGGCTTGTGTAACGAGGAGTTTTTTGCGACAATGAGAGACCCGACGTGGCAGTTTCGCAGGGATCAACATGTTTGATAAGGTGACCTCGTAAAACAGTCCCCTGACAGTCGTCTACTGCAGTGATCTACACGAAGGCGGTCGTGCGTCGCTCAAGCTTTCTCACAGGGATCTTCGAATAGCGTTTCAGGTTTGTAGACAGCCCGCTGGGGACGCGCAAGACGTGCTACCTACACAACCTGTGACATCGGCAATTCGCCTTCTCCTCCATCGTTGCTGCATCAATTCTCACATTGTCACTCGTTCTCTCAAACTCTACCGCTATTTCCTCTTTTGCGTGGAATCGATCTTGCTGATTTTGTTGGACTGTTTTCTCCCATGACGAATTTCTGGTGAGAAGTTTCACCGGACAACGCAAAAACATGGGGCACGCCACGCCAGCTGCAGGACGCGATGGAATCGTTGCATTCAAACAGGCCCTCTTGAATTTGGCCCAGGCTCCTCGATGGAGGGGACTCATCATCGGCACTGTTTCGTTCTTGCTTGTCTTCTGGATATGGCAAGCCAACTCGGACCCCAACGCGCCTGGTTCAAAGCTCTACAATAAAATCTCCGGCCGGCCCCAACATCAGGATTTTATGTGGAAGCCACCTTCTCCGCTTGAGCCATCCGAATTTACAATAGATCTCGAAGAGGGGAAGAGTTCGACCGCACCTAGCGGGCTCAAGAAGGAGAATCCTCAATTCCATCTTCTGATCCATGCGCCAAAGATCACGAGCAATGTTTGTCGAAGCTTGCTGTCGTCTTTTCTCTTGGACTATCCGACACCAACCTTGATAGGCTACAGGCCGCTCCCACCCAATGAGACTGTTGAAGGAGATTTCTGGCTCGACTACGGTCTTGCAGACACCACCGAATATTTGACAGAGCAGAATCGCATCTCAGACGACGATTTTATTGCTATCGTCGACGGAGAGAGCACCATCTTTCAGCTACCCTCAGAAGCTTTGTTGGCCGAGTACAGCGCACAAACGAAACAGGCCAATGCGGAGCTGGATAGCAAATATCATGATATACCAGTCAAGACGGCGAACAAGCAAAAATTGCAACGCTTCAACCAATCAGTATTCTTTGCAGCAGAGTATGAAGTCGTGCAAAAGCCTCACAATGGCTTCCTGAGCAGATTCAAGTTACCCGAAAGGAAGCTATCGACTCACTTGAACGACAATCTTGCAATTGGATCTGGCTCAGGACTTCGTCACCTGTTCGCAACAGCATTAGAGCAAAACAGTCGTATCGAGCGCACTGACCGCGATACCTTCAACACCATGTTCGCACAACAAGAACTTCTTCGCGCGTCCCAGGCCAAAGAGCAGCGCGAGTTGAAAACATGGCTATCTCGCAATGTGCTACCATCCAACAAAAAACTCCAGAAGAAGTTGGCCGAGGACTATGCAGCAGCCAAACAAGACCTAGGCATTGGACTTGATTACAGGGCTACTATTTTCCAAACCATTCCAGCTACAGCTCAACATGTTTCCGACAGCGTCATAGCACTGTCAGAACATCCTAGCTTCCCGGTCCCTAAGTCTTTCAAGAAGCTACCGGGTCCATTCACCCTTCAAACTTATACACCACACCTCAACTCCACTAGCGCAATTCTTGTTCAGAAACAAGAAAAGCTGCCTTACACATCACATTGGACCGACATTCCCCTCTTCACCAACCCAGTATCTCAACAAGTGCCCTCGTTGATCTCCATGTTGCCTCCCAAATCCAACGCCCAGGCAGACGCAGCTTCAGGTTTACTCACAGCCCCGGATACCAACATGCGCGAACTTTGGGAGTCGATGTGGTTCTTCCCATACGCACGACCCCTGCTCAAACAATACCTCTCCAAGTCTACCAGCAAGGAGATTGCTTCTGAAGCCGCCGTGGGTGGGGAGCGCTGGTACGATGCTCGTGGCGGTCGTGGCGGTGTCTGGACAGTCGACAATGAATGGCTTGACGCTGCAGACTTGTGCGCACCATTCGGCAAGGAGATCTTCGAAGATGGACTGAGAGGCTGGAGCCATGCTGTGCCTGACGGCGTTGAACTTTCCAAAGTCGAGAAGACCCCCGATGGAAAGGGCATTGTGATTGGCGAACAAGTGAGGAATGGACAAATTCACAAGATTGTTGCCGTCCAAGCTGAGAACTAAAGCATCGTGCTGAGGCATGGAATGGCATGCATCGTTTTCCTTTTTTTTTCTTTCTCTCTTCTCGAATTGAAAGGTTCGAAGAGATAGCATTGGCGTCTGTGGCGTTCTACTTGTTACTAGTGTACATAGCTTTCTGCATAGAAATTGACTGGGTCTCACATGAGCTTGCAATTGTTCGTCCGATGATTACACAAAACTCTGGTACGCGATTATGTTTGTAAGAAATCCAGCTATTGATGGAGTGCAAAGTCAGATACTGATGCTCTTGCATTGGGACTTTTTATATCTAGAGCAGCAGAAAGAAGGAAGATGCACTCGACAGAAAGACAGAAGCAGAGAAAAAGCAAAAGAATGGAGAGCTATAGCAACTTGTTTATGTGTCTTTCGCGACCTGAGAATCCTCAGCTGCATTCTTGGATCCGTTTTTGAGTGCTTCGGGCAGATGGGGAGGAAGTGACTTCTTTAGAGCCCTCAGAACCCTCGGTGTAAGAGCATAGTTTGTAGCCGTCACTTCGTCCTCATCATTTTCGTCATCCGAATCTGTATCATCGTCCATTTCATCATCAGCATCGACTTGATGTCCGTCAATCACCTGCATGTTCGCCCTCCAGTGGGCGAGATCTTCTACAGACGTTGTCATCATTGCGTGGGATCAGTGTAGCTGGACTTTCTTCCGTGATGCTAGTGAGCGACTTAGTGGCTCCGGATGTTGAATCCGAGTAGTAGGGGATACCCAGCGACTCATCGGAGTGGTCGGACATTGGTTCTTCGGAAAGTTCTGCCATGACTTGGGAGTTTGGTTGCTACGATGCAAGCTTCAAAGCTGTTGGGTAGCTCTTTGATTATATACCGTGCCTCGAGACAAAGGAATGATGCCGCGATGACGATCTAGCAGCAAGCAGCGTCGCGAGTCAGAACACAAAGAGGCTGACGATGACCGGATCCGGCTTGGAGAAGAGGAATGTTGGTCGATCGGAGGCCGATAACATACACAGACCCCATGTCTGTTTGGTTAGAAGTTCCTCATACATACCTCTTGAGATCTCAGGCAACATGGCATACACATTCTTCGGAGTCGCAATCCGCTTGCTTACCTTTTACATCACTGGATTGATCATCGCGTCAATGTACCAAGCCATCTCACCAATGTCAGCTCACAACAGAGGCGAAATTGTCGACTATGGAGCCGAATATATTCAATCCGGATTCAAGGACTTACAAAGCGTCTCCCCAGGTTTCGACTATTTCGTCCAGACGATATATCAAGTAATGGCGCAGACGCTGTTCACAATAACGATACGGTACAGCATCAATGCTGCTATTTTCACAGGCGTATTTATCGCTATCGCCCTCTTTACAACCATTGCTGTTCTCGTGGGATCACTCTCCTCCTTGATGGTGTGGCTGGGGCTCTCGCTTGTGAAGCTGGGCATGGGCTTGGTCTGGTTGGTCGAGAAGCTTGTTGAAGGAATTGAGAAGGTTCTGGGATAGCAAGCCTTAAGGTCTCTACCAGGCCCAAGGATTTGAGAGGTTCTGAGCGTCAGGGTTCATGGAGAACAAAACATGGAGCAAGGCGAACACTATTGGTTAGACTGTCCTGAGGACAAAGGTGCACCTCGGTCAGTAGAGATAGCACTTGATGTACAAGGACTGAATCCTGATTCCTGAAGCAGATGTTGTAAGGCAGTTCCATGTTCAACAAAAGCGAAGCATTGTGTGTCACGATTGGTTTTCCAGTGCTTGCTTTTGAGACAGCATAGCCATATGTCTGATGTTTTGAGCCTGCAATAGTCCGAAACGAGCGGCAGTCTCGTATCATGTACGAGCGACAAGTAGAGGTGCGTGGTTGGCAACAAAGAAGATATGGAGAAAGGAGGTAGAGCGCCAAGCATCGAGATATTCTTAGAGAGGGCGCCCGGAAGCGCGGCAGCCTGCGCCACGAATGATGGCAGCAACGCGGTTGCCTGAACCAACTGACGCCAGGATTCGAACGTCTTATTTCCGTTGGCCATTCCCTATCTCTTCGCTCGACCTACTTCGCTCCTCGTCCCTCGATAACTTATCACGCTGAACACCTTGCATCAATCATCAAATACCGTATACACAAGTCGTCGAGGAACCTCCTACCATTGCCACCATGCACCGAGAAGTGCTCCACCATCTCGCCCGCCGTGGCTATGAAGCCATGAGCACCACCGAGTCTCGCCAAACAATCACGGCCGATGTCAGCCCTCTCGAGATGCTTCCTCTCATCCTCACTGGCGCTCTCTTCGCCTTTGTTCTGGCCTCGGTACGACAATGAAATCTGGGCATGCTCCATCTGTTACTAACCTCTTGATAGATCAGATACACCCTCGGAGGTGTTGTCGCTAGCCTGGCCATGATCGAGGACCGCCAAACCACCCTTGTCGAGACTCGCACTCTCGCTGTCGACGAAAAGGAAGACCCCGATGCCCCCCTGGACAAAGCCCGCCTGATTGATGAAGAAGTCATGGTTATTCAACAGACCCCTCTGACTTCCAGCATTCGCAACACCCTCAAGCACCTGACCTCAATTGGTGGCTTCAGAGCTCGCTGGAGAGGACTTGGCGCTGCCCTTATCTACAACCTTGTCCACTCGTTGACCGTTAGCTTCATTGCCATGTTCGTTGCCGCCTTCACAGGCCTCCCTATTGTTGGTCGTATCCTCGCCAACATTGCCGCTAATGTTCTGTTGACCCGCATCCACATGGTTTGGACTCACACCGTCATCTCTGAGCCTTCTTCCTTGTCATGGTCTCAGCGTCTCGCCCAGACTGACAGAACCATGTTCCGTGCTTTGGCTCTACCTACATTGGTTCATTCCATTGCCGAGCTTGCCACCTATGGCCTTCCTGTTGCCATGTTCCTTTTCGTTGGTCCTGAAATCACCAGCGATAGAGGAAACGAGCAGTTGCTTGTCAGAGGTGCTTCATCTCTTTCTGCCTTCATCTTGCTTAATGTCCTCATCCTGCTCCCTGCTACCGTGACCCGCACCCGTATCGAGGCCAGCTTCCTGCCTGAGGACACCAAGACTATTGTTCCCTTCGACCGTACTTTCAACGGTGCTACCAACATGATTGCCCTGGACAGCCGTGCTGGTCGCAGGAGTCTCTTCATTGAGGCTTGGCGCTCATTCGACATGGCCAGCAGAATCCGCTTGGTCAAGTTCTTCGTCAAGGAGGCCGCCATCGAGCTCTTCTTCTCCGTCTCTGCTACCATCGCCATTGGTGCCCAGGTTTTCGCCCTCGGCTTGACCAAGGACAGCGTTGTTGTCACCATGGATGGCATGTAAAGGTCAAAGCCACTGTACTCGATATATCTTCATGCCATATTCTCTCATCCCTTAAATTGTAAATGGCGTTTGGGTTTTTATATCCTCAATCAATTCTCTTTTTTATGCCTTATTCTTGCTCCCTGTGTCCCCTACCTTGCTCATAGAATCTTTGATCTCTCATTGGTAGATATATGTATGAACCATTCGCTTTAGAAACAATTTGAATTTCATGATCTCATTGGCAAAGATAAATTGTGCAGCAACTACTTGACCATCAGACCCATACATTACTTGGTGGCACCAACAACCTTCTCCTCGTACAAAATTTCCGTCTTGCTATCCAAAGCAGCACCCGCATAAGCATCAATCTTGAACCCGGCAAACTGCCTCGCAGAAACACCTTTCGTGAACAACAAATCCATTTCCTCGTAAGTGCGGTCTTTGGCTTCAGGAAGACGAAAGTATGCCCACACGAACGTGCAAAAGGAAGTTGCGAACCAGAAGAAGGCGGTTTTGCCTTTGAGGTTCCATTCTGTGGGATTCATGAAGTAGGATTCCAGCTTGGAGGGCGGTTAGTGGTGGGGTGGAAGGGAAGAGTGATGGGTGGGGGGAGTTGCTTACAGTTGAGCAGACGATGTTCATCAAGGCGTATGAGTTTCGAGCCAGACAGACTGTTTTTGCGCGAACACGAATGGCAGAAGTCTCACTGACGATGGTATAGGCCACTGGGCCCACGGAAAGCGAGTAAGTGAATAGCCACACCACAGTCAAAGCACCAGCAACCCATTTCACATCATCGGACTTGCTTGCTGCGGAGACGATACCGATGACCAAAAGCAAAGTACACAGAACACCCATTCCAGTGGTATAGATCTTTCTTCTACCGACGTGGGCGAGAATGAACCAAGAGGCGATTGTGCCACAGAAGGCGACTGCTGTGCCTCCGAGGCCAATGCTGTAGGAGACGGTGTCTTTGATGCCGGCTTGTTGGAAAAAGTATGTCGGTGTGTAGGCGAAGCAAGAACCTGAAAACAGCTGGCCCATGAAAGTCATACAGCAGATCTCGGTTCGACGGCGGTCGGTACCTTTGAAACATTGGAAGTAAGATGTTTGCGATGCTTCGTTGTCAAGTTGGGTCTCGATCTCGACAGTGTGGACCATCATTGCCAGAGTTCCTTTGATTTCGTCTTCGTTGGTGTTGGTCGAGATACGCTTGAGGATATGCTGCGCCTCGTCGAGTCTGTTATTGCGAACCATGTACCATGGCGACTCGGGAGCAAAGAAACAAGCAATCATGAGAGGTACGGGCCATGCCCATTGAACTGCGAATGGAATGCGGTAAGACCACTGGTCGGTTCTGGCGACAAGGCCTTTGAGGACACCGGCAGCAATGAATTGTCCAATGGCCCCTGAGATATGTCAGCAGCTGTATATGCGAGATGGTAGCAGAATGCTTACAGCACAAGTTGACGTATGATGTCAGATACCCTCTGAGTTGCAGAGGAACAATCTCAGAAGCATAAGCTGGCCCAATTGTCGCAAAGACACCCCAACTGAAACCGCACAAAATCTGACCAACAACAAGGACTGGCTTGTTGGGCGCGAAGAAAGTAATGAAGATGAAGGCATTCAGGAAGAAGAGAGCGACAATGATGACTTTGCGGTAGCCATATTTGGCGGCGAGCCATCCGTTCAAGAATATACCAGGCACAATACCGACGTTACTAGCGTTACTGCTCAAGGGTAAATATCTGCCCTGTCTAATTATGCTTCGATCTCACTTACTTGAGAGCGGTTTGCCATGCACCGGAAAGTTGGTAGTCGTTGGTCGCCGCATTGTAGGCACCAAACTTTTCGGCAAAAGATGGATAGGCGAAGAAACTCGACATCAAGATAGTATCATAGCCTTCCATGACGACAGTCATCGACATGACCATTGACCAGGCAATTGCCTTCCGATTCTTCTTGATGACTTGCATGAGAGGGGTATTGTGCTCAGCATCAGAGGCATGCTTAGCATCAACGATGGCATGGGCGCCAAACACCTCTTCGATCTGCTGGGCTCCATGCTTGAGCGACTCGTCTGCTGTGTGAGATGCCATGATGCTCCTCTAGTCACCTTATCCAGGTGAAATCAACGAGCGAGGAAAGACAAAGTTGAGATCTCTTTCCAGAAGCATCTTAGGGCGCCGCCATACATTTATCGCCATGGTACCTTCGAATGTACAGCAGCAGTACATGTTACCGCGTAGCGTAGCCCTAGGCAGGATTGACTGTTATGTCGAAACGGGGTACGCATGACAAGGCAGTGAACTACTAGCGTGCAGTCACGAAGGATCTTGCAGATTATCCGGTGCGTTCAGAGAAATGATTTGCTAGGGATACGATGAATAGTGGAGGATCCTCGAATGGTAGTCAATTCCACCAATCAGCCACCTTGCCCCGGATCAACAACCCCGCGTTCGTTGGAGTGGCGTGGTGAATGGTTCGGAGTTGGCATGATCGTCTCTGTCCACTTGCAGCACTCGCCTATGCATGGATCGTTGTTAGCAAGGCTAGACACCATCTGATCGGCCTATTTATTGGTGGTGAAATTTGGCTCTCGTGTTTTCACGTGGTTACTCGTACTGTCCCCCGATGATTATCCAGGTATAGCCGCGAGATCTGGAGAATCTCTGCACCGATCCCAATTGACTCAATATGTGCATGCAGTTGAAGTTTCTTGATGTTTGGTAGTGGTCCAGAAGTCGAGGTCTCCTAAGAACATGTGACCATCTGGACGACTCTGGAGGGAAGAGACTATCGTCGAGTGTCACACGAGGAAGTTCGAACTCAAGGATTGCTGAGAGAACGCCGTGCTGGCTATTGCACTCTAGAGGTCGCCCATGTCGCCCTGAACGAGGTGTTCCGTTTTAGACAGAGATCGAGGCCTGGTGGACTATGGGCGCGTATTCCTTCTTTGCCATGTCATATGAGCTGGTCTTCCATCTCGGGATCAGACGTTTCAAGATCCTAGGGTGTCGAACCGCAACGGTGAAGGCGGTTAGATTGTCGTGCATTTTGGCACGTTGGTACTGTTGGCTTTAGTTCTGCAACGCGGGCTTTTAGATATTGTCCTGGAAAAATTGTGGGTGACAAGTTTGTAGGCTTTGAGGCACACAAACACGATGTGCCATGCTTCCAAAAGTCTGTGGAACCAATATGCTATCAATTTAGGTGCTTTCTGACCTAAACGTCTGCCAAGAGAGAACTTGTAGCCATCTATGTTACTCTAGCAACTTGTGTTGCATGAAGAATACAGGGTGATTTGTAGGTCAACAGATTTGTCCAGTTAGAAGGATCAATTTCCGGTGCTTTTGGTCGAACAATGCTGTGATGCGATGGCATTCTGTACTCAGATGAGGCAGCCCAATGGTATAGAGCAAACTTGGGAGCCTGCTTCCTGTTCTACTAAGAGCCTGCTTGATAGAATCAAGCAGGATTTAAGCCTTTCCTTGTCACGACTTGCAGTAATATGGTTGGCGGAGGTGGAGTGAATCGTATTGAAGAGAAAAGTGAGTCTTACCATGTGAAAATGTCAAGCTGGCAAAGGCGCGTTCAGTCGTCACTCGAAGTTCCGACGCGTCCATGAATCTTTGCTTCTCGGCGGCGACATCATTTACGCATCGAACGACATCACCTCGACAACATCATCAGCCATGGAAGTCCACAAGAAGATGTTGGCAAAGAAGCTCAAGGCCCTCTACAAGATCGTAGAGCACCAGAACCCTCGTCTTCACTTGTCTCTCACCATCCGCTACTGCGACGAACTCAAGCTCCCTGACCACACCATTGTCGAACTCAAGATGCCCGAGGACGTCGGCCGCTTCATCAAGGCTGGCGAGCACATGACTGAAGATGAGAGACACGAGGCTGGCATTGATCGCCTGCTTACCACCAACGAACACCTCGCTCAGCCTTGCGCATACAACCCGATCAGAACTTTGGGCGACCTCAGAAAGCTTCTCAAGTCGGGCTATGTCCGTAAGCCAGAGAGTCCCAGATGCGCTAGATGGGATGAATGCATGTTCGAAGAGCTGAAGGTCCAAGGATTTGTCATTCAGTTGAGCATCGACGAGTTTCGCTGGGCGGTCGACGATGTTTGGGGTCCCGCTAAGGCCTGAACCAACAAGACTGTAAGTAATGTTTGTCGTCATGTATGTGTTGAACTCGTCTGAACACAAACAGGTCCATTCTGAAGAACAAATCTTCCCGGCCGGGATGAGAACAGATCAAACAACCACCAAAGGTCTGTTTCTCTGTTTTTTCTTTCGATACTGCATGAGATCCTACCTTGTGCTGACATCAAACATCGATAGTGTTCGTTAACGACGCACAACACATGCATCGCTGAATTGTATCCAAAGTCTGGTACGCATCAACAAAAAAAACCTTGCCTGGAGCAAGCAGTCGAGGGAAGGGGTGGGTGTCTTCCGGGATTTCAAATGTGATACACCATAGCATTAGCTGCAGCAAACAAGATCGGTCGATGTCGCTGGTTCGTCGTGGCCGTTGTCCTCTCACTCTTCTCTTTCGGAACACTCATGTTGATTTGTGATGCTGTCGCTGTCCAAGTCATACGATCTCTCTACGACCTCTTTACGACAGCAGTCGGTCTATTCTCATGGTTGAATAGACAAAAGCGAAGCCTGGAGATGGCTGAAAGGGAGCGGCGTCGACGCCATTCGTACCAGGCCCGGCTGGCCACAATGTCAGACAATCCTGGTCCTGCCTCTTCATATACGAGGGCGTCAGCCACCAGCAGTCGTGCCGTGCCCGTGACCAGATGTGATCGGCTAATAACGATGTTGTAGCACGTCGATCGCTCGGTCTGTCGGCTGAGGAGGGATGAAGAGGTGCCTTGCCCACCCTCCTCCAGAAAACTTGGCAAAAACGAGCTCTTTCTCCACGCGGGGACCCCATTCCTTCCAGAGTTGTATCTCATCTTAATTTTCTGCTCTTCAACGTCTACAGATGCATCGCATCTGCTATGGATACAGGTGATCTCAATTTGTCCTTCAGCAGCAAGAGGCAAGCTTCAGGAATGCAGCTGCTCAACGCCCCTGGTCCTGCCACGCAAGCCATGCAATCACACTGGGTTGCATGAGAAGGAAGGAAGGCCAATGCACCTGCCACTGTAGGATCCCCGCAACGTCATCCGATACCATTGTGCATGTGCTTTGCTGGACCTGACGATCCTTCCTTCTAATCAATTTTCCCAGAGCGGGGTCCGGCAGAGGTTCAATGTTATAATCCCTACGCCTAGCCTTCCTGCAGGTCTGTGTTGTTGTTCATCTTGTTCATCGCTCTCTTCTGCAATCTCTTGTCAGGTCAAATCGACAGTGAAGTACGTCAAGTCATGTTCTCAGGCAAGCTCGCTGCTCTGGCGGCCCTCCTCCCTGCCACAGCTTTTGCTGCCAGCATTGCTGGCAACGGTTCTTCAGTACTGCCCAACGGCAAGTACGAAATCTCGTCTGAAGGCATCCGCGCCAACTTCGTTCCTTACGGCGCAGGCATCTCCAATCTCTTCATTCGAGATGCTCACGGCATTGAGCGTGATATTGTGCTTGGTTGGGACAATGCCACCTACTACACCGAGGACAAGCTGCACCCCCATTTCGGGTGAGTTTCATGTTCACAGGTTCAGAGCAAATAGCTGAAAGATTACTAGTGGTGTCCCTGGACGTTACGCCAACCGCATCAAGAACTCTTCTTTCGAGATTGATGGCACTACCTACCATATAACACCTAATGAGAATGGAGGTCTCGATACTCTCCACGGTGGAACCGATGGCTGGTCCGTGATACTATACCTCATTGATGTCCAGCCGATACTTACATACCTTGCAGGGATTGGCGCAACTGGACTGTGACTGCTCATACTACCGACTCCATCACCTTCTCTCTCGTCGACCCCGATGGCGCTAACGGCTTCCCTGGCGAGGTTATCAGCTACATTACATACACCTTGACCCCATAGTAAGTTGATATGCGAGATAATCCAGGGCGCAACGCTAATAGTACATAGCCAATGGCACTTGAAGATGGTTGCGGTAGCAACTACTAAGAAGACACCCATCATGCTGAGCTCTCACGTAGGTCCATTGATCTGAACAACCCGACATGTGTGCTGATCCAGCTCAGGTATACTGGAATCTTGACGGTTTCCAAAATCCTAACGATCCTACTATCAACAACTACACCGTACACTTGCCTTATTCCGGTCAGCGTGTCGGAGTCGATGGCATTCTCATCCCCAATGGTACCATCTTGCCCAACGAGCAAGGTGGCGTATTCGATTTCTGGTCATCGCCCAAGAAGATCGGCGCCAACCTGACTTCTCCTGACCTTGTCGGCGGTTGTGGCAGTGGATGCATTGGTTACGATACCTGCTGGCTGGTTAACAGAGATCAGAATGGACCCTACGATTGGCGCCAATCTGGACCTGTCGCTACCGTCTCTAGTCCTTTCTCTGGTATCCAGATCGACATCTTCACCGATCAGCAGGCCTTCCAGATCTACACATGCGCTTCACAAAACGGTGAGTTTCGTTTTGTACTCGAAGTTGAATAACTTCTAACATTTGTAAACAGGAACTACCACTCTTAAGGAGACCCAAGGATTTTTCAACCAGACTGACCAACCGCGTGTTGTCCAGAAGTACGGATGCATGGTTATGGAGGTTGAGGACTGGATTGATGCCATCAACCAACCTGAATGGCAAAGAGAGAAGAGAAACATCTTCGGTCCTGGTAGCGACCCTTACGTTCTTCAGGCAACCTACAACTTCTCGGTGAACAAAGAGGTGGCATCTGGTTCTAACAACACATCCGGCTACTAGAAGCATGAGAGAGATCGATGTAATGACCAAAGGATTGACTAATGAACACTTTTGAGAGATGTTAGACGGTTACATTACAGTGAAACTGGTAGTTAGACCATGTGCTACCTCATCAGACCTCCGCTGACTGGGCGTTGTATCTGTATACATGACTCGATATGTAAGTGATGGCGACGACCGAGTTGGTCAGTCGCATTTTCACAGACACAACTCGACGGGCCGATCTACTCACTGCATTGATTGCTGCGCACTCTTTTGCGCACCCATAACCTTTCATCGCCGTCGTTCTACAATCATCCATCGTTCTCCCTCGTGTTCTTCGACAACTAATTCCCAGCGCACATCTCTTCCAACGTCTTCCACACACCATCTGTCTCCGAAGGGTTTCTGGAAGAGCCAGATCGTGCCAACAAAGCAGGTTGGCCTTGAGCAGCTATCGAAAGCAACTACCCAAGTACCTACAAAGAGCTCAGATCGTGGCATTGCACCCTCCTCGACAAGATAACTCACCTTCGCCGGCATACCAAAGCTCACGCTCAGCCGCAAGAGCTGATATATCAGGCTCCATCATCTCTATGATAGGTTGAGAATCGTACGGAATTGCTAAGATGAAGACGAGCAATAGGGAGGCGTACCAGCTCAGAGCAGCGTACCAGGGCGCCTTACCTGGCACTATTGCTTCAGCAGAACGACTTCACATACTGATGGGCGTCGAAGCGGAAGCTTTTGATGTCTACGGACGGCTCGTCGTATCACCTTGGCACATGCCTTTGCCTGAAGAACTTCAGCGCCAGTCTCAAACTCCTAATTCGAACCATCTCAACACAAAGCTCCATACTGCCATCAGTGAACGTGAAGCGGGCATGCTGCCGTACAGAAATGCTGAAACTCGAGCACTTTTCCAACAAAACAACAGAAGAGCCGCACCATCCAACCAACTCGAGCGTTCTCTGCACAACAAGAACCTCGCCCAGCATCTCTCTTCACACCAGCCAGGAGTTCCAGTTCCTCTTCATTCCAGAGATGTGAATTTCCCTTTACCATTTGCTGGTAAGAAGCCCTCCTTCGCGAGCAATAGTGTGATGGACAACATGCTCAAGCGTAAGCTTTCGAAGATCAAGCTTCCATCGGCTCCTAAGGACGACCATATAAGCGGTGAGATACCCAACTTGTCCATCCAGCCAGCTTTTCAGCACAAACTTCGAATCTTCAGGCCCGTTGCCAGTGAGGACAATACAACTGGTGCACAAAAGGAGCCCAACCACCCAATGACGAGCGAATATAAGGAAAAGTCCGGGTCGCCATCGCCTCCTCGTCGCCGCTCTATGCCACCCATCGAAGCAGTTCTAGCTCATGGTTTCAAGAACATTAACCTGGTTCGTGCGCCTCAAGTCAGCATTCCTCGCTCGCACGCCTACGACCCATGGACAGGTCTTTCTCTCAGTCACAAAGTCTTGTCCCCAACACCCGTGTTCTTGCTGAACATGACTCCCTTGCAGCTCGACGATAGCGAAGAAACGCAATACTGGAGACCCTCGCTTCCCATGCTTCTGTCCTACCATCTCGCCAATCCAGAAACCCTGATCGAAGAGACGACCATCCAGAGCCTGACTTTCCACCTCCCAGCTCCAAAGCCAACTCTAGCTTCTACAGGAGACAGAAAACAACCAGCCAGAGCAGCAAAACAACTCCACTACAAAACCGAAGGACCGGAGACTGGCACCGAGATCAGAATGATCAGAATGATACTTCCACCACTTGTCAACGGCGATGGAGTTACGAGTGAAGAAGTCCCTTACACAGATTGGTTGATCCTCTGTCTCGGCGACATCGCGCCTGTTCAGCCTCCCTCTACAAGTACGAGGGTCTTGCGTTCTGCTTCCAAGCTGCCCAGACAGTCATACTTGCTGCTTGCTATGCCGACCCAAGCAATCTCTGGGACCTCTTTCGTGGCAAACAGTCCCAGTTCGTCGCCTGCAGCAGGTGAGACAAACAAGCAGCAAGCCATCACTGCAGTTCTGAGGTTCGCAAGTAGAGGGAGAATGCCTTTGGCTTTTGGCGTAGGAAGGGATGTCAGCTTTGCGGACAAGTGGATCAATGAATTTGGAATGGGAGTGGCGGCTTTGGAAGTCACGGTGAACGGTATTAAGCCTCCTTGTTGGTCGTAAGAGGCAAGTGATATGGCCCTGCTGCTCTTTCCCTTTCATGGTGTGGATGTTTGCTTTCCTTCTTCTCGTCGCTCATTCGTTCGTTCTCTTACTATCACTCTCACTCTTTCACATGTCCAGTATCGATACTGCTCCAGGCTAGCCGATAACCCAAAAATCCCATTATTGCTCCTAGATGCTTCTTCCAAAGTGAAACAAACACAACCCGGTTTCATCTCGGGAAACAAGAATCACCTCGCACAAGCTCACTGGCTTTTCTCTTAATCTCTGTATCTCTTGATTCACTTGTATCATTTGTGATATCTTAAGCGATATATATTCTTTCCTCAAGGTCTTAGGTTTACTTGCAGGTCATGCATGGCCCCAAAGACCAGCCCAAACCAGCTACAGGACCTCTCAAATGGCCATACGGCTTGGTGGTTTGCTGTCATCTCTTAGTAACCATCGGGTGATGCACCTTTCGCTAATCGGATCGTCGTCGCTTTGTGATCAGGATGCTTGCTTCGTCAAAGATTGTGTTGACATTCCTACTTTTCGTGCAGAGTTTCAAAGTATGATCTTACCACCCCTTCGTCACAACACCTCGTACAATAATAGAAAGTGATGTGCCTTTCCTCCATCGGGTCGTCGTTGCTATATGTTTAGGACGCTTACTTCGTCAGTGATGGTCTTGTCGTCCATGTTTTTCGTGTAGGTCGTCAACTACCACTTGTCAGCTCCTACAGAGAAGTCCTGTCTGGCAGACGCATAAAAGCCCTTTACTCAGGCGATACATATTCCGTTTATCAGGTGGACAACAGACAAAGTGATGAGGGTGATGATATGCTTTATCCTCATGCACAAGCTAATTCGTAGTAATCTGTCAATGCTAAGAAAAGGAAAAGAAGGAAAGGGTATATCCCAAAACGCCACCAATGCCATATGCTAAGATATACTGCGTTTTTCGACTTCAATCTCCCGTCAAGTCCAACTCCTCAACGCCACTCTTTCGATACGTTTGTCGGTCTTTGGGTGTCGCTTCAGTCAGATCGACTTCCAGAATTACCTCCTTCCAGTTACCGGGTAGGCTGTCCCGAGGTTGGATAAAGCGTTTCTTTACTTTCTTCGCTGGTGTCTCAAGAAGCTGCTGAGTCTCTCCAGCAGAGGTTGATTGCACTGGTCGAGGGTTGTTGGCACGAACATTTCTTGTTACACTTGGTTCAGAAATTGAAGCAGACGTTGTTGTGACTGCTGTCACCTTCGTGGTTGTAGCCTCGACTTTCCTGTCGCGTAACTGCTTGTTGATTGGAAGCAAAGCAGACACTGAGATCACTGGTCGCTCCAAAGCTGAAACCTCCGTTGGCAACAACTCCGGTTCGTGGGGCGGAGTAGGCATCGACGACGGTAGCTCTAATACTTCAATTTTCTCTTCGACTAGGTCTGAACTGGTCGTGTTCGAAGGAGGGCTTGGCCGTACACATGATCTGGCACTCGGCGTAGGCATGGTCGAAAGCACGACTGCTTCACGCATCTGATCAGAGACTCGATGGATTGCGCCGAATCTTGGTAGACTCGGCAGTGACTCTGGAGAAGCCAGGTCGATAGCTTCAATATCAAGACCTCGAGGTGTGGAAGGTCGTAATGAAGGCGATCCGATGTCATCAGCGCCTGTAGTTGGTGCTGTCTGATAACGTTTCAGGGGTGATCTCTTCCGCCTTCTCGTGACTGTATCAGGTAAAGGCGCGACAATGTCGTGGCCGTCTTGGGGAGAAACTACGGCAGGTCGGCTGAACTGTTTGAAATGATCTTGTATGTCAAACGATCGCGCCGGCGCTGCTTCGGGTGAAGCTGGTTTCACAGGAGATGACGAAAGAAGATCGACAACTTCTGGAGGTCCAGAAGATTTCCGAGCTGGCGACACCATCCTT
Source organism: Aureobasidium sp. EXF-3400 (assembly GCA_024195585.1). NCBI lineage: Eukaryota > Fungi > Ascomycota > Dothideomycetes > Dothideales > Saccotheciaceae > Aureobasidium > Aureobasidium sp. EXF-3400. The sequence continues at coordinate 63,370 of SWBL01000060.1, forward strand.
GGCCTAGCTCTTCTAGGCGGAGATCGGGGCTCAGGCGAAGGCCGCTTCGAAGATCTTTTCTGAGGAACTATTGTCTCGAGACTGAGGTCCATTTCGGGTATTGAAGGTGTTCTGCTTGTTGTGCCACTACTCAGATCGAGTTCAGCAACGGGTGCTCTAGCTCTGAATGAGCTGTTCTTGGATGCTACTTTTGCACCAGGCTCCTTCTGGTTCTCTTTTGCAAGAGCGTTGATGCTGGCCAGATCCAACTCATCACATTCTGGAGATCTGGACTTGGACTGTGCTGTACGATCAACACCAGGCTTGGTCGTCTTGGTGAATTGATCCACGGCGCCTCTCTGCATGCCGCCAGTCTTCTTTGTCGTTGTGGGTTTGCGACTTGTTGTTGCTTCATTGGTGGCAGGTTTGCGAGGTCGTGGAGCAGGTCTCGATTTGGGCGCGCCAGCACCAGCCTCCCAATCTTGGACCTTGAGCGGTGCACCGAGGCGTACAAATGTGTCGAGGAGCCAGACTTTGTCGTGAACAGTCGGGTCGTATGTAGATGGACCTCGCTTCTTTTTGGGTGATCCAGGACATTCGCCATCCTCGGTTGGCAGTGGCTCCGAATCAGATTCATCCTCATCTTCGGGAATTTCTTCGTCAGGATCTTCGATGCTGAGATCGATATCAATCAGTTCGATGGGTTTGAAGCTGATTCTCAGTTCGGGGATGTTGTCGGTCGTTGGGTGTAAGCGCTTGCCGTGGATGGCATTAATTAGAGTTGCTTCTCTGGCCTTCTGTGCTGACAGAGCGATTTCGTTGCTATCTGTAGCTTCACCTCGCATTCTTAGCTCTCTGACAAGCACAGCAGGGGCAAGGTTGCGGATAAACTTTTTTGCGCCACCAATACAACGCCAGTCGAAGGCATCTCCTGCAAAGTCTCGGAGACTTGGATAATCTAGTGGCATGTCCCACTTGAGTGTGTCCTTGAGTTTGGCGATCTTATCGGGTGTCGAGATGCATGGATGGGTGTAGTAGCTAAGAACCTTCTGATCGGGAAATGTGTCCGGGATGGTTAAACCAGGGCGTTTCTGGCGAAAGTGCTGGCTTTCGTTGGTGCGGATTTCATGTCGCAGCTTGTCTCTCCAGGCGTTGAGGCCATGGGTATCTTTTCTGTCGAGGCTGCACAGCTCATCTCCAAATCCAGCTCTTGCTGCCTCACAGGCCAACTTCGGACCACATCCAGGGATACCTTCAGTAATGTAGTCACCTCCGCTCATCATGGCAACAAGAATCATGCCATTGCGATCCAGACCATTGGTCTCCTTTGTGGCATCGGCTCGGTATATGTTCACATGTGTGGGTGTTTTGCTACTCTTTTGTTCGGGGGTCCAGCTTCGCAAGGTCATTCCACTGCCGAACATCAGGGTATCGACATCTTCACTGAGGACAGCATCGACAATGCCCTCTCGTTGGAGGAGAGCACACTCGGCCTCGGCTTCACCAGGGGCATAATGGAGAGGGAAGCCAAAGTGTTTGAGAAGTTGCTTGGCCAAGAACTCGGGGACGCTAGACACTCTCACGTTGGGGCCTCCGACCTTCTTGTTTCGTTTCCAGGTGGGCTTGTTAGGGCCATCGAAGACAAACAGAGGGTGGATGTTGAGGGACAGCAGGCGCAAGAGGCGATAATAGAAAGTTCTGAGAGCAGGATTGGTGCCACCCTTGCCGGATTGGATTTGAAAGAGCCAGATACTGATGTCGATGGCGAGGCGAAAGGGACGAGAATGGTGGATGTAGTGTTCGGCGGCGAGTTTGCTTACAGCGATGCGTTGACCGGGGCCGATTTCTTTATAAATGCTGCAGATGAAGTGAGCTGAAGCATTCGGCTGGCGGAAGCGACATGCGACTCACCCATGAATACCCATACTTGTTGCTCAGCCAAATCTGAGCGCAACTGATAGCACGATCTCTCTCATATCCATAGCCACTCAGTCTGTCGAGTCTGACAGTCTTCGCAGTCGAGTGTTTCTGGCGCAAACTTGATTACCCAAAGCAGCGTCTGCCTCGAGGCGTTGCCATGGCAGCTGCGGCCCGCTCCGCGTTATCACATGACCCCTCTACGCTGCTCCTCCCACCTTGCTCTTGCCATGTTTGATTGCACGTTTGGAAGATTGGTGATTTTTGCGAAATCTGAGTCCTTATTAATCGCATCTATACATCGAGAAGGTCTGGTCGAGCTTCGCCTTCTTGTATCTCATTCCATATCTATCCGGCTCAAGTCACATTACGTCACTTTATTTGACTGGGCGCGGATCCATTGTTTACTCTACGCAAGGGCCATCAATTTTTGTTTGGATCCATACACATCTGCATCTGCATGCGATTCGTGCTTTGCACTCACAGCGAACATGAGATCCCGTTTTCCACTGGGTTCCGCCGTAACAAGTGCGACTTCACCTTTGCAATCCCATGACCGAGCACCCTTGGCTTCCAAATCTGCTAATTACCACACCTCGCCCGCTGTCAAATCTATGCTTCTGGAACCAAAAGACTGTCAAGGAAACAACTGGAAATTCAAAGTCACTGTCCAAGCTGAACAAATGCCTACATCAGCCAAATCCATTACAAAATCACTGTTGATTCCTCTACACCATGACGAGAATACTCAAGTCCCGGATCTTTGTCCTGTCTCTCAGCTCGGTGACCACGCTTCGACCGATTATTCCTTGTCAGAGATTGACTTTCCTGGACCCGAGGACCGTCCACAATCTGTTCATCAACCCATAGCTGTTGACTCTTTGTCGCCCCATCCAGTACAACCTCTTGTGACCCGCAGAACCCCCATCAGTGCCCGTACTGGTTCTTCCCGTAAACACTTTGGTAGTAGTGTCAGATTTGTAGCACAACGCGCAGAGCCGGAAGTCACAGATGGACCGCAATTCGACCAAGATGAAGAGGCAGATGCCGTGCTTGGCGCCTGTGCTCCTGGTGATGCAACAATGCTCGAGAGCGAAGAGTTCAGTATGATATCTGTCGATTCCTTACCAAGCCGAGTCGCCGGCCATTCATCGCCTTCGCACCCACCTCAGGCCACTGAAGGCGAGGCTTCCGTCAATCGTTCATATATGCCTTCGTCTCCCCCAGCCTTCGTTACCGACAGAACGACACCTGTGCCCGAAGATTCAACTCCAGAGAACCCCAAGGCCCCACAACCTTCGCAAAACCATGATGTCGATATCTCGACACCTTTGAGGGAGAGTGCTCGCAAGTCTGGAAGAGCTTTGCAAGATGCACTGAATGGCCCATTCCGCGAATCTGTATCGAGAGAGCTACCTTCGACCCGCGAATCCATCTTCAACGGCTTCAGCTCTGGTACTAGACGCCAGTTGCAACAAAGTCTTCACACCGGACAGAGCTTGGCTTCTCCATCAGCCATGCAAAACGTGCCCAGGCTTGCACCTTCCACCACCGCATTGCCCAACTATCTATCCCCCTTCCATAGCCCAGTGCGACAACAGGAGATTTTCGACTCGCTCCCTTCCCGTATGCTCACTCCTCAGACAGATGACCGCTCGCATTCTTCGGCGAGCATTCGACCTCAAAGTAATGTCGAGTATCCTGAGATCACTCAGGAGTCCAGAAGAACCAGCCAAAGTCTTGAGGAGCCCGAGATGAGTTATGTCGACGTTCAAAGAGCATCAGCTAGCCACATGCAAAGTCCACCTCGCTCTTCACCAGCATGCGAGCGTGATACGATTGAGCAGCTAAGGGACAAGACCATCGAGCCAGAAGCAGGTGTAGATGAAGAAGATGATAAAGACATCTGGCAAGAGGAAGCGAGCCGCTCCTTGATCGATGAGCAAGGCTCTACTGAACATACTGATCTGTTCCTGGATGATCTCGTCGTAAAGCCTCGCAGAAGCAAGCTCCCCGGAACCATACATCACACGTCAGGGGCAAGTTCCGCATACAGTGACCGTCCTGAAGCGCAGAGGCGCCAGAACCGCAAAGTCAGTGCCTCCACCATGGGCTCCAGAAAGAGCAGTGGCGTTATGACACCACCATCATCCGATGATGGTAGTGTTGTTATTGCTGAGAGATCGAGCGAACAACTCGAGTCTTCAGCGAAGGTTGCAGCAGATGAAGACCTCAGCCAGTCTGAGTCTGGTGATGACACCGGAATGTTTTTCCAGTCAAATCTTCCATCGGTATATAACGGCAAAACAAGAAAGCCTGTCGCGGACTCAGCGAAGAGCAGTTTTGCGCCCAGCAGCCCACTCAGAAACACAGTCCTCGATTTCAGTCCTGTGAAGAATATCCAGAGTTTTCAAAGCAGCTCCAATGCAAATCTCTCCGCTGGTCCTTCGCCTCTTCGCCGAAGCCTGGTCAACTCTAGCGACTTTAACGACGGTCAAGCAACACGGCGAGAGGATAGAATCGACACTTCAGAAACGCAGACAGACTCTAGTCTGGCTTCCGATGCCCAACAGATACAACGAGAGATGAGAGGAAAATCCAGTAGAGCTGCGAGCACCGTCTCAAGTCTCACCTCCGGAAGCCAAGTAAGAGGGTCGAGGAGAGCGGCAAGCGCAAATACCATCGACCTCACTATCAGCGACTCTGAAAAAGACGTCTCGACAATATCCTCGAGCTCAGAAAGCTATCAGGAAGAGCTGAACCTGGATTCACCAATGCGCGTCAAGGTCAACTTCAATGACGATACTGGAAATTCAACACTCTTGGAGCCCAAACGACAATATCCACCTCTGTTTGACAATGTCCCAACACTAACGAAACCCATCAAAGAGTCACCTGAAGACTCGCAGCCCAAGTCACCGTTGCTGAAACTTACAGAATCCTTCTGGGAAGCTGTGACTAAGCCTCCGGTCTATGCGTCACCAGAGCGAAAGCCTAATGTCATGCTGGAGTCGACACCTGTTGCCACTGTGCCTGATCATGTATTGCGTTTGCGCCGTAAATACGGTCTTTTGCCAGACACTCATCCTTTCATTTACGCACATATCCGTACACTACACCGTATGCTCAACTCCACACGCTCTCGATCTGGCAGCAGTATCGTACCTCGCAGCGGACCACTAGGTCATGGTCTCTCACGTTTACTGGGCAAATCCAAAACCAACGAACTGGACCAGCGGTTTGTGTGGACACAGACACACCTGCATGTCGTTGATTCTTTCATGTCGCTACTTCTACCACAAGAAGAGCGCGATCGCCTGCAATATGACACTGGTTCTTGGGGTGACGCTGAAGCGCTTAGGCATCGTGGACGCGACTCTAAAGGCAGATATGGCGATGAAGTGGTATTTGACGGTGTCAAAGGCGGATTGATCGAGGCCTCATGGGTTGCAGATGTACTCGTTGATATTGTGTTCAAGGAAGAGATGAACGCCAAGAAGAAGAGAGTCGCTGAGATGATGGCTCGCGCTGAGAGAATGGAGATTTGAGAGTTGGTGTACGATGCTACGATTGAGATGTTGTGGAGTTGGTTTAGATGGCGCCTCTGTCCAATGGCTGGATCTTTCGTATTTGTTTTGGTGTAGAGCGTCTACCGTCTTGTTTAATGTGTATAAGACCAACGTTGATTATTTTCTGCGGTATCTGCTGATTGCACGACCCATTCTTGTCGTGGCTTTTCGATTCAGTATCTAATATCGATGTGAACGCTGATGGTTTTCAAGAACGACTATCTCTCGAATCTAGACATTGCGATTGAGAAGGCCAGAATTTAGAGAACGACGGCAAGAACTACCAAAGTCATCACAGGCAAGAACTCCATCGAGCATTCTTCTGGGCTTGGGAAGATGCAGAAGGAAAGAAATGACCTTCCCGCTTGGCACAGAAAGGACCAAGTCAGTCGATCTCCCAGATCGCAGCCAAAGCAAGGCAAGAACGAGTCACGATGCAAAAGCCACCAGACCACCTCTTATCACCCGAGATATTTCCAAGAGCTGGCGATGACCACCGAATCGCAATTAGTCTACGAATGTAAGCAAGCCACAAGTTCAACAGACAGTGCAGCAGACCGATTCCCCGAGAGATGTGCCACGCATGCAAAAGCCACGACAGCCTGAGGATCTAGACCACTATATCAAGAAAAGCCATCAATCATATATTTGCCCATCAGGCGCCCGAGATCCGACGACCCTGACTGATTATTTGACAGCAATCGGCGATGAAGCAGACTCGCGGGCATAACAAGGCCCAGCGGCCGCCCAGCCGGCCGCCCAGCCAGACCAGCAATACAAGTCTGACATGAAACGTATTCATGCAAACTGCCGAGGGTTTCAGGCCCAACGGGGGCATCTCCGTTGTGTAACATGAGAAAATCAGGGTCCTCGAGGCGAGAGAAATGGGCTTGCATGCTGTCACCTGTCGGGGTTCCAGGCCTAAAAGGCCCGGCTCTAGACCTTTGTCATGCATTAATGTGCCCACGCTTATCGTGACGAACATGTGGTACTTGCGATAGCTTTACGCATCAGCAATTTGCAGCGCATCGGAAGAAAAAAGTCCATTAGGAATACAAGGGAAAGGCCCAGATTGTCGCTAGGAGAAAATAGAAAGGCGTTGTTGAAAAGAACGTGGAGCAGGTTCGAGACCCTCGGTGGCAGCGCACGTCATGGGTCTCTCCGTCTCGACCAGTCGGAAGCCTTCTAGATTGACGTCCAATCGCAACGTTGTGTCTGGTCTTTTGTTCTTCAGAGAAACGAGTCAAACAAACACCAAGAATAACAAGAACGATTCAGACGAGGTAGACAAATACTCAGAGTCAAGACTGTAATCGGTTAAATGGTTGCTTTAGCCAAGAAATGTACAAACATATTCATTCCCACAAGGAAATGGCCAGAGCCTAAAGATGGTCATAGGTATCTAATGCTAGTTCGTGATTCTCGAAACACTCCCCCCTTTTCGAGACATCGTCGTGAATCCGAGAAACGCCGAGAGATATTCCATTTTGTGCTTCCGCATCTGTAATAGTTGAATCCCACCAAGAACTCCAGAACACCTCGCTACTTACTCAAACAGTAACCCGACAAGAATAGTAAAGTAGAAGAGAATTAAAAAAGTGAACAAAGTAAAGAGAAGCCTGAAGGGAGAGAGACGAGAGATTACTCTCCACCTTCGACCTCACTGCCGCTGCGAGCGCAGTATTCTAGAATCAGACGTTGAAGGTCCATAAGCTTGAATGGCTTGGTCATGAACCCCTTCATGCCGACCTTAGCAGCCCGCTCAAGGGCACCGTCGGTGACGTCTGCTGTCACGGCCAGAACAGTCGGTGTGCCGCCACAAACACCATTCTTGCCATGACTCATGGCCAGAATTTTTTCCGTAGCTTCGTAACCGTCCATGAAGGGCATCCAAAGATCCATGAGCACAACGTCGACTGAGGGGTTCTTCGACATCTGTCGAACGGCCTCGGCGCCATCATATGCTTCGACCACTGTTTTATAGCCGAACTTGTTGAGCATACTAACAAGAAGCTTGCGATTGATCTTGTTGTCCTCAGCAACCAGAAAGTTCAGTGGGTACTTGGCAGCTAGATTGCGATCGATACCGTTGATCGATGCCGATGACTTGCGACCACTCGTACTTGGTTGTTTAGGTATGAACGATGGTATCTGGAAAGAATGGCTATGTTTCAGCGCTGGGGGGCTTCTGACAGCAGGTGCTGCAGATGATTCGGCGGTAGCAGATTTCTCAGTTGGAGATTGCAGGTCTTTGGTCGAGTGGTCGCTCTGCGTACGAACATGTGAGCCACTAAAATTGGGCATAGGGGATGGGCGTCCATCTGAATCTATTGAGTTTGACTGGCGCACTCTGTTATGTGATGGTGTTCCGAAGGGCGATGGGGGCCGAGTGGTAGTGTCACCAGCCCTGAGAGGGATTCTCATCTCAAACTCGGAGCCGCGCTTGGGGCCAGTGGTGTCTGCGCGAATACAGAACAGGTCTCCACCAAGCTTCCGCGCTAGACCCTTAGCCACCAAAAGACCAAGGCCAAGACCTTCACTTTGACGCGTGAGAGAAGGGTCTTCTTGTGAGAATGGTTGGAAGAGGCGAGGAAGGAATGCTGCAGGGATGCCAGGGCCGGTGTCCGTACACTTGATGACGATATATCGAGCTTTTGGGCTCAGCTTTGCTGAGAGGGTGATGTTTCCTTGCTCAGTGAATTTGGTAGCGTTCAAGAAAACGCAAGAGATCAGCTTAGCAAGGTCTTTCTCGTCGGCGAGAATTGTTTCTGGCACGGCAGTATCCACGGACCATTCGATCAGTTTCGTTCTGGGCTCGCCCTTGGCTGACCGCGTGCAAACTTCGATAATTTCGCCGAGATATGTTTCTTGAGCAATGGCGGACTCCGGTCTTCCTCCAACCTTTAAGCCTTCGTTGACTACGTATTGCAGCACCCGACGAAGGTTAGTGTGTCTAACGCCCGGAGCGATAGCACGATCGCCTTGCAAAGAAGCCATCATAGGTCGAGGACTCATAGGCATTGTGGCTTGTGCAGAAGTTTCAGGAAGGTCTTCGGCTTCCTGAACGCCCAGTTTCATGCCTTCGGTGGGCGAGGCTTTAGCTGCACGTGTTGCAGGAGTGGCCTGAACTTTGGTCGGACTTCCTTCTGATTCATTCTTGGGTTCCTCGCGACGGCGCTTATTGGGTCTCGCGATTGGCAAATCGCTTCCGGCAACAAGAATTTCGGGATGAGAAGCGTGGCTGAAGTCAGGGAAACCATCCAACGAATCTTCATTGATGGGCGGTCCTGTAGGGATGCCCAGGTTCATGTCGTAGGCGTGGACGACATTATCGGCGGCCTCGACCGCACGACGCGAGCTATCTAGAGAACGATGAGCACAAAGACCATAAGGTTCCAGCGAACTGTAACTTACCTTGCACCGTTTCAATATTCTCCTTGAGTGTTTCGAATACTTTACGAACCTCTGGATTCGTCTGGCCTTCTGCAGCTTCTTGGACAGTGGCATACATGACATCAAGCATACCGACCACACCTTGCATCGGTGTTCTCAGTTCATGAGATAAACTCTTTGCATAAGGTTGTAGAGATTGAGCGGCGGTGATGATTTCATGGGGAATCACACGGGGCATTTCTCTGTTGGCAGTTGCTTTGTCTTTGAATTCGGAGCCTTGGAGCAGACGTTCGAGGATCAGATCTTCCAGGCCGTGCAGGAACATTTCGATGAAAGCCCATGAAAGTTTTCTTTTTGAGGCGCCCTCGACAGACCAGATGACACCGAAATGTGCAAAGCACTTGCCGTCAGCAAAGAGAGGAACTCCAATGTATGCTTCGGCCGAGATGGGTAGCTTGTTTGGGTTGTTGGCAAACATTTCGCTGACCTTTTCGGGAATGACAAAGACCTTGTCATGACGCATGTAGGAACAGGGACAGCCGTAAGCGTGGTATTTGAAGCCTTTCTCAAGGCCCTGGGTACCTTTTCCATCGTTGTAGTACCATGCACTCGCCATCAGACAGGAGCCAGGCTCGCCAATAGGAGGCATCTCGATAGCAGAGTCTTGTTCGTCGACCAGTATACGTTTGGCGATAAAAGAGAGTTGTGCTCCTAAAAGATCGGCCATGCGCTCGGAAACGAAGGACCAGAAGTCATCGTTGTTGAGTGGCCGTAGCTTTGTCTTGAGGATAACCAACTCTTCCAAAATATTGCTCTCGACACTCGAGGGGTACAAGCGTTCCATTCCAGGGCGGAAGTCCGGATCACTGTCGTGGATAACGACATTTGGGGGCAGCGGTTGGCCCAGACAGATGGACTTTCTGGGTATGAAGTCAGGCTCCATGGCGGGGGGTCCGCGTGGCGCTCCAGCTCAGAAGGTGGTTGTGATTCGTAGCGACGATGTTGTAGCGGAGTATCTGGTGCGATGCTGTACAGTGTAGTGTAGGACGACAATAGTGCTCTCAGCGCCGGCGAAGGGTGGGCGAGATGGGATGAGACGGAAGAATGGTCGAGCGAATTCGTGTTGGGAGAGGGCGTCAGAGTCAAAGTCAGATTTGGATTCAGCGCAATAGTGGTTTGGTAAGCACAATGAGGGCAGCACACAGACTTGACCGGCGGAACAGTTTGAAGTCCGAGAGTTCTCAGGGAACGGCCGCCTACGCAAACCGTCCGTAAGTCGCGAGGGTGTGCCCTTCTCCACTCTAGACATTCTAGACCGGCGACGAGCGTCTAGCGTCCAGGGCGTGTCTTGGCCATCTACGAGACGTCATCCGAGCCTCTTCCTGCAACGAGGCCCATCCGGTCTGTTCTAGAGGTCGACAGATGCTTCAGTCCATGCTCGTCCAGATGCTGCAGATATCAAATCCGACAGGGAACATGTCTGTCGAGATGGCCATCCATCTTCTCCATCTCTCTTTCCACCGAACAGCTCCTTGGCTCCACTGCGCATCAAAAGCTTATTCAGCGACACCATTGGCTAGCCGTTTTGCGCGACAAAGAGAGAAAGAGCCACCCAAGACCCGCCGTGCCGGTCTCCCGACGTCATGCCCATTGGTGAATCTTCTTAACACCTTGGAGCAGACACCGTTAAGACCACGCGCTCTCCAAGTTCGGAGAGAGAACTCCTTAACGTCCTTTGGGACCATCGCCTTTTTTTACTCAACACACATGTCTATCTTTTCTTTGATGAGGTTGGTGCATCTTACGACCATGTCGATCACAGTAGATCTTTTGCTTGCTTGCGTGTAATTCCACGCGACCGACCTTCTGGCCGCCATCTAGCTTTGTTCGTTACGGCCGTCTCTTCCTTCACCCTTCATGACTGCCACTCGATACGTACATCCGTCTGCTTCCTTGACCAGGGATCTCTTTGCTGCCAAGTGGCTTTCATAGAGATTGTACAGCAACACGCTGTCTTGGCGCTTTCGGCGGTCCGAGCAACCCTGTTCGATGATACTGCTGATCTCAATTCGGCTCGCAGCTTCCCTGCTTGCAAACAACCTTTGGGAATAATGCACTCTCCAAATCCTGCTGCCGCTACAGTACCTCATCTGACCCTTATCTCTGCGCTTGTGACAGTATGTGACAATACTCTAAGCCACCTTTAAGGGGCTATCAGACTCTTCCAGCACAGCCGTACGAGATCGTCGATCTGTGTCGCGCTGAGGGAGGCCGAGACGTTGCGACTCGTAACAGAGTGGATAGCTTTGTACGCTGCGCCCTTCAAGTCCCTCCCTACACTTCACGCTTGTATTCACTCTTTGATACTCGTTATTCATCAATCTCTCCGAGAATCTTCACAGCTCTGGATATACATGACTGGAGTGGATACCTAGCATGTCTATCAATAAGTACTAGATTGCAACTGAAAATTTGGGCTAGCTCGCTTCAGCGGACTCGCTCTCCGCATGCATCTGCTTCTCCTTGCGCAACGCCGTTGCGATGCCAAGTCTGATTAGCCAACAAACAGATATCCATCTGCGCCGCTGCTACGGGGGGCCATGGCCCAAGAATGCCGGCACTCATGCCCCTTCTTGGCTGCGAAAAACACAGTTGCCCTTGCAGAGACAGACATACCGAACTCTACACCTGCGATATCGCTCTTTCTGGGCGAACGGCATGAGGTGTTGCCATACTTTGTTAGGGGGCACTCAGCACTTGTCCCTCGACGTAACCTCTCCACGTTGCATTATTGGGCTTAAATCCGTCCAACGCAAACCAGCGGCTCATCTGTGTTTCACGGTCCCTCTCGCTCCCATGATCTCCAATCTGATACGAAATTTGAGCGCTTCTTATGGTTGGCTGGGTTTGACGCTTCTAAGTGATCAAAACATCGCTGCATCCTTACAGATCTGGGATGCCAACTTGCAGGTTCCTGGGCGTGCTATAAATGTCAACAACGTCTTTCAGGTCGCCATGCATTCTCAGGCGCGCCACACCCTTAAAGCCTCCAATGGCGTTCACCACAGATGATACTAGGCCGCGGCTTTTACTCATAACCGGAGGCATTATTGTAACGGTCAAGATCTTGCCTTGTTGTCCTTCCCGACCAGCGACAAAAGCTGGCTTGTGACTCCAAAACTCCTTGATTGACTGCCTGCACTTCAGCTGTTGATACCTGTGACCCGTGCAAGCTTGTGGGTCCTTGATGCTAGATCCGAATAGGAAGTTGGATATACAACCAACCAGCTATAAGTTTGCGCTACCACGGCTCCTGATTTCTGGAGTTTCGCATATTAAGCAAACACGTTCGTGGGCACTAATGTGGCTGGCTTTCGATATGTAGAACCAATACTCTCAAGACAAGATACCCGACCCGAAACGCCACAAGAAGCATGGCTCAAGCAAAGCCAACAACGCGATGTGAAGAGGTGAGAAAACCGGAGACGTAAGAGAACGAAGGCTCTGCAAAAGATGTATTCGAAAGCTTGAAGAGTCTGCAAAGACAACATCTAACGTCACCACTTTGTTCCACCGAGGACTGCCGTAGGAGACAGAGACCGGTAGAGGGAACGACGTTGTGCTTCTATAGAAGATTTGAGGCTCAGAGTAACAAACCCGTTTCACCTGTAAAAGTGGCGAACCATTGCACAAACAACAACGGCGCAAGAAGCTTTCACACCTTATATCAAGAACGCAAGATTGCAATTCTGCCCTGGCAGAATGAGCGCTCGAAGGGCAGAATGCAGAGGACCTCTTTCTCGACTTAAGGTTCGAGAGTTGCCAGAACCTAAAACACCCTTTTCCAAGAGCTGAACCGCACATGCCATAGAGATGACTCTAGTCTGATTATACGATCTGATCTACATTCAAACGGGTCATTCCCAGACTAGGGAGTTTCACATGGAACGGCGCCGACATCAAATAGCAAACAACCAAGCTGGTTACCAAGTCTCTGTGAGCAGCATTCAGGGCTTCTGCATAATATCAAGATGTGTTCAACAGCTCTCTGAGTTTTGGTCTGAGCTGCAATCTTTGTGCCGCTATTGAATCCTGTTGTGCGTAGATTCGCGTCTTGTCATTTGCAAAAGCCTGAGATCGAGTCGTGTATCTCGAGTTGTTTCATGCTGGCTCCTTTGTCCTTGATTGTCAAGGACCAGGGCTTCTGGTATCCCCAAATTCCAGTCTCAGTAGATCGGTCGTGGATGCTGCTGCTGCTGCTTCGTGTGGTAATAGCAGAGCACGGATAGCAAAAGTTTGGTAGGCATGACTCTGGTCTGGGCGTGCACGCCTGAGGAGTGGACGGTCGCAATACCTCTGGGAGGGAGAGCGATGTGAGTGTGCCATGTGATAGACCGCCCAAACTCTCTATCTCTTGCCTCCTCTTCCTCCACGACCACCACCTCTACCTCGACCTCCCTTACCACCTCTTCCTCCTCTCCCGCTGCTCTTTGGTCCAGTGATACCCTCTACGTCCCTCTTGCTCAACTTCAAGGTACCACCGCTGAATCTGCCCACGCTCGGGTTTCCAAGGCCTCTTTCCCTCTTGTTACCACCTCCAAATCCACCTCCCTTGCCATCTGTCCCCTCCTTTCGGACTCTTTCAAGGATGATTCCATTCTCCTTGGCTTCCCTCCTCCTCTCAATCTCCTTGTTTTCTTTCTTCTTCTGGATTCCCACTCGATGATGTATGGGCATGTTCTTTTGCGTAAAAATGGAAGTTTTGGAGCCGAGTTCGAGGAGACGGAGATCAGTGGCTTTATGGCGGTTCTTGCCAGAAGGGTCGGTAGAGAGAGATGAAGCGTCCAGGAGATGGGATTCTTTGAGCAAGCGTTGGAGGGCGAGGTCGTTCTTTAGATCGTCTTGTTCCGTGTCGCCCTCGCCGTCTTCGTCTTTTTTCTTTGTGGGTTGCTTAGATGTGTTGGGTGTGTCTGAGGAGGTGGGTGGCTTAGAGGACTGTTTTGGCGCAAAATGACATGATCAGCTTCTGAATCTTGAAAAACTTGTAGGAACGACTAATTACCATAAATGCTTTCAACGCGGCTTTGTCTGCTCGCTCGCGCGAAAAACTAGACATGTTGTGCTCGACCACCTCGATCGCGTCTTCGTCGTCTTCTTCCTCTTCTGAAAGGCCGTCCCAAGCTTCATCGTCATCTTCCTCCTCGTCCTCCTCCTCAACTTCGACTTCTACTGGTTTGTCTTCTTCTATAGCCTTGAATCGCTTCTCGAAGGCGCGACGGAACGCATCATTCAGCGCTTCCCTGTCTTCGGTATCCGATTCTGGTTCTGGTGCCGGAGGCGGAGGTGCTGTTGCTTTTGCAATTGTGGCTTTCTTGGACGGAAGTATCGACTTGGATGTTACTGCGCGCTTGCGCTTTCCTAACGCGAGCGACATTTTTGGTGTATATGAGACGAGTTTGATGTAGAAAGAGCAAAAAGAATAATTCAAGTCATCAGGGTCTCGGGGAAGCCAAGAAGCTTTCTCCGCCCCGCATTGCGAATTATTTCTTCTTGCGACACGATTTAATTAATTACTTCTACTCGTCATTGAGCCTGCCGAGCGATTGTTCTCCTTTTCGCACATCATGAACCAATGGTCGACCATATAAGCTCTCTGAAGCAGTACCACAAAGTATATTCCTTGTCTCCCGTGTCTTGCTTTACCATTCCGTCGCCATTCGCTTGTCGTGGCTTCGTGTAAGGTGCAGCACTTTTGTATCGTCTGCACCATTTCATTCTTCCTTGGGAGGAGGGACAGGTGGGTTGTTGGGCACAATCACCAATCCTGTTTCCCTGTGGAATGTCGTGATATCAAAGCTTCAAGGCTGTCAGTGTTGGCACTTCTCAAAAGTAGCGCATCTTTACTCACACTTGATTCAGCTTGTAGCCAATTTTCTTGGTCGTGGCCTGCTGTTTAAATCCCCAGGACTCAAGGTACGGAACCACCCATTCCCTGGTCTTTTCGTGCTCGGAGTTCATGAAATTGATGAAGATGCGCGAGACGAGACGCTGTGTACCAATCCCAAGCTGCTCTTCGATGTCATAGCCACCGCGCTCGGCGTAGAATTGGTCCAGCAGTCCGAGGAGCTTGTCAATGAGACATTTGCTGACCCCTTTACGTCTGCATCTGGGATTTGAATCCACAAAGACGCCGACCTCGACAGCGAAACGCAAAGCTGTTCGCGGACCAGCGAACTCATCAGCATAAGCAAATCCGAGAACAGTGTCAATCGCAGGTCGGTCCTTGAAGCGTTTCCTGCCCCCATAACCTCTGGGCGAACAGGCGACAAGAAACGGCAAGTGGCCGCTTCGCGCGCTCTCCCATCGACCCTTCATGTCCATAATGCTGACAGGCTCCAGTTCTGGGGTGCACACGCTGTGCTGGACATAGTGGTTGTAGATGTCGGTGATCTGGGGAATGTCGCCAAGCTGAGCCATGCGGACGAATAGGTTGAGTACGGGCTTGATTCTGTTGTCGATCATGGGTAACTGCTCAACGAAAGGTGGTTCCTTGGGCGGTTCGTCTAGGCTTTGCTTTGCACGATCTGGGCCAGTCTTTCTCCCGAAGCGAGCATTCATGAAAGCTTTAGGGTTTTGAAGGTACTGATTTGTCCATCCCTGGCTACCACGATCGTTCTTGCGCGCTTCCTTGTCTTGTGGTGTGTCGTTACGGGTGTCGCATCCATTGTGGCCGGAATGGATTGGAGGAAACTGAGCTGCTGTATTGCTACTCAGATAGCAAACCCAGAACGGTACGCAGTCATTCAAGTCAGATAGGTCTTGGGGGCGGGGTGCTTCGTCAATCTGTTGCTGCCAGAAAGACTGAAGGGTTTGACCAGGCTCAAAGATCTGGGGAATCCAGGATCGTGGAACAAGCTCGGCCATAAGTGTCTCGTTGTGTTTCGTCGGCAGGAAGTAGAGCTGACCACTAGGCACATTGCTTTTGCCGACGTTGAACGAAAAGTTGGTACTGCCTCTAACATTTGATGTTGGGCCAAGTGGTTTGGGCTCCACCTCGACTTTGCTTTGCCATTGTAGAACGGTTGATTGTAGATCGCGGTTTTTGTACACAGGACGTTCGGACCAGATGGGTGGTTCAGCGTGCTCGCCTCCCCAAGAATAGAACAAATGTGGATCGAGTTCGTCGCCGTAATCGACCTGTTGTGTATCAGGAGGAGGAGTCAGAGAAGCTCCAGCTGTCATTTTCTTGAGGTCCTTGTCGCTGATCCATGGTGACTTCTTTTTGGGGTGTCTCTTTGTGTGGTTCATGTCTGCGCACTTGGAAGAATGATGAATGCGAGTGTGAATGGTCGAAGTCGGACGAAGCTGAAAAGTTGAAGTTGCGGGCGTCAGTCGCGGTTGCCTGCATCAAAGTGAACGACCAAGTCCAAGACTGGAAGTGACGAAGCTATTGCGCGCCTTACTTTCAGCTTGCCTGACATCCGATGCAAACGCTGTCTCTGGCAATCCCCAATTCTCGTCGGTACACATTCACTAATCCAAATCACTGTTCAAAGAATCAAAGCTGATGGGTTGATGAAACTTTGAAGCCCCAACGATGAATAGATAACCTGCGCTAAACATCGAATGTGATTAGTCCCTGAGAAACAGAAATCCTGTCAGCAGCGATGCCATGCCATCAATGGCGATGGAGATGAATACCGCTCGGAGGCTTCTGGGCAACTGCACTGACTCTACTCGTGTATACGGCGTTAGACAGCAGTTCCGGTATTGACTGAGCGGATTAAGACCCAAGACCCTCGACACACTGCGGTCGGATTGAAAAACTGCATCGGATGTGAAGAGCTCGAGTCGGACAGAGACGTTCTTGACCGGGGAGCATGACCTGACTCGTCTACCTTTCTTAGCAAACTTGCGTTCTAGTGGTATCGACACAATTTTGCTCGGAGAGTCGTTCTACCATTGGCGAGCCTCCAACACACTACCTACGCAACCACCGCGCATTCACGTTCTCTGGCTGGTTTCCACATCGATGGCTCAAAGTCTTGATTGAGTCGATATTCGGATGTCACGCTTAGTCTTGACATCATGAACGTACTTCCTGAAGCAGTCCCTCGTCAATCAGCGGTGTCGCAATGAATCCTTGATATGAGGCTGGACATGATACTTTGGTTGCAAAGAGATGGAGAGAGGTTTGAGCCAGAGTCAGCCTTGATCTGGGGAAGCTTCCAAAGGAGGTGCAAAACTATCCTGAGCGGGGGCGCTCTTATCAGTACGAAAAGAGGCATACATAGAGATCACAAGAGTCAGTTATGACTCAACATGTCCACAGGGACAAGATATGAGTTGTTTGGATATAAGTACTTTGACAATGATTTTCATATCTTCTTTCAACCGTCATACGCAGAGGCCCATGAGGCTAGACGTGTTTGGGCGTTATAGTAAATCCGGAGTCCACATCGGTTGCTACTCAACCTGCGAAGACATGGCAATTGAGATTAGAGATAGAGTGCATACAAGCCTTGATCCTCACTTCGAATGTTTGTGGACAATACTTGTGATAGTATCGGAAAGCACGTGACCTGCTCTTATTCTTTCCTGTCTGTCATTTGACTCTTCCTCTCTTTCATCCCCTTGTACACAATTCAGACCCAATCTTACGGTCAATATGTTGTCAATACTTCGCAAAGCGCGTCTTAAGGACAAGGAGATGCGAATATTGATGCTGTACGTGAATTCAATTAAGCGTGGGTGCAATTGGCTGACCATCGCATAGTGGACTCGACAACAGCGGTAAAACTTCGATAGTGAAAAACATCATGGGCGAAGACATCAATGAGGTCTCCCCCACTCTCGGCTTTATTATCAAAACAATCGAATATGATGGGTGAGGTTGCCTAGGCATCTTGCACCAAGATGTGGAGCTGACAGCTGAGGTAAATAGATACAAGCTGAACATCTGTAAGGGAGGCCAGGGCTGGGTGCGAGGTGCCGACAGCAAAACTTACACAGAAGACAGGGGACGTCGGCGGACAGAAGACGCTTCGGACATACTGGAAGAACTATTTTGAGAAGACGGACACACTCATATGGGTCGTGGACGGCACAGACCGAGAACGGATTGACGATTGCCGACAAGAACTGGAGGGGCTTCTTCTACAAGAGGTAAAGGCTTCAACACGATCAAACGATGACAAGTGGATACTGATTAGAACGGCAGCGGTTGATGGGAGCGAGTCTGCTCGTGTTCAAGAACAAGAGCGATGTGACAGGGTGCATGAGCTCGGAGGAGATACGCAAGGTTTGTGGTTCCCTCGCCAGCCGCAGTGGGGTTCCAATGTTTACCCAAGCACGATACTGACTCGGAGAATCCGCGTAGGCCTTGCGACTCGACACGATTCACACGCACAGGTGGAACATTATGGAGTGCAGTGCATTGACTGGGTTGAACCTTCAGGAGGGCCTCAAATGGGTAGTGCAAGATGCCAAGGACCGGCTCTTCTTGTACTGATGCGCCATGAGGTTATGTATCGAACCTTCTATAGAAGAGATGGAAGACAGCTAGGGGCAGATCGGACGTGAAAATAGACCAAAAGCATGAGATAGGGTGGGCAATCAAAAATTATATGATCTGTAAACAGACAAACTGCAGGGAAGTTGACGAAGGTGTTTCAGAAAGGCAGGCGAGCTGTGATTGGCCGAAGCCAAAGGGCCGCACGGCGCGTCACAAGTGCGGCCGGGACGTTGGTGGGTTTGGGGACGGTCGGGTACACAAATAAATGTCAACAACAAGAGGGTGCCAGTGTTTAGTCGTTGGTTGACTGTTGAACCCTCTTCCTTCGTGTCAAAGTCGCCAGACACCTTCCAATCGCTGATCGTACCATTGATCGATTATGGATTAGATACCATCATTACCTAGACCCTACACGATACGACCCACCCCACGATAGACCATGGACGATACACCTGATCTCGACACAAACGCCTTCTTGGAGAGCGTGCGCGAACTCAAGGAGAAGAGACAAAGGGAAGACAATGAGCGTCAGGAGCAATTGGAGGCGCAGATCGCGAGTTCACGACTTGCTCGAAAGCTGGGTGCGTCACACGAGCCTCCCCAACAACAACCACGCCGGCCCCTACTAACAGATAGATTCAGAGAGCGAGCGAGGCATGTCATCACCGTCAATGTCACCGTCAACGAGTCCGCACAGGGCTTCTCCAAGCAGCGCCGTACCCTCCCGTGCCAGCACTCTCTCGCGTCCACCCCGCAGTCGCCCCATGTCTGTCGATATGGGCTCACCCACCAGGGCCTCGTCCGTCAGGCCCATGAGTATGATGTCTATCCCCGAGAAGGGTACTCCTCTGCCTTCTCGTGACTCGCAACGCTTTGCTGCGCCCGACAGTGCCGATGGCCTCAGTCGTACCATGTCGAGCGCCCAGAGCCGTCTGGACCGACCCAGTTCACCGACCAAGGGTATGGGTGGCTTTGTGCAGAGTGCCATGCTCAAGCGCAACGACAGTGTCAACAAGAGATGGAGCGTCACAGCTGGACCATCGTCTTTGGCTCGTCACGATTCGACTGCCAGTTTCCGCAGCGCTGCCAATGCTGATGACACTCCTACTCGCCCTTCATCAAGCCATAGCACCATCAGCAACCTCAATATTGGCCCCGACTCGGACACGAAAGAGGAAAAGCCCGAGAGAACAATCACCACTAGGCATTCGCGCTCGAGATCTATGGCTTCCTTCTCGGGCCAAGAACCTATTCCTGAAGGCCTCATGTCTCCACCACTTAGCCCAAACAAGAGATGGAGTCGTAGCCCCACCAAAGCCAGTTGGCTTGAGAGTGCACTTACTCGTCCAGAGTCTCCCAAGCCGCTTGCATCACCACAATCGACTCAGCCTAGTTGGATGGCGGACCTTGCAAAGGCAAAACAGCAACGCGGCACTGCTGAGGCTTCACCGTCACAGGAAAACATCGATGCTGCCAAAGCGCAGGACACACCTACCTTCGGTCAAGGTTTACTGAAGAGATCGTCTATGAGGAATACTCCAACACATTCTCCTAGCACCTCCAGAAACGTCACGCCTCCCACCAAGGCTAAGCCTATTTCGCTCGCAGGCAAATCTGCTCTACCAGAGCCCTCCACTCCTTCGCTCGACCTGACGCCCAAGTTATCCGAGAAGACAGGTTTAGAGAAGCAGGAGCCCACGAAGGAGGTACTGAAGGAAGAGGAAGTCGAGCAGAATCTCTCTAAGGAGGAAGAGCCAATGGATAACCACCATGTCGACAAGAGCAAGGAGGATACGCCGAAGAAGGAAGAATCTGTTAAGTCAATTCCCTCGAAGCCAACTGCACTCTCCTCCAGGTTCACAGAGAAGGAGCCAGTCAAGCCAGCTGCTCAGAAACCGAGTGCGCTGTCCTCGGTGCCCAATCTGCCGCCCAAACCGCAAGCTCTCGACTCTGTCAACTCCACCGCTTCCTCATCGCCTAGGTTTCCTACTCTGAAATCTCCAGATTTAAGGTCGGGTGAATTCAAATCACCTGAATTGAAACAAGAGACCACACCGAAGACCGACTTCCGCTCAGGCTTGAAATCACGCAGTGGTACTATTGGTGCGCAGACAGAGCAGGAGCCTGAGTTCAAGGCTTTGTTCGGCAAGCTCAAGAAAGCTCAGACTGAGAAGTACGTGGCACCTGACGAGCTGAAGAACAACATTCTTCGCGGTAAAGCAGGTCTATCTCTTAGCGCTGGTCCACAGAAAACAGAGCGGCGCGATGAGCTCAAGGAGAGCTTGTTGAAGAAGAAAGAAGAGATGGTCAAGGCAGCTGTGGATAAACCTGCACCGGAACCAAAGATTTCCCCAGCTCCTTCATCTGTGCCAGAGGCACTTTCTGTTCGAAAGCAGCTTGGCCGATCGAACAGCACACTCAACATTCCTGCTCCTGCAAAATCACATCGAGACATCACTCCTGAGGCTCTTTCATTCCACAAAAATCTCAGAGGCAAGCCTAAGGCACCTGTTCCGGAGAAGAGAGGCAGCGTTACCGAGAAGGCTGAACTCAAGCGCACTTCTATGGAATCAAAGCCATCTTCTGTTACTGATGACAAGCTTGCGGAATCAGTACCCAAAACCGAGGACAAATCTGAACCAGAAACAAAAGAGCTTCCTAAGCCAGAGACACGTGAGCCTACCAAGCCAGCAGCACGAGAGCTTCCTAAACGAGTACAGCAGGAGTCTTCTAAATCTCAGGTGCAAACAAGACCTATGTCGAACAAGATCGCCGACAGGTTCAACCCGGCTCTCGCAGGACTGTTAGCGCGCGGCCCCCCGAGTGCGTCAAACACTCCGCCATCAGGAACTCCGTTCTCCCCTCCAGCAATGAGTCGTGTGTCTTCTGCGCAAGATGAGCCAGGAGAGGGTACTCAACTCACCCACATGACCAAGAGTCGTGCTAAGGGACCGAAGAGGCGCAAGCCGAAGTCAAGTGCACCGGAGACCACCGCCAACTCAACGCCTGCACCTGAAAAGCGCGTGCCTTCTATTGCTTCTACGTCTGAAAAGCGTGTCTCGTCTATCGCGTCTGAGACTGAGAAGCGTCTTTCTTCTGGCCCATCCGTCCCGGAAAAGCGTATCTCCTCAATCAACTTGCCATCACCAAGTTCGCCCACGACTAAGACTCCTGTGCAACCTCGACCTAAGTCTGCGGCTGTAAGGGCTGCATCGATTAACCTTTCCAAGCCACAAATTGGCGAGGCAGAAAAGCCTAAGACTCCTACTCCGACAAAGTCATTGACATTCCCTTCTGTTCAAGCAGACAAACCAACGACTCCGGTGTCAGCGAGATCTTCGCTCGAAGTGGCGACAGCCGCTGGTGCAGAGAAGCCCAAGCCCATCACGCCTGCAAAGCCAGCACTGGATACTCCTTCTTCCACAAATACCGACAAGTTGGAGTCACCTGCTCCTTTCAAACTACCTCTTCGCACCTCCTCGGCCGCCTCTCCAATGAACAAAGAACCTGCATCTGGTCCTGTTTCCCCGCCTGCTTCTCGTCAACCTTCTGGTTTCATTCGAGCACTACCTGGCAAGGCTCTTCCAGGCATGGCTACCGCTGGCTCAAGGTCACAGGATAAGCCTTTACCACCGTTGAACCCGACCGAGGCGGACAAGGAGAATCAAAGTTTCTCATCAGTCAAGAGTGCTGCTTCGATGTGGGGAAAGCCTGCACAGACGACACCACAGAAGCGTGCTCCCATAGAATTACCCACTAAGAAGGACGAAGAGGCTGCAATGTTATCTGCTGGACTCCTCTCCAACTCGCCACTCAGATACAACGCGTCGCCGAAGCTGGGACTAGGCATCACGGAAGATACTATCGACCAGCCAAAGCGGACTAATGGCCACGATCAAGTACAGTCACCCAGTACTGGAGCTCCACCTAAGCCAGCAAAAAGCTCGAGAGTTGTCAGCGGTCAACTGAGTGCCAAAGGTGAGTCTTAGCATTAGCACATTCACCAGCATGCAAGCACAAAGAAAAAAAGTTTTGATTTACATTCATCTTGATTTATTCGTTCAGATTCTGATTGCTTTTGAGCAGTTTGAGTACTTTGTGCCTTGGGATATCCGGACCAAAGCCCACGGAAGTGACAGAGAGCTGACCTGTGTCTGGATGTTCGATAGACCTACCCCATTTGCCCAACATACTTGACCTCGCAGCTGGACGCCAATTGGCCGACTTCTTCAGCGACGTGCCTCAGTCAAACAACCAATTGCAGCTGAACACTGATACGCAAACGGTTTTGGGGTCCCGATCTGGAGAGTCTGACAAGATCAAGACTCTGCGTACTTCGATACAAGAGATCAAGTCTGATGGTACTCTGATTCCTCTACCAGCACAACAAGAGCACATCTTGTATGAAAGCTCTATGTACATCTGCACGCATATCTTCTACACTGCCAACATGACAAGGATGGCTGAAGTGTACCTCTGGTGTGGTGATCGCATATCCGAATCGACTATTCTGGAGACCCAAGTCCATGCCAAACGCGTTGCTCGAGAGGCTGGTGTCGGTCAGAAGTGAGAAATCTTCTATCTTGCAAGCCCACGCTCAAGAAGCTAACTGTACCTAGGTCAACACAACTGTACATTATCGACCAAGCTCGCGAACCTGCGAACTTTTTCCAAGCACTTGGCGGCATCGTGATTACGCGCCGTGGTTCACGCGCAGAAAGTCTGAAAGAACCTTACATGCTTTGTGGTCGTCCACATATGGGGCATATTGCATTTGATGAGGTCGATCGCAGAAAGAGTAGCCTTTGTTCTGAATACCCATACATCATCGCCCGCCCTATCACACTCCAAGAGACAAATATTTGGCTGTGGAAAGGCAGCGGTTGTGGAGCTACTGCCATCGGAAGCACACGTCTGATCTCCATGGACTTGAATCCCGGCGGTGGTTTCACCGAGATTGACGAAGGCAAGGAGACAGCCGAATTTCTCGCAGAGATCCACGATGCTGGTGACACCAGTATCTGTCAATCTCCAGCGCTCTGGAAAGGAAGATGTGGTAATTGGGAGCACTCTTCAGTGCGCTTGTTCAGGATTGAAGCGAAGGAGAAGCCTAAGCAGACAGCGACCTCACTGTTTACGAGCTACTTCTCTCGTCGTCCCTCGTGGAGTGCGCCCAAATCTCCAAACACCGATCGACCCAATAGCAATGGGTCAAGCAAATCGCCCAATGCTGAGTTCGAGGCATCAATCTCGGAAATTGCACCTTTCACCCAAGACGACCTGGAACCAGAGGGTTGTTACGTCCTCGATGCCAACTCTGAGATTTTGGTTTTACCAGGACCATTGCTTTCACAACAAGGCTTGTGGCAACACGCTTTTGTGCAAGCATGTTTGTTCGCGCACGACTATGCTATTCTGTCTGCTAGTCTAGAGGATAGGCCCGCCATTCCAAAAGCGAGGGTTGTTTTGGGTGGTCTGCCTAAAGAGATCAAGGTCAAATTCAGACGGTGGGAGGAGCGTAGGGGTCTATGGGGTTCTGGAAGCCTTATGGCTGGAAAAGTTACTGGTGATGAAAGAGGTACGATCGATGTAAGAGATGTTTTGGGTGTTTGTTGTGGGCCTTGATTCTTTGCATTGAAGCTTTCGTGCGAGGCGTCAGGATCGGATTTCTGACCTTGGGCTATGCGGCATGATGAGTCTGGGATACTGGAGGGGAGTTCTTTGCATGAGTTACGCGGTGGGCTTTCCGGTCTGTCTTGTTTGTCAGCATATTTACATTTCGTATGAGTCAAACATCGATTGTTTTTGATCAAGCCCAATTCGTTGACCACCGTCATGCTTTATCTTTATCCAGCACGACGAAACATTCGTCTTTTATGTTTGCGAAATAACCAAGTCAAATTTGCTATCAGTACGACCCTGTCATCACTTATCCGCTACAAACATCACACTATCCGTATCAAATTCTTCCATGTCGTAGCAGGATATCTAAAATTACTCTGATGATGCTTTAGAAACACTACTTGCAGATGTTTGCGTATGTCTGGTGTGATAAATTATATCACGCCTAGACTGCCAGAGATCACCCAGTACGTCGAAGACTTTTCCACGTTCATCGCACCATGGAATCGCACCGGAACTCACAACAGATAAGGATCAGTACTAGCAGTGGTGGTAAGAGTTTCTGTTATACAAGAATAGGTAGACATGCAGCCTTCTTTGACAGTGGTGTGTTGATGCTCGCAGAGCTGAGCTGGGCCTCATCGTCTTGCCGATGCCTTGGAATTTGTGCTATATGATATGATAATGTTATTCAGTCCTCAACAAACCAGCTCTGCTGGCGCAATGGTAGCGCGCAAGACTTCTAATCATCTTCCAGATGGATTGATATCTTGAGGCTGTGGGTTCGAGCCCCACGTGGAGCTTCACTTTTTGCACTATGTCAACGATATGCAACAGAAGAATGGAGTTCCAGATCTTTGGCAGAGGTATTTTTTTTCTGGTGGCGTTTGAGGGAAGATTCAGGAGGGCTTGGCATGTGTGGTTGATTGAGTCGTAAGTGCCGACGCTGGCCGACATTGGCCGATAGAAGTTGGCTTGGCATCAGAGCCGAATGGTATGGATCTAGAAGGCACGATGAATGAATGACTTGTCATCATGAAAGTCATGGCTGCTTATGATGAAAGCGTGTGAGTCGTGCATGCAACTTGTTCTAATGGAAGTTTCATCTGCAAGGTCGCGTGAGAAGCTTGCAAACGTCGGCTGAATTCAAGGTGCATCATGAAGCCAGCCTCGCGATATACCATAAGCAAGTAGACGATATGCTCGCCAGGCCACAAGGACTGTCCATACAATGGTGATGTCTTGTAGAGATCAAAGAGTGGGTATGTTTGATGCCATCTTCGCAGAGAGGGTAAAACCCATCAGGTCGGTGTGAGCAAGTGGTGGAAGGCAGCGACCGAGGAACTCACATGTCGATGTTTTTGACTGCAGTAGACCATCGCGAGCCGGAATGAGAGATACGATTTGCGTTCTTCCGCATCTAACGTAGGAATTGAGACAGGCCGATGTTGTCGGCATCGAATTGCCTTCTTATCGCAGGTCTGAAAGCGGCAACCGAAGGCCGAGAAGATATCTACACGCATCCCTGCAGCGACGATAAGGAGTTGTACAACACCATATTGTATCCCAGTATCTGCTCTCTACGTTTCACTGTACTCATCTCGAAAGTTTGTCGATAGTGAAAAACGCCATGAATCGTTTACCAACACTTGATCCTCATGTCCTTACCATCGCAGATCTCAAGGAGGCAGCATGTCGCGATATGCCGGCGATGTACAGAGGTAGTCACAGTGGTCTCGATCTTGTTGTTTTGACTGACCGCAAGTAGACTATTACAATGAAGGCGCCATGGACTTGATCACGTAGGTTCTCCTCAAGACATGGAGAACATCTGGTTGATTTTAGTACAAATAGTCTCAAGGACAACGAAGCAGCCTTCAATCGCTACAAGATTCGACCTCGGGTGATGATCAATGTAGCCAAGATCGATCTTGAGACTGAGATCTTTGGTACCAAGGTGAAATAATCGTCCCATGGGAGAGACTAGCACAACACTAACCTGAATGCCAGACTGCAGCACCTTTCGGTTTCAGCCCAGCAGCCATGCATGGACTAGCTCACCCAGATGGTGAACTTGCAACCTCGCGCGCTGCAGCAAATGCAAACATCTGCATGGGTCTATCAGTCTTTGCAACACAAAGTCTCGAAGACGTGATAGCTCAGAACAGCGGTAACCCATACTTTATGCACATCTCGATGATCAAAGACAAAGTGGCGTGTACAAACACCATCAAACGTGCTGAAGGTCAGTGATTGAGCACATATAACCTCGAGCTTTAGACTGACAATTACACAGCTGCAGGATACAAAGCCATATTTCTATCGGTAGACGTTCCAGTATTAGGACAAAGATTGAATGAGCATAAGAATAAATTCGAGCTACCTGAAGGACTTCAATGGCCAAATTTGACTGCTGTGGGTGAAGGCCTTGAATATGGTGAGTAGCAGGACTTTTACTTCTGTCACTCATTGGCTGACCATGGCAGATGCAACAATCGAATGGCACACTGCTATACCATGGATGCGAGCCCAGACCAAACTGGAGATATGGCTCAAAGGTGTTGCTTCGCCAGAAGATGTTGCTTTGGCGATACAGCACAAGGTCGATGGTATAATGATCTCCAACCATGGTAAGTAAGATAGCTTGTGGTAAAAGCGCTGTCCACACTCGAAGAATGTCTGCTGATTTCGCATTTTTCTTAGGTGGTCGTCAGCTCGATGTAAGTCGCGTACTATCGGTCTCCTTGTCAAACTTACTGACCAGAACTTAGGGTGTCCCTGCAACACTTGATAGCCTTCGAGATTGTGCTTCCATTGCCAAAGGCAAGATTCCGATCGCGTTCGACGGTGGTGTAAGAAGGGGTAGTGATATTTTCAAAGCATTGGCATTGGGTGCTGATTTTGTGTTCATGGGTAGAGTGCCGATATGGGGACTTGCAGTAAGTTCAAATGAAAATAGAAGTGGTGAAAAAAGACTGATGAATTGGGCAGTACAAAGGGCAGCAAGGTGTTGAACTTGCAGTCAAGATCTTAATGGCCGAGTTGCGTATGACCATGGCATTGGCGGGGTAGGTGCATCTTTGTATCCTCGAACCCGGCGTTCGCTGACATGACATCAGATGCCGCACTGTGAAGGAGATCAACCGAGGGCATCTTGCGGTACTGAAGGGTGATGGAGTGCTATGCAAGCTGTGACCGACCAATTGACAGAGGGATTCAGGTTGGGCGCACAGAAATAGCTTCGACGGTCCTGAGTAAGTTATCAAGATAATCATCGATGTTTTTAGCGTCTGCCTCGTATTCATGACGACGGTCCTCTAGGTCTTTCTCTTGTGGAAATCTTAGCTCAAGGAACCTCATATCGCTGATGACAGCTTGGGTGACTGATTTGTGCACCTTCAAAGCATCGTATACTTGCTGAGCCATTAGGAACGGAGATGGGATCAGCATCTTTACTTGATATTCGAGCTCGAGACTTAAGCACTTGAGTTCAGCTCCGGTGATGGTTATGATCTCAGTTTCGTGTAATTTCTCAGGGCTGTTTTGGTGAAGCATCGTGGCTATCATGTCTTGATTAATTTGCAACTCTTGCCAGGCCAGCAAGTCGCGGCTCAACTTGTCCATGCCGTCGAACACCACATTGGATTGGGTATATATGGATTTCAGCTGTTCTTGATCCGTCGGGACAGATTTGTCCAATTCGAGTGCAGTTGATGGCGGAATGGACGACAAGCAGAGATTTGACATTTTCATCAGCTCCTGTCTGATGTTAGTCTAGCTGACCGAAAGATTATGGAAGCGTACCTCATCGGTCTTAGTTGAGATGCTAATTTGTGAGTTGTCGACGTTCGAGAGATTCGGAACATCCGCATGCGAGCCGTGCTGTAGCCCATCACCACTATTACCGATCGTGTCCGCCATCCCTGCTGACGTTGAGTTGTAGGGATGGGCGGATGAATGAATGGATAGATGAACGAAGAGAATGATCCAAGAAGCGTTGATGTTGTGAAGTGGCTTATTTAAGTATATGTGATTTGGTTTGCAATGATCGGAAGTGAATGATGATCTAGCTGACCACTTTCAATGCTTGAGCAAGCATAGAAGGCCCGCAAGAGTTTTTGGGATGTGATCGTTCACTCGGTCCTACCTGTAGTAGTCTGACTGCAAACTTGCCGTGGTGGAGCTGGTGATGCTTTGAAACCTCGTCTTATCACTAGATGTGGGCCTAGTGTCAATGGTAAGCACCGCAAGAATGCTCAATGAAAGGTCGCAAGTGGGAGGGAATAGAAGTGCGGTGGTGATGGCAAGCGAGATCGATTTGTGGTTGAAGCTAACGCCAAGGCCAGCCAAAAATAGTCCATGCTTCCTGCCTCTCAACCCGCGAGTCTCCACTGAACCTGTTCCCACTTCTGCCTCGGATGGGCATTCCGCATGCCGAACAACGACTTGACCGTGCTCTGCCGCAGAAAGCATCATCGACACGAATAGCGTTCCATTCTTTCACCAAGTCCGCACACCATAGTAGATGGGCAATGAGACTATTCTTCTTCTACCACGGCGAGATGGAGGTTCAACGTAGGTCGACTACATACGACAGGATGACATGGACTGTGTGTACTGGCAAGCCTGAGTTTCGACAAGGTTGCACGGCATCTTTGTTGTGCCTGGCGGCCTGCCACCACGGCTCACCAGCCACAGTGCATATGCATGCATCAAACTCTATTATCCCCACCCAGCAACCAACCAGATTCCAGTATTCCCAGCTTTTCACCAGCCACGACGAGGACCACTACCAGATTTTTCCTGCCCCTCGCTTCTGAATCTACAACTCTATCTCAAAGAAGGTCCACCAGGTTGGGATAAACTTTTCGGCTCCCCCTACGGGTCCTTTGATACGCAGAGCCGCGGATCGAGTCGAGCATTAGTACACCACTGATTGCACCTCGCTTGCTGCTAAAATCCCTCTTCTAACCCACTCAATCCGTCTGAAGCGCCTTAATATGGTCGTGTGGATATCATCCCGTCTCTAAGTTCCTTGATCTGGTGTCAACCGTTTATGGGTGGTGTATGCTGAGGTGGGTATGAACCGTGTGATTCCTTTTCCCAACCATGCAAATTCATCGTAATCCCTGCCTTTCCACGCGACCACACATGTGACCCACAAGAGAAGATTGCGTGGTGGCTAGGAGATGCAGCACCTATATCACTAGAGCACATCTCTGCATGAACCTGCGCTTGTTTTGATAGAACTCTACCATAGCATCTCTACACTCGTTTCTGAGAGATGGTTTCTTCCACCCTTCTCTTGGCCACTCTAGGTGGTCTTGTCACTCGTTCTTTTGCTCAGTCGGTTTCCGATAATGTCGCAGAAGTGACCGTTGCCTCCGGAACCACCTCGCTCATTCTCAGTGCCAGCCCTGCTTCATCAGCGTCTGGAACGTCGAGTGCACTTCGACTGGTTACTCAGATATCAGATGGTCAGATCCAGTCACCAGCTGAGTCGACTGCTTTGCCAGAGGGCACATTGACTACTACTCCCGGCGTGGTCTCGTCCACTGCCACGTCGACTGTCGATTCCGCCGCAGCTTCCCAAAGCCCCGATGGAGGTATCCTCTACATCGCACCAGGCAGCACCACCCCGGATCAATCCAAGCTAGCGACAAGAAGCGAGTGTGAGGCCCTCGTGGATTGGAAGCTGCCTGGAAAGAGCAGTATACCTACAAACTTCAACTTCTCTGGCAATGTCCGAACATACTACGTCGCCGCCGAAGAGGTAGCTTGGAACTATGCACCGAGTGGCTGGGACAACTGGCTCGGTGTGCCCATTCAAAACTCTCCACATGCAGCAGCAGCTGGCTACCTCAACACCACCGGATCCATCGGTGCAAG
The DNA here is from genome assembly GCA_024195585.1 of Aureobasidium sp. EXF-3400. Lineage (NCBI taxonomy): Eukaryota > Fungi > Ascomycota > Dothideomycetes > Dothideales > Saccotheciaceae > Aureobasidium > Aureobasidium sp. EXF-3400. The sequence continues at coordinate 93,253 of SWBL01000060.1, forward strand.
CTGGGGTATGGAGTTCCAGAAGGCTGTGTACAAGGGTTATACGGACATAACCTTTGATACTCCGTCCGAACAACCTGCCCACAATGGTATCAACGGTCCCGTCCTGCGAGGTGAAGTCGGTGATATGATTCAAATCATGTTTATCAACACTTTGACCGACCACTATGCATCGATGCACAGCATGGGTCTCTACTATGGCAAGCAGTACGAAGGGTCTCTGTACCCCAACACCACCACTGGCGGGTCACCAAACGTGCAGGAGCAAGATGCTGTTCCTCCTGGTGGCTGTGCAGTTTACAAGTGGATCATCACCGACTCGCAGGCACCCGCACCGGGTCAGAGCAGTCGTCTCTGGTCTTACCACAGTTTCGTAAACATGCCTTCGGATCTCTCAGCAGGTCTGTCGGGACCCCTTATCGTGTACAACAGCGGCGAGATGAACAGCACAATGTCGTCTCACCGTGAGTTTGTTGTTACGACCAATACTCACTTCGAGGCCAAGTCATTCTTGGCGGGCACCAATGCAAAGAATGCCGATGTCGATACTAGCAATTTGATGATCACCAACCAGCTCGTTGGAACTTACAGTGGCAATGAGTCCTTCTGGGTGCCTCAGATGGCCAACTCGCCAGCAGTCATGCTCAGCAATGCGCAGGGACCCAACTTCTTCACAATGAATGGTTACGTGTTTGGCAACGGCGCACCTTATGAGATGTGCCGTGATGATCCTGTTATCTGGTACGTGATGGCATTTGGCGGAGCATCGCACGTTTTCCATCTGCACGGCAACAACTTCCAGTACAACGGCATCTGGCTAGCAGCGCAGAGCGTCAATGCTGGCGAGATGTACACGTTCAACATGAATGCTCAATTGCCTGGTGTGTGGCAACTGCTGTGCCATGTTAGCGATCACAATTTGTTTGGTATGCAGCAGAACTATGTTGTGTATGGTACCGAGGTGGATGGAGAGACTTGTCCTCTGCCACCGTTGACTGCCAAGTTGGCTGGCAGCCCGTAGGCGATTGAGGCAGAAAAGATATAATATTGTACATACAAGGCGGAACCAAGTAATGTCTATACCAGAAGAATGATGAACAAAGTTGTAGCGATGGTTTTGTGTTTGTTTATGCGTCTCCACAAAAAAGGGGATGGTTCCCTGCAGTTAGTAGTATGTCATGCAGGTCATGGGCGCTCGGACCAGGTCTCTGGGATGAGCGTGAACTCCCTTGACAGGGAAGGAAGTGAAGGCGGCCAACGAACAAACGACTATTCATTTCGCTCCTTGCCAGACTTGACCTTTCTTTTCGACGCTGCTATTTTCTTCCGACTGTGACCATCGCTCAATTCCATCATATCTCAACATTTTCAAATCGCTATAGCCCATTCAATCAGTCAAGGCGCGAAAAGACTGGTCGCCGACAATATCCAGGCGTGCGACACGTCAAGTCAACATCACTAGACACAACAATGGCCCACCGAACCCCCACGCCCGACATTACTATCCAGCGCAATCGCCTGCCAAATCTCTACGAAGTCTTGAGTCGCCAGACAAAACCTCCTGTCGATCTGTTCAGCTTCTACATTTACATGCGCGATGCCCAACGCAGCGTCGACTATCTTGATTTCTGGTACACAACTCTTCCTCTGGTCGCCTAGAATCTGTCGCAAAACTAACCTGAATTTACAGGTTGGATGTTTCACAACACATGTCGCTCTGCCGACACTATGTCCGTGGTCTTCACCGCAGTGTGCTAGCAGAAACCCCCGAGCTGGAGAAGAGTGGCAGCAAGCGTAGTTCGCAAGTTCTGGACCAATACGATGATAGCGTCATGGCAGGCCCCAGCGCTGCCGACAAGGACACCCGTGTCTCTGCCTTCTTGCGCGGTGACAACGGCAGTATGCACTCACCGAGCCAATCTCTTGGTAGCAACTTCGACCACCAGAACCCTCGCCGTAGCATGGTCGACAGCACTCAAGACACCAGCCCTTACACACAGGATCAGTCTCCTAGCGGTACTACCGTTTCCAGACAAGATATTCGTGCTAGTGCCGAGAAGATCTTGTACACCTACCTGCTGCAAGGCTCGGAACGCGAGATTATCATTCCCGTCGGCATCCTTGAGGAAGTCACCGACTCGATCGAGAACCAGGGCCGCGACGACCCAGAGGTCTTTGACAATGCAAAAGACTACGTCTTCCAGGCCATGGAACGCGATGCCTTCCCTGGCTTCCTCCGCGCAAAGGCTCTGGGCAACATCGTACAGCCCAGCATGATGTTGAGATTGGTCGTTGGTCTGGTCGCTTTGTTCGCTGCCATCTGGACGGCATTCGTCCTCATCTTCCTTGACATGAGCAGAAGCACAAGATGCTGGGTATGTCAATTCTGCTCTTCTCTTCCATTGGCGTTATACTGATATCTTCACAGGTCATCTTGCCCTTCACCATTGCCATCTACTTCCTTGTTTCGCACCAGTACATGCTCGACCCCATCCAAGCGCTTCTTGGCTATTCGGAATACACCTTTGCCAATTACTTCAAGGTCAAGGAGAACTTTGTCAACCGTCTACTGACGCGTCGCGCCATGATGTGTCTTATGTGGATTGCCATCATTGATGCTGCAGTCTGTTGTCTCTTCATCTTCGTTCCTGGCAAGAGACTGTGATCCACCCAAGGACCGAATCCCTGTCGCTTGAGGCGATGTGTGATCTTATCTACGTTCTATCCTCTCGCTACCGACCCGTTGTTATGCGTTCCGACACTTCATTACTCTTCTTCATGTCAATGTTCCTTTGTCCTTCTTCATACCCCCTTTTTTCCTCGATATTCCTTTTTGTTTTTCTGCTTCTTTGCTGGCGTGGCGTTTCCGTTGAGTGGGATTTGGGACAAGCAAGTGGTTGTGAAAGGGCTTGAGCTTTTGCTCTTCTTATTCGTTCTAGCAAAAATGAAATTTGGTTAATGTCTTTCTCTCTTCTTCATCCAAACTATGTGACCCCAATTTTCCCAGTGCTCTCGACTCTCTCATCAACGCTGACCATTGCAAGGAGGACACTCGCAATCACCCACACGGCCCTCGATCAGCCACTTCAGATGCTTGACAAACTTTGCAGCAGAGTTGAAGTCCAAACCAGAGGGATGACCCCAGAGATGCAGATCTCCAGCGCGGTTTGTGGTGTTGCTGCGGACTCTGTGCATCAAGGCGTAACCTGCAGGCAGACTCTTCATGATGTCGGTGGGGTTGCTGAAGATGTGGGTGCCTGATGCTTTCTCAGAGGTGTCGTCGTCGTTGGGGTCGTAGAAGATGCGCTCGGTTGTGTGGCCTGTGTGTTGGTGTTAGCTCGTTTGGAATAGCTGTAGAAATGCAGAGTAGGGTTGAGAAAGAAAGGGGTGGGTATTGAGAGGAGTGGGGTTAGTAGTTTTTCTGTGGATGGAGCTTTGGTTCTTGATGATATTGTGTCTTTTCATAGCGTTGATAATCGTCATGCGTCGTCGTGAGAGAACGGGTGAATCGCAGGGTCAATGAAGAATAAAGTAAGAGGCAACTTACCAAACACCTTCTCACACTCCTTCTCGATGGAGTTCAGATACCTTTCCATTCTGTCCTGTCCAGCAATAACATCTTCTACTCTCGTAGACCTCTTGGTCGCATCTCCGTCGCTGTTGTTTAACAGGTCCAATCTCCAGATTTTGACATCTTTGTCGTTGATGGTGGAAGTGTCGACATTGAGATCAGTTTCAAAGTTGCTCAGAAGGTAGGTGGTTTGGAGGGAGAATTGGTCGTGCCAGGGGGAGGTGCAGCCGACGTAGCAGTAGTGGAACCAGAGGCAGAAGGTGGTTTGATTCTCGACGGCGGTGGATTTTTGGGAGGAGGACATGATGGTGTACAGGGTAGCTTGTTTGGAGTGGTTGCGAGGAAGGAAGCATGTCACGTGGAATGGTTGTTCTTATACCTGAGTGTCACTGTTCCGCTTAGTCGTGCGGATCACGATAGAAGACTACGGATCTACCATTGTCGAGGAAATGCAAGGCTGTCAATCACTAAGCTTTGGATACGCTTCCCGACGTCGAATGCACAAAGTTGGAGTGAGGACTGTATTCAGAGTAGTGTTTTAAATTCATGCTGGTGGGTTTTTTGGTCATGATACAAAGACGAAAAGAAAACAATAAAGGGGGTATCGCAAGAAAAGAACAGAAAGCCAAAGCCAAAGACAATAAAGAGAGCGAATACAAACAAGACCACAACGCCAATTCACAGCAAACCTCGTAGGAGGACACAAGAAGTATAAACAAGGTTATGCTTTTCACTTGCCAACCTCTGCAAAGTGTTCCTGCTCAATGTAACTCCATTCGGGCACGTCTTTGACCTTCTTCCACAGTTCTTTTTCCAGCTTGATGGCAGCTTTGTGGTATGGAGTTTGCTCAGCATTGTAACGTCTGCAGTTGACACAGATGAGAGTGGCATCTCTAATAAAGTCTTCGGGGGTTTCGTAAGCGTCATTCTCGAGTTTTTGTTCCATGGTGCTGAGATCCATGGGCTGTTTGATGACTTCGTAGTAGTCAAGTACTTCGTCTTTGTTGACGGGTTGAAGGAAGGGCCAGGCATGAGTGCTGTTCTGAAGGGCGGAGAGGAGATGCATGAGTTGGGAGTGGTTGGGATTGTGGCGGGGTTGACGGGCGAGAGCATCCATGTCCAGACTCCAGCCAGTCTCCTTGATGGCGGATATTGAAAGGGGGTCAATAGGTGGTAGAGGATCGCCCTTCTTTATGCCCTTCCATTGAGCTGGTGGAGGGTGAACTTCAAAGGACTTTGAGACGGCCTTGATCTTTGCATGGACGGCGGCTTTCTGTTTGAGCAGCAGACGACCCGACTCAAGATAGCGAATCTTGGGGAGCATGCTGCACTGCATGATGGTGCCTCCCTCGTAATCCTTGATATAACCCATCCAGCGTGGACGTTCGAGGGTGATTTCCTTTGTGAAGCCTTGCTTTTTGAAGTAGCCGATAGCATAGTTGTCGGCGTAGGTCAGGAAGTGCATGACATCCGAGGTGGCCTTGACGTAATCTTTCAAATGCGACATGAGGTGTGCGCCGTAACCTTTGACTTGCTGATCGCTGCTTATAGCGCAGAAGACGATTTCGGCGAACTGGCGGCCCTTGAAGGGGCGGTAGGTGATGCCACCCACGACTTCCAGAGGCTTCTTGACGATGGCCATGGACAGATGAGTGCGGTCGTAGACGAGACGGGCAATGTAGTCCTTGGGCATCTTAGGCAGTTGTTTCTGGAAGATACATTTGAGACCGGTCAAGATGATGTAGCTCTCATGGTCGCCATCGTTGTTGACTGCTCGGAACTCGATCTCGCCATTGCGCTCCTCGATGACGGCTGGTTTCTCGGGGAAGGGTACGATGCGCGGTGCTGTCGACTGGATGGCGTCTCCGGTGTCATTCGCCAGGGTGGGTGTGGGCGAGGTCGATGACTTGAAGCGCTTGCTGTCGGCCACAGACTCGTCGGGCGACTCGGCTTTGCGCTTGGCCGTCGACGTAGCCTCATCCTTGACGACTGCTGGCGCCATGTTGCTTTGTCTCTGTCGCTGTCAGTCGTCGCGTCGCCGTCCGTCCTCCCTCGTCACTCGCATGTGAATGTCCCGAGCTCGGGCCTTCAGAACCATGTGGAGAAATCTCTTGGCATCGGGTGACTGCCAACTCCCGCACGCTTCGAGACACCGCAGATGCTTGTTTCCTCGCCGTCCAGTCTTAAACACTTGCCACCCAATCTTTGTTCATGGCGCCTCCGTATTCACTGGTCTTTATGAATCTCTAACTTGCGCAACTATGTCTTTCAGAAGCTCTCCATCATGTTTCGAGTCTAGGCAGCAATCCGTGACATCAAAAGTGACATGCTACAAAAGGCAGCTATCCGCAAACTACGTAGGTCTTGCTCTTCCTTTGTACACGTCTTTCATTCGTACAGCTCTGATACAGCGAGCTTGGCAAGATCAGGCAGCAGACGCTCGCAACACTTCATCTCCCAACTCCTTCAAGCACATATAAATATCTATCAAAACTCTCAAATCTTTCCATCCCATCTCATCTCCGATTGAGAGCCCAACATCATGTCTGTCTTTGGCAATCATATCTGTGGTTGTTACTACACCACATCCTACTACAATCGCACCTACCTTCCTCAGGTCCACCTGAACTCTCATACCACCATCACCCCTCTCTACTACACCACCAAACTCTCCCAGACCTTCCACAACCCTTCCGGACTTCAACTTCCCGAGACCCGCTACACTTTTCCCTTGTACGATGGTGTAGCCGTCTCTTCCTTTACCTGTACCATCGGCGAAAAAGTCATCAAGGGCCATGTCGAGCAGAAGGAGCAGGCGCGCAAGACCTTCGATGCCGCCATCAGCAGAGGGGAAACCGCTGGTCTTCTGGAATCCCTCCCTACTGGCGTCTTCGGTGTCACTTTAGGAAACGTCCCTGTTGACGCCTCCATCCAAGTCGACATCACCTACGGAGGTGAACTCAAGCACGATGCTCAGATTGACGGCTTGCGCTACAATCTCCCAACCTCGATCGCTCCGCGTTACGGCAAATATCCAGGCGAGCTTCTGAAACTCGACTCAGCTATCAGTAAGGGCATGAAGATTACCGTCGACATCGACATGCAAGGCTCCACCGTTCGCAAAGTCCAGTGTCCTTCTGATCACTCCATCGGCCTGGACATCGGCACCCTCTCTGCCACCACTGAGCGCACCTCCGACATGTCAAAGGCATCAGTCTCGTTGACCCATAACACAACCGAGCTTGGATCCGACTTTGTCTTGCAAATCTTGATCGACGACATTGGCTCTCCGAAAGCCATCCTCGAGAAGCACTCCATACCTGGTCGCGAAGCTCTTATGGCAACATTTGTACCGCGCTTCAATCTCGAGCCAATCAGACCGGAAATCATCTTCATCGCCGATCAGAGTGGCAGTATGCGAGGCAGCAAGAATACTGCCCTTGTTGCTGCTCTGAAGACGTTCCTCAAGTCTTTGCCATCTGGAGTCCGCTTCAACATCTGCGCTTTCGGATCACGCCATACGTTCCTTTGGGAAAAGAGCGTTCCGTACAACCAGGAAAACTATACTCATGCTCTACACTTTGTCCAGGGCTTCACCGCCAGCTACGGTGGCACGGAATTGTTGCAACCCATCGAGGCCGCATTCGAATCGCACCTTTCTGATATGCCCCTCGAGCTCTTTGTCCTCACTGATGGCGAGATACATGCAGAATCTCAGCTCTTTGATCATGTCAACAATCAGATACACGAGAGGAAAGTTGATGCTCGTTGCTTCGTGCTCGGTGTTGGCCGTGATGTCTCACACACTTTGGTTGAAGGTCTTGCTCGCGCTGGCAACGGCATCTCTCAATTCATCACTGACGACGAGGTCATGGATTTCAAGGTTGTCCGTATGCTCAAAGCCGCTTTGTATCCCCACGTCAAGGACTACCGTCTGGAGATAAAGTATGAGGAGACCGAGGACTTCGAAATGGTTGAAAGCCCGGCCCCCAAGCAGGCGGTAGATGCTCCTTCAAACCAGCCAAAGCCGTCCATCTCATTGTTCGACCAGTCTGTTGACCTCAGTGACACTCCTGATGAGAATACTGATCGCTATGCCCATCTTCCTAACATTGCTGTACCTGAGTCTATCCAGGCTCCTCATGTTATCCCCCCTCTACTACCTTTCAGCCGCACTACTGTGTATCTCCTCCTGCAGGACATCAAACAGACTCCCAAGTCTGTCATTCTTCATGGTACTTGCTCTGATGGCCCCCTGATGCTGGAAATACCGCTCAAGAGAATGGATAACCCCGACTACACTATCAACGTCCTCTCGGCCAAGAAGGCCATCCAAGAGCTTGAAGAAGGCAGAGGCTGGTTGACATCCGCAAAGGAGGGTACCGAACTGGTCAAGGACAAACACTCCTCCCGCTTCGATGAAATAGTTGAGAGAGAAGCCGTCCGTCTCGGTCTTGACTACCAAGTCGCCAACAAATGGTGCTCTTTCGTTGCTGTCGAACCCGGCAAGAATGCTGAGCGCGTCAGTGAAGACAAAATCCAAATGGACACTGACCTACAGATCGCTCATGGCTATCCAGAAGGCATCGTCAAGCGCTGCCGTGGAGCGCCGTCGTCCCCCGCGTTCTTTCAGCCAGACAGTTCAAGCCATCATCGTAGTTCATTCGTAGGTCGTGGCGGAGGTCGTGGTGGAGGTCGTGGTAGTGCTATGCTCGCGATGGCCCAGATGTCTCCACCAGCAATTCCAGCTCAGCGCCGGGCCGTTATGACCTTACCTCCACCATCGGCTTCGAGGCCTCAGGCGTCTATCAGGCGCGAACAGCTGAGAGAGCTTGCTGCTCGCAATGAGGCTCCTCCTCTTCCTGCTGCATGTGCACCCGCAGCTCCCTCATTCGCCCGAGCAGCTGGTCCCGTCGCATATAAAGCTTGTTCTCCATTTGATTACGCTTACCCGGCATCTCATGAAGGTCCTTCCCCTGTCAGTCACGCTCCTTCTGATACTGAAGACGCTCCTGCCATTCCTATCGACAATACCTTGGCAGCCGTTCGCGCAATCGTCGATCTTCAGTGCTTCGATGGTCACTGGAACTGGACCGAGGGTCTCCGTAACTTCTTCGCCTCTGCGATCACCAAGATGACGAACTCTGGGTTCCAGGAAACTCCGATGCTGGCCACTGTGTTGGTACTTGCATGGCTGAAGACCTCGGCAAATGAGTACAGTGATCTCTGGGATATGGTTGCTGACAAGGGCAATGAGTGGCTTTTGACACAGGAAAACTTCGATCTGCTCATGAGTACTGCCATGAGCGCTCTTGCTGCTTAGACTCGAGATATGGGAAGCTTTGTGCCTTATCACAAGGTGTAAACCAAGGACGGAAATTGAGGAAGGAGGAAGATGATCATTCTCACTGATGATGGTTAATGGAAAAGATTTTTTGTGCTTCTCTACGGAAGCAGAAGATGAGGCCGACGAAGACAGAAAAAAAAGTGCTTTGGACTTGTAATATTAGATAGCTTGCGAAATAGGTATCTACGATTCAGCTTTGAACAGATTTGGAAGACTGCAGAGTAGCCGGTGACTATGAAAAACTTAGCCAAACAAAGCGGTCGGTCTTAGCTAGAACACCAAATAAAAGTCTACTGCGCTGACAAAAGTTCCCAACGAAATTCATGATCAAATGATTGACAACAAATGTTTCCTCCAACCCCTAGAAACCACGACACCCATTTGTGGGTTCGTAACTTGTGCTACGGCCATTCGTTTTTGGTCTAATAATATAGTCGCGCGGCTTTCTCCCATCGATGATCAGAGTGTGGTAAAGCTTCTGTTGTGACAAATGGTGAAGAGCATACGAAGCCCTTCCCGGTTGAACGCGTGCAGCCACGGAGCTGTATCGAATAATGACCTGCCAGATATCCAGAGGAAGCTCGACTTTTGAGCCAGCTGAGGCCATTCTGGCGCTTGATCTCTACCCAGAAAGATGGTATCGATCAGGCAGTAGAATGATACGAAATTCAGAAATCGACAGACTAATTTGATAATGGAATGTCAATGAAGGTTCAGTCGATACATGGCGATCAAGATCCGCTCAAAACAGACATAGAAACGGAAGAAACGCATCACACATATTCTCCCGCTATGCGCCTGCCTTGTTACGCGCTTTCTGATCACTTGCATCTGCATGTGTTTACCTGCCAAGACGACGCTGATTTGACGATCCTGTCACTCCCTGGTCCTTTCCTCATTGTAAGAAGTGGCGAGCCAAGAAATGAACGAACACGTTCAACCAAAGATTGCCTATTCTTTGAACGAGGATAACTATGTTGAACATCAAGGCAGAAAGTATTTTGCGTAATGTGACTTTTCAGGACCAGGTCTCCGTGGACTGTCGGTACCAGTCGTGCTGTACCACATGTACACCTTTGCTCTCGAGATCCTCCAAGGCATATTCAGCATGACAACATTTGACCAAGAAAGGCTTCTCTCCATCTCCAGCGAGCGTGAGTTGACGTAGTTCAGGAAACCGTCCTTCTTTTTGCATTGCGAGAGTCGAAAGTTCGTCAAACAGTTGATGAGCTGGATCAGATTCTAAACAAGCATCTGCATCGAGGCCAGAGTGAGCGGCTCTGGAGTGCCAGGAAATGTATGAGGTGAATTTGAGCTCAAGGTCTTCCAAGCTGGGAGGTAAGTTGGTATAGAATGGCCTGTCAGACCTCGATCGTGAGAGCCCACTTGATTGCATGATCAACTCAACGGGAGCAGTGAGATGTGATAGTTTAGTAAAGGGTCGGAAGAGCTCTCCAGTTCTAAAAGGTAATATCCAGTGTCTATCCAATCCAAGGTCAAATTGTATCTCTTGTAGCGTGGATCTCAAGGGCGCAAGAACTTGTAACGATAGGTCTACGGCATCCGAAATGTCACCCGTTCGCCTTAGAATGGTACGCCAATATGGCTCGCACTTTGAACGCGCAGGCGCATAGATCAATCTTCCCAAGTTCTTCGGCCATTGAAACAACGGAGATATCTGTTGAGTGAAAGGGCCACATTCTAGAAGCCTGAGATCTCGTACATTTGAGACGGCATGTTTGTCATGGAGAGCATCCGGTATTGGGCCAGGGTATCGAAAAGCAGGTTGATCCGGGCTAAGCAGATTCCGTATCACCAGAGTGTCGAGAGTGGGTAGGCTGAAGACCCTGAAGATGTCCTCCCAAGAGTATCGATGAGGTAGTGAGAAGTCAAGAGAGGTCAGGGGTGAAGATACGTTCTTGAGCATGGCTGTGGCCACCTTGAGGGATCTGAGACTAAAATGGAAGTTGTCCAGATGATGACATTCACATAAGAGTATTGCAGTCTTGAAACTGAGATGATGCTCGACTGGCTTTTCCCTCCCAACCAGTGCGTTCTCGCCGTCTTTGCCCACGTATTCGCTTAGCCAATGAAGCTCAATGGATCTGATCATCCGTCTCCAGTCGACCTGATGCTTGCTCAGCAAGTCGTAAAATGCATGTGGTCTGTGAATGACGCCCATTGAATTGCCCTCCTGGCTGGTTGGATGTTTTGATCTGACTGTTCGAAGCAACAACTTACGAGCTTCTGTGCAGAACAGAGGGGAAACGCGCGAGAGGGTAACCAAGCTCTCTTGAGAGCAATGCCTCATGACCTCCACCCAGATTTCTTGCGGAAATGTATTCTCATGGCGGTCCATGATAGTTCTCGTCGGGGGATATCTGGACGGAAGGACGCCAGTGAGCTTGCCTTTCCAGGACAGAAACAGCTCGGTCGAGGCTTGTGCTGAATGTGGGGTGCCGGTTTCTTCCGGACCGCAGTTGCCTTCTGTAAGACGATATGCTATTGCATTACAACATCGTACCAATAGATTGTCTCTTGTCGCTGATTATCATCAAGCAAAGCCCAGACCTTTTGCACAATGTTGAGCAGCTTAGGCAGCCTATCGCCTGGTATGAACTGCTGGGATTCGTATAATCGCTTGACTACAAACTCGCGTGCACCGGAAATGCGAAGATTCCTCTCCAGCTCGTCCGGATCCATGCTCAATGGTAGTTCACAGGCCGTAGCCAAGTTGTCCAGTAGCGAAGTTCCTGGCGGGCTACCGCTGATGATGGATGGGGAGCCTGACCGCAAACCGAGCTCACTTGAAGTAGAGAGCAACAAAACAGTCTGGAACGGGGTCGTGCTGGACGAGTTCGGTATGGAGGACAGAGTGTCGATAATGTGCATTGCCATTGACAAACAGTGTCGTTCCATCGTAGAATCTGTAACTGGCATTTCATCTTGACCCGCACTGTTTCTCAAGCGTTTGACAAGGACATCCGGAAAGACACGGTAGATTTGCAGCAAAGCAGTCTGGTGGTTGCACTCTGCCATCTTCACAAGATGCTCTAAAGGCGTTAGTGGGTCTTTTGGGTCTTCGATATCGTCGATACTGGGTATAGCCTGCGTATATACGCGCTCTTCAAGTATTGCAGCTTCCTCCATGAGACTTTGGATAGCATCTAGGTATTTCCGAGAGGCGAAGGCATGGCTCCTGGCTAATTTTCGTTGCCTTCTGACAAGTTGTATCACCTCCAAAAGGGCGCTGCTTATTGAGTTTGCCACACCCGTGAATGGGTGAGGATATATGCGAGTCTTGGTTTCGGCGCCTAGAATTTGCATAGGGATTGATGGAAGACAATAGAACTCATCGGTACAGGCAAAAAATACCTATGAAGCGAGATTCAGTCAGCTCGAGCCACGGAACAGTTGAATCGGCTTGCCATCCGCCATACTAACTCATGAAAGCTATTCAAGGCGGACCATTCAGGGATGAATCATAGCACAGACATCGGACACATACCTCGCAGTAAACCTGTAGCCCCCAAAAGAAGCGAAGCTCGCGATCCTGTAGTTGAGAAATCCTGGATGTATCTTCCGTTGCTTCGTGCTGAAGGATATCACGAAGCATTTCCAAGGCCTTAAACGAAGATGGCACATCTTGACTGTACATGAAACTTATACTCAGCAACACCAGAGCAAACAAATACTTAGAGCCGTGCCTCTGGCTCTCAGGTACTTGCTCGAGCTGTTCCTGCGTCCGCCTTTGCAGGAAGAACACTTCAGTACAACGTGACGGTTCGTCTTTTGCATGAAACACAGCTGCAAGACTTTGAATAGAGCTAACCAGATACTCAGCAGAACTTTGCTTACTGCGATACCAGACTTGTGCTACGAGATGATGGAAGGGATTCTTGCCGCCGTCATAGCAAGAGAATATCGGAGCTACTTTCTGGAAGTAGAAATCCATCAGAGCATTACGTCGATCTGTGCTCAAGTCGAAATCAGCTGGAATGGATCCATATTGAGTCGGCACAGAAATTTCGGCAACAGGATCGGTTGCAAAATGAGTAGATGACTGCTCGTGCCATGCCAAAGGCGTAATCTCAGGTGGACCAGGCATCTGATAGATACAAGCCATGTCATCCGGGGCGGCTGTCATCCCGATTGCAGATGTAGATGCAAATTGCTCATCCCATTGAGCGAGTTCAGTCAGCACTGTCGACGCATTCATGAACTGCGGCAGTTCAAGAGACCCCAAGACCATGTCATTCGGTTCGAGATGCTCAGAAAATGTACTGTCAGGAATGTGAATGGCCTGATCCTTCGACTGATCTGCGATCGCCCGTTTGGCAATGAATTTAGATCTGCCAGCAGTATTGTTACGCCATTCAAGCTTCTTGCCGTACGTGCACGAAGATTGACGTTTGCTACATCTCGTACAGGTCGGCTTTGACTCGTCGCACTTGACCTGAGTGGGGTTGTTAGCCCAATTCTCCGCGCTCTCCAAGTAACATGAAGACAAACATGTCTGGCCCTGCATTCATGGCAGCCTGTAGCAGAGCGTATTCCTCTTCGCATCCTGCAGCCTGTGTCTCATCGATCGTTAAACGATTGAATCGTTCAGAATTGAGAGCGAGATGGCCAGGCTCGCAGTCGCGCGCAACAGGGGGCTAGGGTGCAACATCACGGCACATATAGTCTCGAGTCTGTGCCAGAGATAACGCAAACTGTCGAGCGGTTTCGGAGTTTACTCAGCTCAATGCCACAAAGTAATCGATCTTTTGCCAAGACTTGTGGAGGTGGTTGCTTCGGGAGAAACCGCGATGTTGATTTCATGCTGCTACCTTACAAAGTCTACTTTTTGTAACCATCAAGATTCCATCACGACTTCCATCAGGCCAGTCTTTTCCATCCAGTACAACAATATCTCATTCAATCCTTGGGCTTCAAGTTCGTCGCCAAGGAAGTAGTCGACCTTTTCATCCCACACGATTAGCCCGTTCGTCCCACGTTCTCTGGAACCCCTCTGGATTCTCGCCCTGGTCTGACACCAGTCCAGAGTGTAGTTCTTCATCCTCGGCATGTTGTCTTCTGCAAATTTAGTAGCATCTGCGATCATGACTTCGGCTTGAGGCACACTCCTGACTGTCTGCCAATAGTTGCTTGCGTTCGCAATGCCGTGAGCCCCATACTTCCGTGCGAGGTCGTCACGAATCTCGGGGTCGACCATCTGTCGGGCGGTTCTTTTCGCATACTTTGACAGCTCCTCACACAAGTTCTCTGTCTCTTGATGGATGAATGTATGGCCAGCTTGTGCGGTTCTGTCGATCTCAGCCAGGGCGGCATCTATCTCGGCTCGCATCTTCCTCAGACGATACACCGACCATTGGCTGTACAGTTCGGGTAAATTGTCGTATGCTCTGAGGTTTGCAAGACGGCTGTCGTCGAACCGACCCACTTCCGCAGCCCGGAAGGATGTGATTGTAGTGATTCGCTCTGCGGACCCGAATGTGCGCGCCGCTAGATGCCTCACTTGACCACCTTGCAACACGACTGCCGTACCAAGACTTGGTCCTTTCACCTTGATCGCGAGTTAGCCCTCATCCGCGGTTATACAAACACCTGCACTTAACTTACCGCTTGGATGTCTTTACCGCTAATATAAGTCTCACCACCCTTCATATGAGTTGTGTCCGACAGCATTACGATACAAACATAAGGGTAAGAGTCCACACTGTGCAAATGTCAAACGCCTGACGATAGACCCCTATGACTCAATACAACTTACTGCCAGGGTATTACGGAGGATCCGGACAGAGGATCATAGGCTTCTTCCTCATCTGTCAAGGGAAGCGCCTCTTGTGAAGGCTGGACGCTCAATTGATCGAGCACATCTCCTGGTCCAGAGACTTGGATGTTAGTATGGCCTATCTCTGTAGGCATGATCGCCTCAACTTTGATGCCTAGAGCATCTGATATGATGGACACTGTTCTAGGGTGCGTCCAGACGTCAAACACAAACTTGCTTACTTTGGCGACATTGCGCAAAGTTACTGTTCCTGGAAATGGATATCCAGCACATTCGTCAAAGACTTCCTTTCTCAGCAGAGCTCTCCGGTATGCCATTACACCTTCCATCGAGAGCAACTTAAATGGGGTACACCCAGCAATTGGAGTGGTATACTCATGTTCTTCGATTCCGAGGTCTGCCAACGAAAATACATTTTCGGCTGGGCTGTAATCAAGATGTATCTGCGAGCAGTTAGAAGCTGTGGTTGATCTGCCAGTGACTGCAGAACACACCTCCGGGTCAAAGATATCTTCTTCGTGAGCACATAGCGCTTCGAGTGATGGCATCTTGTTCGAAATCGACTATTAGTGATGTCGCTTGATACGATTTTTAAGAAAAATGATTAGAGAGATGGTCAAGATGTGGTATTGGTAGTAGGCTGTTTTATGACTATCGTAGTCCAGTACTACCGCCTCCTCATGATCCTCGAGACGAAGAGGTTATTCTATTGAGCGACTATCTGCCTATCTATCTGCGATGCCGGCGTACATATCAACTTTTGGCACGGGAAGCAGCCTTCAGACTAGTCCTGTTTGGGAGCTTCGAGACGGCCTCTGGCCAACGTCAGAGCCAAGACTCTATCTGATAAGACTTCAGCTGAACTGATCTACGGACTTGTGCTACTCGAGAGTATGCATTTGTGTAACAACCAAAAAGGAAAGCCGCGATAGCAACATGTAGGTCCCTATTGGTTGATGGTAGCTCACAGGCATATCCTAGGTCCAGATCATTTGGTCGAACAGATAGGCATCCTCGTCCCTATACAGCCGTGGGCAATGTCAGGGCATTTATAGAGTTTCGAAGTCCACTCAACTGTGCCGAGGGTGTCATTCTTTCTGTTCCGTGTTGTCTTTGTACTTTAATCTTCTTTGTACCACTTGTCCTACATATTCCGTTTCTCAGAGATACATGCACCATGGCGACGGCGTCCTCGTCAAAGATCGACGATAAATCGATACCCGTTCAAGAAACTCAAGACGAGGACGACATTGGCGATGTTGTGTCTATCAGCCATCTGCACCGAACATTAAATCACCGTCAGATCCAATTGATCGCTATTGGTGGCTCCATCGGTACTGGCTTATTTGTATCCATCGGCTATGGCCTGATCGAAGGAGGCCCGGGCAGCTTATTCATCGCTTTTACCATGTATAGCATCTGGCTAGCTTCGGTGAACAACAGTATGGCAGAGATGGCGACTTTCATGCCGGTCGCTGGTGGTTGGGTACGTAAACAGCATTCGAAAAGCCAGCGGGGGTCTCCCGCTGGGGTTGCGCTCAAGTCATAGATGAGGATCCGGCTGACTCAACCTCGATTCTAGGTTCGCATGGCTACTCACTGGGTGGATGAGGCCTTTGGTTTCATGCTAGGTTGGAATTTCCTACTCTACGAACTATGCCTGATCCCGTTCGAAATCTCGGCGCTAAATCTGGTTCTGACCTTCTGGAGGGATGACATCCCTGTATGGGCCGTGTGTCTTGCCTGCACCATACTCTATGGACTACTCAACATATTCGCCGTCAAGTGGTACGGCGAGAGCGAGTTCTGGCTGGCTAGCGGAAAAGTCTTGCTGATCTTGATTGTCTTTTGTTTCACATTCATCACCAGTAAGTAGCGGATTTCTCCTCCAAGCGAATCAGCGACTGACCTATCTAGTGGTGGGAGGCAACCCCAAACACGATGCTTATGGCTTTAGGTATTGGAGAGATCCAGGAAGTTTTGCCGAGTATGTGACCACTGGCTCACTAGGACGTTTTCAAGGATATTTGGCTGCGCTTTTCCAAGCGGCTTTTACGATCGTGGGACCCGAATATCTCTCTATGGTCGCTGGCGAGGCGGTCAATCCTCGCAAGACCATCAAAAGTGCTTTCAAGGCAACGTATATGCGATACGGTATCTTCTTTATTGGAGGCGCTCTATGTTGTGGCATCGTTGTTCCCTACAACGACGCTGGTTTGATCGCTAAGCTTAATGGAGATGGCTCAGGAACTGGTGCCGCTTCACCTTACGTTGTCGCAATGAGTAATCTTGGAATCGAGGTACTGCCGGACATCACCAACGCCCTTTTGGTCACTTCAATCTTCTCGGCTGGAAACTCATACGTGTACTGCTCAATGCGCTCACTCTATGCCATGTCAATCGATGGCCACGCCCCTCAATTCTTCACAAAATGCAACAAGAACGGTGTGCCCATCTACGCTTTCGTGGTTCCCATGCTCTTCTCTCTATTATCTTTCCTATCAATCAGCTCTGGAAGTGCCAAAGTAATTACCTGGCTAGCCAATCTCACACAAGCCAGTCAAATGATCAACTACATCGGGATGAGCGTTGTATACCTTTTCTTCTACCGCGCTCTCAAGGTCCAAGGCATTTCTCGAAATACTTTACCCTATCGAGGTTATTGGCAGCCCTTCTGCGGTTGGTTTGGTCTCTGCGCCATGGTCTTTACTGTCATCATGTATGGCTATACGACATTTCTTCCTGGCTGGTGGAACACTGGAACCTTTTTCTCGTACTACACTATGGTTTTTGTGGCGATAGTCACCTACTCTGGCTGGAAGTTCATCAAGAAGTCAAAACTCGTCAAAGCGCATGAAGCAGATTTGGTTTGGGAGCGGCCTTTGATTGACGCTTATGAGGCTTCTCTTGTCGGAGACCTCTCAAAAGGCTTCTGGGATGATTGTGCAAAGGATCTTGGTCTTAGAAAGCGGAGGCATATTGTTGAGGACTCGATTGAGATGGATAGCATGGGTTCATGACGATAGACAAACACAAAAGTAATACGACTTCTCCATTTCGAGATTTGAGTCTACTTTTATCAACTTTGGATTGTGATGTACCAGAATCTATAGCAGGTGAGTATTGTGTAGCACAGGAGACGAAGTCCGGACACCCCTGAACGAAGCTTCTGTAAACTCGCTGTGTACATACACTAGCTTCTGACAACGAAACCTTATATCCCACTTCACACGAGAGCGCCAACGGCTGAACTTACATGAACAAGTCATATTTACCTGCTTGAACATGATGATTCAGGGGGAAAACGGATTTCACACAACACTGAAAAAATGTCATAACTAGGAACGCAAGATTGGACAGTATTTGCAAGCAGAAATGATACAGAACATATGCACAGCATTACGATCAGTTCATGGTAGAATGAGATCGATTCAAACTGGATACAGAAGATAAGAGTACAACAAGGAAATAATTGGTGAAGTCATTTGAAAAGCAACAGGTAGTCTGCCTGAGACAAGAAAAAAAAGATGACAATGAGATTCGTGAAAGGAGCCCAGATCTGGGTCTGGGCTTCGGGGGTATATGCGTGAAAAACAAACAAGAAGCCAAAGAAAACAGCAAAGCGGAAGGGGAAGACAGGGTGGAGCAAAGCAGAGCAAGAACGCGAGACAACTCGTTCACCAGTGAGATGAACGTATCGCAAGAAACCACAAACATTGTCGTTCGTCGGCAAAAACTTGGAGCGTGCGAGAATGTCCAGAGGGGGAAGTTGAGCGTAATGAAGTGCTCAAATAGAGGGGAGAATTGTGCATAGAGCCCGGGACGATTAGGCTAGGGGTTCAGAAAAGGCCGAGGAATGCGATTGTCAAGTTCTTGTTGACGATCAGCCGGTAGTAGACAGGAGATGGTAGAGCAAAGCTCGAAGACATCTACAATATTCGTCAGTCACTGCATCATACTGCAAAAGCATCTACAACACTCACGATAGGAAAGACAAGCAAGATCGTGTCAACTACACAGGGCTGATAGCCTCACTTCGGCTCGCGCTTGTGAAGTCGGATCGAGAGGCTTGTGAGCTCAAAGCTCTCTCATGATATCTTGCGACATGGAACATGCCCTTTTGGTTCTTCTGTCTGATTTCTCGCATGTAGTCGGTTTGATCGTTGGTTGGTCGCCAGCCATGGTTTATGATTTGTTCATTGTTGCTTTGGTTGCGGTAATATAAACCCATTGCTGCTAGACAGCAGACGAAACCGCCGCAGCAGACGATGACGATGACGATGATAGCTCCGTTACTTAAGGCCATGGTGTTGGAGTGTGTGTTGTAACAAGATATTTGTTGTTATTATAAAAGTGGATGATATGGTGGTGAGATGTAGCGAGGGACTGGTTGTAGCGAGCGAGCGTAGTGACAAGGTTGAATGTATAGTCGAATGGACGGAAAGGAAAAAACAGAATCGAAACAAATGAGACCTACTCTTGGTATTTACTTACAGAGCGCGTGGTCTTGCGTAAGCTCGTGACATGCAACGGTACAGGAAAGCAGACGACTGGATCGGGAGCTGAAGCAGGAAAAGATCCGACGCATCCATACCGGAACGGGCAACAGCTGAGGCTGAAGCGCGACAGTTCGTGGGAACAGAAGTTTCTGGTCGTCGTATGCGTAAACGGTGGCTTCGTATGACCACCATAAAAGCCCCAGGGCTGCGCATACCGTCAGACGTTTTGTCAGGGTTTGATGGCTGCAAGCTCGCAACGCTTTCCGCTTTCCGCTGCGCAAACCCTTGAATTTTGCGACAACACAAGCCTGCAAAATTGTGCAGCTGCTTAGCTGTCGTTGTCTCTTACATGACAACCTGAATTGGCAGAGTTGCGACGACGCGTCGTCCATGTTGATCAGACCGTGACGGTGATGTGGACAGAATTGATCAGGAGATGGCGCGAGCGGAAAATTCGGGACACGCATGGTGTGGAGCAAAGTGGCTTTGCATGTGAACGTCAATCCGACGCGTCTCCTCGTTTCAGCTCCAACAACCCCTCGGGATCGATTTTTTTGCTTTCCTGATTACACCTGGAGATGCTGCCGAAAAGCCTATAAGTCACAACACTACTCTTCCAGCTCAGGAAGAAAGCACTGTAAATGCATGAGATAACAGAACATGATGGTGGTGATTGAAATTTGCGTAAGACTATCTGCTATACAAGGCCGTTGTTGCAGCATTGACAGCGGCGGCCTAAAGCAAAATACATGCCATACCATCCGGGCCTAAGGTGTGCCCGACATCCGGTCATTGATGTTTGTTGCGCAAACGCTGCCGATGCCGAATTCGATCGCTCTTCTGCCATGATGAGCAGATGATGATTGTCATGCTTTGGGTTGACATACTGTAGGCCGGGAACAACGGCATCGGGAATAACTAAGATATGATCATCTGCAGGAGCCGCAAAGCTGTTTTGGTCGCGAGCGATGAGTACCAAGAAGGTGCAGCTGAGTTATGGACATGGTGTCAATGGTTGCTGTTGTCAAAGTAGGAGTGATGGTTGATCAGGCGTAGCTTGGATCGTAACGAATTCTCTGGCTGCTCATAGCCCACATGATGTCTCTGTTCTTCTGCCGCACTTCGCGCATGTATTCTTCTTGGACAGCGGCAGGTCTGCTGCGATCAACGGGTTCGGATCTCTTGCCGAAAGACAGAGTGAAAAGGGCGTAACAGCACAGGCAGACGGCAGCGCAACCGACAATGACGAGGAAGATGACGAGACCAGCTGAGATCATTGTCGCGATTGATCAGGTTGAGTCTCCGTTTTGAGTGACGCAAAAGAGAGCTCTGGACATTTGGGAATGGAGGGCTCTGGCGCGACGGCTACTGAGATGGAGAAAAATGCGATGGGTTTGGTTGCTGGTGTGCCCGACCTTATTACTGAGTTAGTTCGCGCGGGGTTGTGAGGTAGTACAGTATACCGACCACTGACCAGCAGGATTCTCAGCTTTGTGGCTTTGCGATGAAAGTCTCAAAGTACCAGACGATTGATTTGAAGTTGGCTGAATGTTTGGGTCTGGATGGTCGTTCAGCTTTGTTTTCCTGTGAATATGGATGTCGCTTGCTTGCTTGCTTTCACAAGGAAGGAGCTACCATCACGCGACTGCCTTGTGAAAGCAACAATACCCACTTGGCGATGCTTTTCGCGTCTTACACACTCAATTGGAAAACTGCAGCTCCACCTCCTGAACTATCACTGGACAACAGAGCATCAACAATCTGAAAATCATCCATCGAGAAGACCTGGCACTTCACTCTGTTAACTCGAGTATTCTGTCTGCTCATCTTCATAATTTAGAACAGACTGGGTAGCCATCGACATTTGACTCTGCCCATGTACTCCCTATACTTCTTGCCGAGGTCGGTTTTCCCATCATTCTCTTCGCCAGAGAGAATCTGCTTCTCCTCCATCTGTACGCCCGTGCGATACACAACTACGAGACCCAAAAGGCATACAACCGAGGCCGGGATCCTCCAACCAGCATCATCTCTGCCTGCAAGTGCAGTGAAGACTCCAGTCCAACCCAGGAGATAAGCAGTGTAGGCAGGATGACGAACATAGGCAAACGGTCCAAAATCGATGATGAAGTCGGGTGTCTTGCCACCAAAGATCGCTGGCAGTCGTCCTCTCTGTGTAGTGTATGCTGTCCAGCTGAAGAGCGAGACGCTCATGGTCATAAGGGTGCTACCAATCATCTGTAGAGGATTGGTGTTTGGCGCGGGCAGCAGAAGAGGTAAAGATAGCAGAGTACTGGCTCCACTGATGCTAGCGAGCGCGGCGAAGTGACCAGGATATGCGAGACCATTGCTGGGTCTAGGAAAGTTCACCAAGATTGCATATGCTTGGTTTAGCAAAGTGCCAGAATAAAGGATTGATGTCGGCGAAGACAGTGTATCGAATGGGTTGAAGTTTGATATGAAGGAAGACATTTTTCCAGCGTCCCCGGGCCGTCAAAGGTACAATCACTGATAAGATTATTGGAGAAAATCGAGACAAGGGAGCCCTGAAAGCGAAGACGTTCGGGCTGGTGAAGTCAAGATACTATGTAACAAATTCGTCATATGGGTCAGTGCTGGAATGTATAGCACACTGTTGGCTACTTTGAACGCCTGTCAACAACGAAAAGCAGAGGTGTTTCGAGCATCTACGGTCGTGATAGAAATTGGGTGACAGGTGCAGGACTGGGCCGAGCCGCGAACGACAAACAGATTCAAGTGTTTCAGAGTTTGTGGTTCATGTGGTCGTCGGAGTAGCAGGGCGGAGAGACGCCTTTAGCTGCATATCATGCACGAGTCGTGACGCTATCTCAGCGGCTGCCGGTATTCGAGCCCGCTGTCCTTTGACGCCTGATCCAACGTTGTGGCAGACATGGCTTGATCGAAGACGAGTTGAGCTCTGAATGATTGCTATTGTTGCACTGCCAGCACATTCGCGAGCCATTAAAGGATCTTGAAGCTTTGAGCCATCGACTTGTACGAGCTGAATCGAGGCTTGTTGTGGGGGCCGAAGACTGGGGGGCCTTGATAGCACGAATGCTCAAATGAGCCAATCAAACCCGCCAAGACCGGAGCATTTCCAGGTTGAGTTCCGTTCCATTCCCCCTCTCCTTCCCGTCGCTGTCTGTCTGTCTGTCTGTCTTGGGTCTGTTTGTTTCGTCGAACGAGTTGTCTCTCTTTCCCGACCGACAGCTGTCAAGGACAGAGCAGCCGCGTCCAAGAGTCCTGTCTCTTTGACACAATTCATATCTCCTTGTCTTTCTCCTTCTGATTCTTCGTCTACTTTGTCATTTTACCCGCAAAACAACCTTTCAACGGCTGCTGCCCACTGTTTGGAGCCGGCAACCCACAACAACAACATCCCGCATAACTTATCCTATCCACTACCAAAGCCTCTGATGCAGCCCATTCACTAATCTTCTTCTTCGACTATACTAATCTTGTTCGACTGCCGCGTGTCGCGACCCTGTCGCACACCAGCAGACGTCTACAATGGCCACGACCGCCAATCTGTCATCAAACGGTGACGACCCCTTCGTCAATTCCAATCCCACCCAACCGAGTCCGCACCGCTACGCTTCTTTTGACAACCAAGTCTTTTCCTTGTACAACTCGGGTTCACCAGCCCAGGCAAAGCGCGCCCTCGAGGCTCATCTCAAGGATACGGAGCGACGCATTCAAGATGCCTCGAAGCTCGGCACCACCCTTTTGCAACAACGCAAGGATTTGGCTGCCCGCCTGAAAGAAGTCGAGGAGGGCGCATCCGAGGACATCACTCCTGAGCTGCAGAAAAAGCTGGATCAGCTGGAGAAGGATTACTCCGAGATAGGCAAAGATACCGCCCGCGCCTTTCTCCCAAAGTCGCGCATTGTCTCGACAGACTTCAGCGCCGCTCCACCGAGTCCGGCTGTCTTCGTTTCCGATGCTCGCCCTTCTCCAGTCAAGCGCAATCCTACCGAAGGCTCCAGACGTCAGCGCAATCAGCCTACCAATCGTGTCCATGACATCGAATTTGCTACCGAGATCAGTACCTCTCTTCTCGCTCAGGTCAGACAATTGCAAGCCGTTCTGGCTGAGAAGGAGAATGCGCTCAAGGATGCAACGACGGAGAAAGAGCAGCTCGAGACAGACATTGGCAATTTGATGCAGCGCTTGCGCATGTTGGACGAGAGCGAGCAGAAGTGCAAAGACGAGAATTGGAATCTTGAGACACAAATGCAAGAGTTGACAGCACAGCTGAAAGAGGCAACCGACAAAGAACAGCGTCTGTCTCAGCAGCTGAAGTTTGCTCAGGCTGAGAAGGACACTGCACAACGTGACTTAGAGGACCTCAAGGCTGCGCATGGTAAACTCAGCGATGACCACGAATCCGTCAAGAAGCACCACGAAGCCGAGCTTTTCACCTTGCGCCGTGATGTCAACAGCCACCAGACAGCTCGCGATGCGCTACTCAAGAAAGTCGAGGAGCTGACGTCTCAAAACACTCAGCTGGCAAAGGCTGTAGCTGCGCGATGGAACGCTGACAGCCAGCCTCAGGACAACCAGCGCTCTCTAGGCCGCGATAATGGCGATTTCGAAGTCGCGACCCCTGATGTCTCGCCGCAGAACTCTCCAGTCAAGCCTACTCCACGACATGGCATGCTCGAGACCGAAACTCTCAAGTCCTCTCTTACCCACGCCCACCGTATGATCCAGAACTTGAAGAACAATATCCATCGTGAAAAGACCGAGAAATTTGAGCTCAAGCGATTGTTGCAAGATGCGAGGGATGAGTTGGAGAACAAGCGTACCGATGGAGGTATCGGCCCGTCTGTGAGCAAGAAGCGTCGTTCTGATGATAGTGGTATCAAATTCAACAAGGGCGCCCGCGCCGACAAGCTGGGAGCTTCTAGATCTGCCAAACACGAGATCATTATGGACGATGACGAGTGGGAAGATCAATCTCTGATCGAAAGCCCGAGTCGTCCTGCTACTCGCAACATCAGCTCGGGAATTGTACCCTTTGGCAACTTCAATTTCGGCAGAACTGCTGGTACCTTTGGAAAGCCTGAGAGCGCCGAAACTACAGATGCATTTGAGACTGCCGATGAGCGAGGCACAACCGACGCTTTCGAGACAGCCAACGAGGATGATAACAATACAAACACGGAGACCGAGGGCGCCTTCCAAACTGGTGCTGAGACCATCGATGGCGACAGCAGCGATGACTTGACCGAGACCGAGTTCAGCCCTGTGAAGAACCAAGGCTCCTCATCTCGACCTGTCTCCAGGCCCGGTCCGCATGCGACTAACAAAGCCGAGAACCGCCTCTCTTTCATGTCGACAGCATCTACCTCTGCTGACGAGTTTGAGAACGTCAAGACACCTATACAGGGTCAGCAGCCCAAGTACAAGCTACGCCTTAGCAAGGGTCGTCGCTCAACCAATGGTTCTGCCCGCAATAGTGCTGCCTTTGCTAGTGACGACAGCCCTGCCAGTCAAGCCAGTCAGAGAACCCCTGTTCAGTTTGGTCAAAGTCTCAGTGCTGAGCTGGATGGCTTAAGCAACGACAGTGACAGCGGCGAGGAAACTTCGACTGACGTTGGTATTGAGTCTGCTCCTATGAGTCCCGAGACTGTTAAGAAGCCTACTCTCTCTGAGGCCCCCATCATTACAGAAGTTTCAAGGCCGAAGATGGTCGATTCTGCGATGATGACCGAACCTTGGGAACCGGAGTCTAGATCTATCGTCGGTGCTGCAGCTGGTGCTGTTGGTACTGCCATTGCTGGCGTTGCTGGCTTCGCACTTGGTCATTCGACTTCGCATGATGGTGAGACACACGACAAGACATCCAGAGCGATCGCAGAAGATACTGCCCAGGGCCCGTCTGTTGCGTCGTCCAACATGCCTGGTCAATTTGTTGAGAGCGAGCCTGCTTCAAAGTCCGTGACCCCCAAGTTGCTAGCAGAAGAGTTTGAGGCTAAGGCTACTGCAACACCCGAGGTCAAGAAGGAGTTTGCCGATATTGTTTCACAAGACCTTGCCCCTGCGACCCCTGTACAACCCAAGGCACAGCCCTTGAGCATGGCAACATTCTCAAGCACTCACACTGAGCCTGTTGCTGCAGAACCTGCACCCAAAGAGCTTCCACAACTCGCCATGACAACCCTCTCATCTTCTCACACCGAGCCAATGGCCGCTGTCGAACCTGTCAAGGAGGCTGAGAAGCTTTCCATGTCGACCTTCTCTAGTCATCATACTGAGCCTCTTGCTGTGGCTCCTATCGCCAAAGAGCCCGAAAAGTTCTCCATCTCGCAATATTCGGCTACACATACCGAGCCTATTGTGCCTGTTGTCGAGACAAAGAAGCCTGAAGTTTTCTCTATGTCGTCTGGCCCTGCCTCGCATACAGAGCCTGTTGCGCCTGTTGTCGAGGCAAAGAAGCCAGAGACTTTCTCCATGTCCACCGGTCCTGCTTCGCATACAGAACCTGTTGCACCTGCACCAGCGGCAAAGGAAATCCCGTCTTTCGCCATGTCTCCCTTCAAGTCCATGGCATCGGAACCTATCATGGCTTCTTCACCAGAGCCCGTACAGACTCCTTCGTTGGAGTTCTCATCTTTCACCACATCCCATACTGAGCCACGCACTCCTAGCATGCCACAACTGGACAAGGAGATTGAGGCTCAAAGGGATGCACTCACTTTCTCCACTGTTCGCTCTCAACACTGGGAGCCGATGATGGATGAAAGTCTGTTCTCTCCTTCTAGGAATGGTCTCAAGAGAGATGACGTATTCTTCATGGATGATGAGAAGGCTCTCTCCGACGACGTGAAGAACAGCATCCCGGGCACCGACGGTGTCCGTCCTGGTGCTGCCTTCCTTACCTCTGGAGCGCAGTTCCCTCCTCGTACTAGCAGCAGAGATGGACCATTGACTCAAGAGCCCCTTTTGTTTGGCGCGGCCAAGGGCAACAACCACGTTGAACCAACACTCGTTTTTGCTGACGAAAACCACTCAACATCTCCTGTTGAGCATGACAGTCAGGTCAGACAGCCTTTCGCTGAGGTGTCCAATAACATTGGCACTAGTCAGCGCAGCATGTCGAGCAACGGTGAAAGACCCGCCATGAAGCGCACCCCCACTTCCGAGATGGGCACGCAGACCATGGTATCCTCTGATGAGATCGACAAGATGATGCGCCGCAAGACTCCGTTAACAATTCCTGCTGTCAACATTGACGAAGGCACACCTCTTAGACCTGATAGCCCGAGAAGAGCTTCAGAAACACCACACGTGGCTGAAGGCGCTAACATCAAAGCTCCTCGTCGTCCTGCCAGCTCCGGTAGCATGCACAAGGCTTCCGCTGCCCAGCCTCCTCTTCCTCCGGACCACACGCAACGTATTGCGGCAGCTGCTGGATCAAGGAATCCGCAGTCTACAATGGCGCCGCCACCAGTTCCTACAGGCTCGCTCAACAAGCCTCCTCCATCACTTCGTTCGCGCACACCCAGCATTAGCAAATCTGTTCAGTCTGGACGAGGTACTGTCAACCGTGCCCTTGCGCCAATTCCCGCCGGTCGCCCAGACCCTATGTCCCCTACGACTCGCGCAAGCTCCATTTCGAGCTTCGTTTCAGAAGTGGATGAGCGTATTCAGCCCAGTAGAGGCGTTTTGTATCCTGAAGACATGATGCCTGCAACTGATCCCCGCATGATCCAAGCTATTACTCAGACCATGATTGGAGAGTATCTTTGGAAGTACACACGCAAGGCTGGTCGTTCTGAGATTAGTGCTTCAAGACACAGAAGGTTCTTCTGGGTGCACCCCTACACCAGAACACTCTACTGGAGTGAGCACGATCCTTCCACACTTGGCAAGCAGCAATCAAAGGCAAAGAGTGTTGCTATCGAAGCTGTCCGTGTCATCACAGACGATAATGCGTACCCACCCGGCTTACATAGGAAGAGCTTGGTGATAGTAACCCCAGGTCGTGAGATTGTGTTCACAGCTCCGACTGCACAGAGGCACGAAACTTGGTTCAATGCACTTTCCTACCTCTTGCTTCGCACTGGCACTGAGCGCGAGAACGAGGAACTGACGCAGGATATGGTTGACGAGTTCAATCCGACAATGCGAAGCCAAAGTCGTAACACAGTTCGCACTCGTGTTAGTCTCAGCAGCTACAACAGTAGAACGACTCGTAACTCGTCACCGCATCGTCCCCATGCATCCGAGGTACCATCCCTTGCCAACCGCCAGTCTGCGGCTGCATCTCAGCGAAGGGGCGCACAGACCCCTGGCTCATCTGACGGATCTCAGGGACGTGCTGGTATCATGGGCGGCTTGTTCAAGAGTCCTGGCGGAAGTATGCGTGGCAGTTTTTCTAGCAGGCGGAGCAAAAGTGCGATGAGCACTCGTCGACCCCTTGAACCGACAATATATGATGCAAGTGTTGTTGAGGATAGTACAGAGGACCTAGGTACTGTGCTCTCGGGACACGAACACAATCACGATAGGCTGGAGAATGTGAGGGCATGCTGTGATGGTAAGTCTTCTTCGAAAAAAGAAAGCTCCTACTTGACAAGAAACTAACGTGATATAGGCAAACACGATGTTGGCTCTTTGTCTAGAAGTACAGGACGACACGTCATGGGCTCATTGCGACACACTCACACTAATGGTGCGGCTATGAGCAACCAACATCTGACTGCTGAGCCTCTGACTGCCTCAAACCGACCGCGGCGAGGAGAGTAGGCAAGCTTGATTTTGCTCGCCTCTGTCCACCACAATCTTCGTAACTTTTTTTGTTTTGGCTGTTGTTCTGCGGCATGTCACTGGCCTTATCGTTGTCCGAGACCTCTTCTTGTTTTGTTCTCGTTCAAACACATAGCTTACTGCTTCTATCATCTCTTTTGTCTTTTTCCATTGCTTGCTATAGATCTGGACTACCAAAGGATCACAAAGATCTCTTCTCGACTGATTGTTTTTCTGCTGCATCGTTCGAATCGTGAAGCCGATAAAGGCGATGTAGAATCGAGCGCAACTCAAATTGCGACGACGGACCATTGTTATTTCTCTGACACCACCCAACGAACTATCGTCAAGCAGTTTGTAGATTAATCTTGTCAATGCTCGGCTAACATGTCCAAAGTCGTATAGAGCTTATCTTGTTAGGTGGCGCGATTAAGCTTTACGAGCACGCGATCCTCCATGACCCATGGTCAAGAATGGCAGGAATGCAGAGTCTCGACAGATTCACCTCTTCAGTTTCGAAGACACTCCTCTCTGCTTCGTGCTCTGAAACATTGCGTTTTCTTGACTGTATAACGCATTGGAACGCAGGTCTGTCAAAATGTCTATCGCGGGTTTCCATGATGCGCCTGGGAAGACTGCGAATGTGGGCTTTTATGGCGTGCATGAGAACGTCCAACATGGCGACTTTGTCACTGAGCATGAAGAGAGGGACCTGAGACGTGGGTTGGCGCAGAGGCATATCCAGATGATTGCTCTTGCCGGTAATCTTTTCCAACCCTCGTTTATCTGCATTATCTGACACAGCTGCAGGTGCAATCGGAACTGGACTATTTCTGGGACTTGGATCTTCTCTACAGACTGGTGGACCTCTCGGCTCTTTACTCGGATATGCTTTCGTCGGTCTCATTGTCTGTGCTGTTCAATTCGCTCTTGGAGAAGTTACTGCCTTACTTCCTGTTACTGGATCGTTTGTCCGCCATGCGGAGTTTCTTATCGATCCTGCATTGGGCTTTGCAATAGGTTGGAATATCGTATATGGGTGCGCCCTTAGCATTCCTTCGGAGATATCAGCAATATGTGTGCTTTTTCAGTACTGGACTAACATCAACTCATCTCTATGGATCGTCATCTTCATTTTTGACATTCGTGGTCGGCATCGCATTCGTCGGCATCTATGGCGAAATCGAATTCTTGATGGCCTTGTTGAAGATCGCCCTGGTCGTTGGCCTGGTAATTTTGGGTCTCTGGATCGATTTAGGTGGTGTGCCTGGAACCTCTCGCATAGGCTTCAGATTTTGGGTGACGCCGGGTCCTTTTGTTGAACACATCGCCTCTGGTTCATGGGGCAACTTCCTCGGTTTCTGGTCTGTCATGATCAATGCAGTGTTTTCATTCTCTGGAGTTGAGTCCATCGCCATGGCTGCAGCTGAAACAAGAAACCCGCGTCAGAACATTCCTAAGGCGTGTAAAAGAGTGTTTGCACGTGTAGCGCTATTCTACATCGCCACGGTTCTCATTGTGGGTATGTTGGTGCCCAGCGATGACGAGCGTCTTGACAATGAGAGTGGTACTGCAGCCCAAAGTCCATTTGTGATTGCTGCTTCCGCGGCAGGTATCAAAGCCATCCCATCTATTGTCAACGCTGTAGTCATTACCTCCGCTTGGTCATCCTCGAATCAAGCTCTTCTGGCCGGAACACGTGTGCTCTACTCTCTGGCATTGAAGAAACAGGCTCCTGCTATCTTTTTGCGGACCACTTCTTGGGGTGTACCCTACATGTGCGTTCTGTTACAGACACTATTCATGTTTTTGGCTTTTATGAGTTTGTCGTCTGGAGCTCTGACTGTCTTTTATTGGTTTGTGGATTTGGTGGGTTGTGGTGTTTTGATCTCTTGGTCTTGCATTTTGGTAAATCATCTGAGATTGATGTCTGCGATTAAGAAACAGGGGATTGAGAGGACAGAGTTGCCATGGCACAACAGATGGACTCGTAAGTTTTGCATCACGAATCTTAAACTGAGATGATATCCATGCTGACGCAAATTGTAGCTTACAGTTCAGCTGTGGCATTGGCAGCTTGTCTTTTGATCTTGTTGACCAATGGATTTGCTGTCTTTACTCGTGGCGGCTGGTCTGCTAGTTCGTTCGTCTCGTCGTACCTGTATGTTGCCTTTTCTCTTCTATCTCCTTGGATGACGCTGACAAACCTCACAGCGATATCCCACTAATCCTTGTTGCCTACCTCGGATGGAAGTACTTCAAGGGGACAAAATTTGTTGCTCTAGAAGATATCCCCATCAGAGCTGCTTTGGATGAAATTAGGGACAATCCAGAGACACCTGAGCCGGTGTCAAAAGGCTGGAAAGGTGTTGTGATGAAGCTGCTTTGGGAGTAGAATTCTTTCCTTTACAGTCAGTTGAATCCGGTTTCTTTCTTGATGTGAATGTCCCCCTTCACCGTGTGCTGAGACTGTCACAATCTCGCGATTGACCCTTGGGCATCAAGTATAAGCTATCTTGTGATAGTTTGCAGCACAGGAGAGGCAGTACAAAAGATCCCCGCAAAAAAAAACATGGTGGTGGTCCCTCCGACAAACGGCCGAAGCCAAAACGTAAAAATTTTGTCTCTTGCCCAGCAGCGATCAACCTCGAGAACAAAAGTTGTTTCTGAGCAAAAGCAAAAGAACATTCCGACACGGGGAATTGAACCCCGGCCTCCTCGGACCTGATCGTTGTTGATACAACTGTTTGAGAGCGAGAAATCCTAGCCACTAGACCATATCGGATTTAATGAAAGCTCAGCAGCCAAAACGCAATATAAATTTGGGTTTGGTCCTTCGCGCTTCGAAATGTGTTTGGTTGCTATGTTCTCATGATGGATCGGGTAATAGCATTCGTATGTACACTCATTCTATCTCAGAAAAGAGAAGCTTGCTAGTAAGAGGGCTCTCACAGCATAACACTCTTCACCTGCAAAACACAAATCAGGAGACCGAGTCCCATAAAGTATGAAGAAGTTGGATGCAATTTATTCTATCTTAGTTGCCAAAAACTATCAGTCATGTAACATCAGTCTGAATCAATCATTGTCGAAAACGCCTTGCCCCAGTTTAGTCATCAAGTATACGTGTCAGTGTCTTCTACTCGCAACTCCTCCTACCCATCCTCACTTACCAGCATAGACACCGGTTTCGGTGGCAGAAAGCTGGTCGAAATCGCTACCCACAGATTTGGTTCTCTTGTCTGTCTCGAGTGTGACGAATCCAAGCACCTCGTACATTAAGACGATGATGGCCTCTTCAATCAAAGCCATACATAGCATGATAGTAACGTTGCCATAGACGGAGCTGAATGACTTGAGGTTGGCAAAGATGGAAACAGCAGAGTAAGCAACACGCACGGCCAGCAAGGGCAGACTGATTGCAAACACGGCAACCGCGATCTTCTGTGTGTGGGATGATGCGCCATGTGCACTGCCGAGTGTGTGGATGGTCAAAAAGACAACCAGTGCCCATGACATGATGAAGATGACGATGCTAGCTTTCTGAATTCCATCAGGTTGGTAGGAGCCGGTGGAGCCCCAGTTGTTGTCGGCCTTGATGCCACCTGCGATACCTAGGACAAGACCAATGGTGACAAAGATCTGGCAGAGCTTCATTGAGTCTCGGCCCTTGACCTTAGGGAAATCGGTTCCTGCACGTTGGGCAAGTCTTCGGAGTAGGACTAACGATGCCGATAGCAAGAGAGAGACACAGATTGAGAAGGTTGTGATGTAGCCGGCCCAGATTGAAGTGTTGGTAGGGTAAGTGATGGTTGCTAGTTGGAAGCCAGCACAAAGAATTCTGCCGATGCTGAAGACGAGTAGGATGCGCTCGCTGGCAGTCTTTCTGAGACCATGTTGCAAGAGTCGGACTATGGAGAAACCTCCTGTGAAGGTGTAGAAGACCAGGACGGCAATGAAGACGTCGTTGCGGTAAGTCAACATGATGAATGATTAGAAGTCGATGAATATGATAGTAGAGATTAAGGGTGTGCGGTTAGATGAGTGTTTGAATGCTGGATAGATACAACCATGAAAAGGCGACAGAATAGGCCTTATATGCCTCCTCGAGCCCTTGCTACAAAGATAATCCATGGCTCCAAGGCAGTGCTATACCGCGCGCAGACTGCCATAACGGGTTAGCGCGACCTTTGTTGACTTGCAAGCATTGCCATGGCGGACAGTCAGAGACAAGCATTGTGTCAATCCCTCATCCTGCAAAAGGTCGAACGCGATGCTGACTTCAAAACAGGCGGTCGATTATCGCATGAGTTGTTGAGCGCGCGCTGCATTCCCGATGCGGTAAAGCGTCCTCGGCCGCGGGAGCTAGGGAGAACGGTCGATGGGGACAAGGTCATGAGAGCACAGACGGGTTTTGTATGCAGAATCTCGACTGTGCTTCGGAATAACTCTCCTCCTTAGTTTTCGCGGCGTTTGGCATCGGCGACCAGCTTGCTAGCAATTGCAGGCTGATCCCCGAAGGATTTCAGGTCGCACCTGCAAGCATAAGCTGCGTACTCAGCCATGGCCCTCGCTCAAACTTCCTCTCATGGGAATCCTTCGCGCTTGCCAATTCTTCAACGCCTATGCCTTATCGTGGAAAACCCTCACGAGGATGTGAAGAATGTCGCAAACGACGCAAGAAGTGTGACCTCCGTTCAGGTGGATGTGGACGATGCGCAAATGCGCATCGTCAGTGTCCTGGTTATCCTCAGCAGGATGGCCTAAGAATCGTAGACCAGAGCGCTGAGGTCGTCTTTAAAGCTCGTGGTACACGTCCCAAAGGAAGCACTCTAGAGACAGATTCCAGGCTCGGCTCAGACAGATCTTCATCAGCTGCTCGTTCCTCTTCAGCAATCTCAACTCAAGTGCCTCCTCTGCCCATGGACAGCGAAGACTTGTCCTTTGCCTTTTTTTTCAACAACTGCGTCATCAATTCTAATGTCTATCACAACTGTGTACACGAACCCTACAACCAACACCTTATTGCCGGTATCAAGGCTTTCGGCATTGCCAATCTTTCCAAGCACTATTCTGACAAACGACTACTTGATTCCGCCCAGCATCAGTATGCTACCGCTCTGAATCTAACAAATTTTGCTCTTCGAGATCCAGTTCAGGTCAAACGAGACGAGACCTTGCTTGCAGTTCTCATCCTCACCAACTACGAGACTCTCACAGGCGGTGTTGCACGGACTTTGGACGCATGGGAGCACCATGTCAACGGTGCATCGTCTCTGCTTAGCCTTCGTGGACTAGACGGCGTCCAAGGAACTGCAGGTCGAGTTCTTACTTTACATGTCATTACCAGTATCAACGTGATATGTCTTCTCCGATGTCTGTCCACTCCGCCATTCATACATCTTCTCCAGGCCAAGATCTTCGAATACCTTTACGAGCCAGACAACCCTGCCATAAGATATCAACGAATCAATCTCGAGTGTGCAGATTTCAGACACGCTGTCACTTACTGTCAAATCACATCGCCCGACGAGATCATATCTCGCGCAGCTGAGCTGGACGCAAAACTCACTGAGGCGTTTGCCAACGTGCCAAAAAGCTGGGAAGGCGAGCTCATCCCTCACTTTGCGCCTAGACAATCTGTTGAGGCTGGTTTGCCTAGCTTCGAGCTGCGATATGCAGATCAGGCGACAAATTACATATGGGCATCCTTCCGTTCCAGTCGGATCATGGTCTACGAAATTGTGCTGCAGTCGGTAGCAAATGACTCAGATGCACATCAATCGGCACGGAATCGTTCACAAGCCATTATGCGGCAATGTCAAACCGAGATACTTGCTGGGATGGCGCAGTACACCTCCGGGAGTAAGGAAATGCTACCGTGGTCCGGCTTTAAGCGTCCAGTTCGTTACTTCGTGCCTGAGGCTGTCTCCAGCGACCTCCCAATTATGCGCGCTCTTTCCGGTTATGGTGTGTTGTGGCCTTTGTTCGTTGCTGGCACATGTTCCACATCCACTCATGAGACCAAGACTCATGTGGCAGAGGTATATCGGTACTTTGGAGAGCAGCTCAAGATCGAGCAAGCTCTGGTTCTGCGTAAGATGATCTGGGCATTGATGAGGTGCTCTGCGTCGCCGAACTCCAAGAATGTCAGTGCACTCTGAGGGTGACAAATTTGGTCGACGAAAACGTCAAGAGTGAATTTAGCAGTTCGGAGACCTAGAGTGTGCAAAACAGATATGGAGCTTCGATGTATTCGGGTTTCGATGCTTTGGGTCTTTTCAGTACCATCAACTCCACCGAGCTTGACTGTGCGACGTGAAGGTAGAAATTTGAGACCAACGGCTGGACGAAGTCAACGGATATGACACGCGGGACGTTTCTCGTACGTGAAGGTAAGGGGACATCCTGGCTTCGACAGACTGGCCTCTGCCCTGCCAAGCCGAGGTCTTGCGCTGTACCAAGGTCACTGAACAGTCGCCAAGCCGACCGCAGCAGCGACTCAGCCCATCCCACAAGGCGCCTCAACATCTCACACTTGCTGCCATGCTTGGTGTACCACTTCCAAGCAGGTCCATGGCCGCAATAGACGTCTTGGCTGGGTTGAGAATCGTCTGAAAGGTCGATTGATGGTGACAATGTGACTCTGGAGTGGTCTTGTCCAAGACCAGACGCGTATGGTGGACTTGGATCTCAATAGCAGTGACATCTGACACTGTTCGGCTGCCTATAAAGCCTCGTGGACATCCGCCGGAGAGTCCAGCATCAAGTTCAATCATACTTAGAGCTCAATCATTCACTTCTACCCGTCATCATGCTGCTCAAATCACTACCTGCTCTTGCAGCCATGCTGCCAGCCACCTTTGCTTGTCCTCACAAGTCATATCTGTATAAGAGACAAGCAACAAACCAAACCATCGAAACCCCTGAATGGGCATATGAAGCATCCTACAACTGGGGACGCATTGATCCCATGTACCAACTCTGTCAGACTGGTACGCAACAATCGCCTATTGCGCTATCGCTTAACAACGGACTTTCTCTGAACCACATCCCCACGTTCCGCAACTATACTGGCAATACGACGGGGATATTTCGTAACTGGGGCTACGGACCTGCTTTCTCGCTCAGTCGCAATGACCTGACATCGAACCCTTCGTTCACCTACGACAACGAGACTGTCTATCTCATCGGTTGGCACATCCACGCACCTGCCGATCACTCAGTCGGTGGCGACCGCTCCAAAGCAGAGATGCACTTTGTACATGCTGATGCCGAAGGCCACGAAAAAGCTGTCCTCGCCTTTCGTCTTGACCCTGGCAACAGCGAGGCTTCTTTCTTCAGTCAACTGCCGCCTATGATTGGCTTCAATGAGACAGGCATCGAGCATCAGCAAGAGGTCAGCATGGATCTCGACCTTGCATTGTCGAGTGTGCTGCACTTCAACGAGTTCTGGACTTATCAGGGTAGTTTGACTAGCCCTCCTTGTCACGAAGGCATTCGTTGGTTTGTCGCCAGACAGATCCTCTTCACTGGCGTCGAACAAATGCAAGCTATCTTGGGTGCGAGCACGTACTCTGCTCGAGCTGAGCAGGAGGTTTGGCAACACAGAATCAATGAGTGAGTGTTGCGAGAGTAGTCGACTACACTTTCAGCTCTTCGTGGACTCTATCACATGTGTATACACTTTTGTTCATAGAGGAGAATTGGTACTGTACGTAAGAAGAGTGGGATCGCACGGTCCCCTGAGAACGGTGATATACAAAGTCCCAGAGTAAGCTTGTCGAACACATCCTAGTAAAGTGTCGAAATAGCAGCAACGTTATACCTTTGACCATGCTCTTTCGCGCATTATGTCCAAACATTCATTTGAACTGTCGTGGGCTCTGCTAATGACAATATCATGGTTCACTGCTTCTTCGAAGAACCAGGACAGTCGAGCTTGACAGGGTTGCAGAATCAGCATGGCTATTTATCTTGGCCCGAGATGGAAAAAGTCGTCTATCCACGACTCCTTTGGGCGGTAAATCGAATCTAACGTCTCCAGGACTGAAGTAAAAGTCGATATGCCTTCTTGTTCTAAAAACAAACATGGGCAATTTACCGGTACTATTTACTAGACTGTCCGTAAGCCCGTAGACTCTTTTGAGAGCGTGACTCAGCAGAGCGGAGGAAGGACGGTGTCGATGGGGGGTCTATCCTTATTGTATGGTTCACGATGTTAATGTGCTTCTGATACCCACTGGGAAGTATTATCAGAGTGTCAACAGAGGAGAAAATCAAGCAGAGGAACTTAGATGCCGGGAAAAGTGCCGCTATGCTTCTACGATCTTAGAGTGGTTGCTAGGGGCCTTCGTGATATCCAATGCAATAACCTCGCCTCGTGGGTTCGAGTCTAGGAGTGGAGAGGATTCAGAAATAGCTGCCACAGGCATGAATCTATTCGAATTTTGGAGAACAGAGGCTTCGCTGAGTGTGTCGGACATGGAGAGACGAAGCTATGATGCCAAAGAGAACAGTTGGTCAGAGAGGTTGAAGGAGGGACTCTTCGATTATCGAACACAGCAAGATCTCCTTCATGAGTTGTAGGTTGCGCAGTTCGTCAAAGTCGTCAAGAAGCGGGAGGAATTACATGCTAGAGCCTTGACGTTGGTTGAAGCAATCAAGAAAGCCATGAAAGAAGCAGTTGGAGTTAACATTCACGTAATTCCTTGTTGACAGAGTACCTCTGTAGACTGTACAGAGTGGTGTCGCAGCCGTTGGATAGCGCGTATGTCAGTGCGTCTGCATCTTCAAGGATTACAGCGAATAGCAGGTGTTACCAAGGTCAAAATAGGCAGTCTGCAAGCTGCACACTATCCAACAGACGCAGACACACCCTGTAGTAGGCAGGTGTGCTATCTCAGC
Source organism: Aureobasidium sp. EXF-3400 (assembly GCA_024195585.1). Lineage (NCBI taxonomy): Eukaryota > Fungi > Ascomycota > Dothideomycetes > Dothideales > Saccotheciaceae > Aureobasidium > Aureobasidium sp. EXF-3400. The sequence continues at coordinate 130,146 of SWBL01000060.1, forward strand.
CACTTGCATGGTAATGGTAGCGAATAGAAGGAATGATAAGCCTGGTACCTGCCTTTCTAGGAAGCACACCCGCTTGTGAATTGCGACATCTCAGCTGATAACCTGGGACGTGTCGAGATGTATCCGGGTGAAGTTCCGCGGATCAACAAGATCTGCTGCTTATGCCCGTACCCCGCAATTTCGTCTCCGCATCGACGCATATTTACGACCTTCGTGCTTGGATCGTTCGGTCGCTCGTGTAGCGCACAGATATAAGGGCCAGAACGCTGGCCAGCCGTTCGGAAGTGTCAGATTTCTTGAGCTTCCCAACCCACAGATGCGTAACAAGAACAACTCACCCACTGTCTACGATAGTCTATAAGATGTCGGACACACGCAACAGGATATCCCGTCAGACCGGCCAATTTGCCCCTTGTTAGTAGATACACAACAGCGACGCCAAGGATGGTCGTGTGCGCCATTGCGTTATGGCGGAATAGAGTTACGAGACTTGAGATAACTCACAGGTGCCACCTCGCTTAACAAGTCCACCCCAGCATCCTTCTAGAAACCGGTACGTAATTACCACCACAGGAGATCAATTGAGCTTATCTCGATCATGGTGCTGGTCAAATTCGAGTGTCACGATGCTGTTTGTGAGCCTTGACTCAACACAGAACCGACGCGGTGCAGATTTATTGTTATAACATCCGTTCGTTGTCTTGACTCGAACGCGACTCAAGCAATCACCAAGCCTCTCCAAGATCTTCCGCCGGCGAGCAAAAAGCCACTCTTAACTCTTGCAAGAGGTCTTGGACCCTGAACCTACGCACGCCAAGTGACGGCTTGCCACGGCTTGTGACCATGATAAGATAAGAGTTCAATCCCATTCAGGAAGGTGTCAAGCAGGTCTCGCCGTAGTCCAGCACTTTGACCGCACCTTTCACTGTATTGCAAGGACTAGTGCTGCCGTTTGGCCCACTAGTCTCTCCTTCAACCATAAATTTGACGAGTCGCGTGCAACGATACGCGCAAAAGAAAGCTCATTTTGCGGAGGTCAACGACCAAGCGCATGATAGCCAGTTGAAGACCTGCCAAAGCCAGACTTTTAGTTAGATAGTAACCCTCGGCCATCGTTCCCTAAAAAGATAGCCTTTGATGCTCGAACGAGTTCAGGAGCAGCACCTGTTGCCATTGGCCGACCTTATCTGGTGATCAAATGAACGGAAAGTAAAGTTCAGGTTTATAACAAGTCAATTCCCCTCCGTTGCTGAAGCATCCCCCGTCCTTTCAGTCCATCAAAACATCCATCGTTATAGCCCAACACCGTAACGATGTCGGGCATTGGTAAGAGGTTTGGCTTCAAAAGGTCAAACACCAACCAAGATGAACCTATCACCATCAATGAGGTCACCGGACGAGACGGCCAGAACAAGAATGCTGGCAGCAGCAAGCTTGGCCCTGAGCATGGAGTTCCGGAAGAGATCCTCGAGGGTGATGTCCGCGAGCTCACTGAGGTAGAGGCCAACCATGCCCTCAAGTCCTTCCGCAAGGATCACATGTGGGATCCTAACATGGTACGTAGAATGACTACAAGTACAAGAAACAAGCATGCTAACATGATTTCAGGAAGATGAAGCTATTGAGATGGTTGATGCCGTCACTGATGCACATGACCCAAAAGGAGAGGCGCAATTGGTTGGTGCTATGATCGAGAACTCACCCTATCCTGAAGTAAGTGCTTTGCTGTGAAACTTGACTGCCACAGCTAATAGCTCCCAAGGTTCGTGCTGTCGTAAGAAACTACGACGAGGATGTCCCCACAAGCACCATCAGAGCATGGACTATTGGTCTCATCATGACCACTATTTGCTCGTCACTCAACGCTCTGTTCCTGCTTCGCTATCCCAATATCTCTATCGGTCCCTACGTCGTACAACTTATCTCCTACCCCATCGGTGTTGCATGGGCGAGATGGCTTCCCAGCAAGGAGTTCTCTGTCTTCGGAATCAAGGGCAACCTCAACCCTGGTCCTTTCAACGTCAAGGAGCACGTCATTATCGTTGCCATGGCCAACGCGGCTTTCGGTGGTGGTGCTGGTTACTTCGTCGACACCGTTGTCTCATTGAAGAAATTCTATCACTTCAATACCAGCCAATTCGGCTGGGGTTTCAACACTCTGTTCGCCTTGTCCACCCAGTGTCTTGGCTTCGGTCTTGCTGGTTCCGTCCGCAAGTTCCTTGTCGAGCCCGCTGCCATGATCTGGCCTGGTGCCTTGGTCAATGTCGGTTTCATGTACGCCTTGCACGACCACACTCCTGCCGACCCCTCGAAGACTAGCGGCTGGAGCATGAGTCGTTACAAGTGGTTCATGATTGGCATGAGTGCCATGTTTGTCTGGTCTTGGTTCCCTGACTTCATCATTCCTGCCTTCAGCTACTTCGCTTGGGTCACTTGGATCAAGCCTAACAACGTCATCGTCAACCAACTGTTCGGTCAATCGACCGGTGTCTCTTTGGGCTTCCCCTTCACCGGCTTTACCCTCGACTGGGCTCAAATCAACTCTTTCTACGGCAGTCCTCTACTGTCTCCATGGCACGCCCTTGCGAACACTGGTGTCGGTATTATCTTCTTCGGCTGGATTGTCGTCCCCGCATTGCACTACAGTGGCGTCTGGTACGGCGAGTACCTTCCCATTTCGCAAAATGGTATTTTCGACAACCAGGGTGAGAAAAATCAAAACAACTTCTCTGTGCTTACGTATTACTAACTTCAAAAGGTAACACTTACAACATCTCGAGGATTCTAACGCCCGAGCATACCGTCGATCCCGTTGCGTACGAAGGCTACTCGCCTTTGATGCTTTCTACTGCATTCGCTCTGACCTATGGTATGAACTTTGCATCCATTGCCGCACTCGTCAGTCACACCTACCTGTTCCATGGTCCTGAGATCTGGCGCCGCTTCAAGTCTTCCAAGGGCGAGCTCGATGACATCCACATGAAACTCATGCGCAAGTACAAGCTTGTGCCCACCTGGTGGTACCTTGGCCTTTTGGCCGTCATGATCGCATTCGCCTTCGTCTCAGCTCTTGCATACCCCACTGGTATGGCGTGGTACTCCGTCATCCTTTCGCTGGTCATTGCTACTGTATTCACCATCCCCATCGGCATCATCCAGGCCTTCACCAACATCCAGCTGGGTCTTAACGTGTTCACCGAGTTTATCATCGGTTATGTCCAACCCGGCCACCCTATCGCCATGATGATGTTCAAGACTTTCGGATACATTGTCATGACCCAGGCACTTTACTTCTGTCAGGATCTGAAGCTCGGACACTACATGCATGTGCCTCAGCGTTCCATGTTCACTGCTCAATTGGTCGCCACTATCTGGTCTTGTCTTTGCCAGCTTGCCACAGTCGAGTGGGCCATGGGCGCGATCAAACACATTTGCACTAAGGCAGCTTCGGGAAATTTCACTTGTGCTTCAATCAAGACCTTCTACAACGCCAGTGTCATCTGGGGTGCTATTGGTCCCAAGCACTTGTTCTCTGATGGTGCCACCTACCAAGGTCTCCAGTACTTCTGGTTGGCAGGTTTCGCCTCGCCCTTCATCGTCTACGCACTTGCTCGCGTGTTCCCAAAGATGTCTTTGATCCGCAAGATCAGTATGCCTTTGATCTTTGCTTGTTTCAGTTATGTTCCTCCTTACACGGCCATGAATATCGTAAGTTTTCTCCCTTCTGCTTTGAACAAAAGAACATTGGTGCTAACTGAAGACACAGCTTTCTTGGTGCGCTGTTGGTTGGCTTTTCAACAAATACCTTCGCTCGAAGCACCGCGGATGGTGGATGGAGTACAACTACATCACCTCTGCCGCTTTCGATGTTGGTCTTGCGTTGAGCGCCATCATCATCTTCTTCTGCGTGACGCTCCCAGGCGCCGGCATGCCCGACTACTGGGGCACTACCATTGTCTCGACTACTCTGGACGGTGCTGGTGGCAACGTCCAGAAGACTGTCTCCGGCGACGAGATCTTCGGTCCCAAGACCTGGAAGTGGTAATGCTGAAGGCTGTAGATTCTCAAGCCAACGTTGGAGTGGGAAGGTCTGCGACATTCGGGTCGTGGATGCTAGCTGTATCTAGTCTGTAATATGTATGTATAGCTCATGATAATGTTTTCCAATCATCTCTATTGCTTCCTCTGCTATACAGGTCAACCACTAGTGGGCGTTGCATGTATTGAATCGCCGAGTCGCGGCCAAATGCTATGCATTTTGGTGAGTCGAATTGTGAAGGGCTGTGGCACAGTAGACTTGTCTTCCAAACTCTGCTCCTTTGGTAAGTGTCATGTCTGATTGCCAAGGCCAAGGTGTTCAGCACGGTACAGTTGCAATTTGGGAAGGCACGACCTCGATTCACTTGCTTACCGTCACTTCCAGCTTTGGCCGCGATTACTTAGCTTCGCGCTTTCGTTCAGTCCCTGTCTCGTCCCTGCCTTCCTTCTTCCGTTGTTCGAGTTCCCCCTCCATCGTCCTAGACGCCATTTCATCGACCACTTCGACCATACAAAAACATTGCCTCCTCTTCACGCTTGGCGCATCTTCTCTTGTTCTGCTAGATCATCGACAGATCAAGCCGAGATGAGTTATGAGTGCGACACTTGCACCCGTGAGTGCGACTCATGGGAGGCAATCAAGCAACACATGAATTCATTGGGTCATTGGCGATGGCCGTATGAGTGCGACACGTGTGAGCGACGTTTTGGAAGTCACAACGCCGTCAATCAGCACATGAACGCTCTAGACCACTGGTCTGTCAGCTCAGAAGAAGAAGACGATGATGAATTTGAGTGCGATAGATGTGATCGAATCTTCAGCTCATGGGAGGGCTGCAAGCAGCACATGTCAGCCCTTAACCATTGGTTCACTGACATTTGTGATACCTGCGACAGACGCTTCGTCAACAGACACGCCTTGGATCAGCACAGGAGCGCTCTCGGGCACAGAGCACTACACCATTGCACCAAATGCAATTGTTCCAACCAAACAGAGAACGACTGGTTCAAACACATGACCTCACCCATTCACACACGCGCCGAGCCCATTCATTCCGCTACTGTGTCGCCTGTCGGACCAACTCCTACTCCACGATCTGCGCCTACTGCCGCTCGTACTCCTATCGCGCCTGTTCCTAGCACATCAGCTGTCGCCTCCTCTCCCACATCATCAACTCGCCCGCAGCCAAGTTCTCGTCCTCCGGCCCCTTCGCCTTCAGTAAACTCAACATCTGCTCGTCTTTCCGTGCGCGGCCACAACTTCACCCCTGTTTCAGCAGTCGTCTCTGCACAATCTTCCACTTCGGTCCTGCCTGTTATACAACCCAGAAACACTGGCACAATTTCTACGCCTTTCCTCGCTTTCATCGAGAGAGACAACGCAGCATCCATCGACAGTCACTACCAGTCTATCACCTTCATGCAGCATTACCAGACTTTCTCTTTTGAGGAACTCAGATTGGCTGATTATAGAGCTGGTCGCAGACCTATCTATACCAATCAACAGACTGGTGCTTTTGCTCAGCACACTGATGTCAGTTCAAGCGATGGTACAGAATCGTCATTCTTTACTGCAGCGGCTGGCTCTCGTACCTCTACACCCAGCATCATCAACAGTAGCAATGCTGAAAGTCATACCGCCGAATCCAGTGCCACCACTACCGTACACATGCAAGAGAACTTGACTGCACTGACTGCTGAGGACAATGTCAAATTTCATCTCATTCACGAAGCACGCTCTAAGGTGATGAGGCTTGTCAGGAACAATGAAAACGTAGCTGAATGGGTCAGCCAGGGTACAGGTCCTATTCGTATACTTGCCTCAAAAGACACATCTTCACTCCGTATGCTCATGCGCGCTGACCCGTCAGGAAAGGTCGGCTTGGACCTTGATCTTCCACATGATTGTGCCTTGTATGATATCAAGGCTCCCAAGATGGTGCAATTAAAAGTCCCCACCGAAGACAAGCAGAAGGTCGAAGCCTTCATGTGTATGTTCAAGGAGGAGTTCAAGGCCGAAGAGTTTCTGGACGAGCTTCATAAAGCCATTGCCAAAGCTCAAAATCCATCTGTTACCCGCTCATATTTCTCACTCAGCGATATTAAAGTGCAACACACAGAACCTGTGGAGAAACCGGAAGCTGTCAACTGTTCTTTCTGTCAAGTACAACACACAGATTCTGTTGGAGGATCGCAAATCGCCAACTGTCCCTTCTGTCGCCTTGGCTTTTACACTATTTCCGAAGCCCTGCAACATCTGGAAACTACATCTTGTCGCGCACGCCCAGACCTAAACCGCGGCAACATCTACCATCATCTTCATCTTTACGACACACATGGTCATCTCACTGGGTCGTTTTCGGACAATAGTGTGTCCGTTCCAAGAACAGAGGAGTTTCTGTACCATTGCCCAGACACGACCGGAAAGTGTCGAGGCAAGCTTTTGCCCTCTTTTGCCGCGCTTCATGCGCACCTAGGGGGTGAAAACTGTGGGTTCAAGGAGCGTTCAGACCTGCTACATAACATCAGAAACATAGAGGACTGGGTTCCCGCATTCGGATCATGCTAGAGGATGGTATGAACATGATCAAGGTGGATCTTCAAAATCGATCGTGTAGAATGAGATCAGATATCTGCCGGTATGGTGCGAGAGTGTAGTCGTGAGGTGGCTATTAGCTTTTTCGCTTGTACTTTGCTAGGAGTCAGTGCTCTTACAGAATGTAGAGGCAGGAAGGTTGATACTGTTTATAGATGTGTACTGATGCTACAATGGAGCGGCTCTGACCCTTTTTCCTTGACTCACGGAGCCTCTTGTACTAGGTCCTCTCTTCTGTCCTGTGTTTCTACCGTATAAATCGTTCCATCTTCTCTGTATGGCCAACAGTGTGCACCTCGTCTCTTTAGCAGAATCATACCTTCCGCCGAGATCTTCCAATGCTCTGAAACAAGTATTGAGATATCCAGTCATCTCCACATCGATCTCTCTATGTGGCAACGGTACAGTAGCGAAGATCAAGATCAGTGCTGCAGAAGAGAGTATGCGTATAATCTCGACATTGATGAAGCGGAACGTGTATTGGTTCTCGTAGATGCGAAGGAGACGAGCAATCTCTGTCGCCGAAGTAGCGCAAACATGGCGGGCGTGGTGCACACCTGCTCCTTGTAAGGGCTGTGGTTGCAATTGTGAGCTTGTCCACGGTCTGTGCAGGAAGATTTGGAGGTGGTGGTACTCCATATGTAACATGAGCAGCTGAGGCAATTTCACGGTTCCGGTGTCGGAAGTGTCGATTTGAAGATGAGGAGGTAGAGAATCCTTCCAGTGGAATAGCTCGGTTGTGGTTTCTTCGCAGAGTTCTTGGAGGGCTGGCTTGGATATTGATGTATAGGAGTAAAGTGCATGCCCTACGACAGCAATATTCTGACAAAGGAAGATCCAGTGGTGGAAGATCTGCGGCGTGATGTCTGGTAACTGAGAAGCATCATGCATTGCGCCAGGCACGAATTGGAGCGAAGGGATAGAGTAAGGCTGCCAAGTGGGATTCGATGGCAGAGTCTTGGGATCTGGCTTTGGTACTGTCACTTCGCTGTCGTCTAGCGTGAAAGGACGACCAAGGTGAAAGCTCCATAGCAGGTTCGAAAGATAACAGCCCCAGAAGGCTACTTGTCTTGCACGAGCTTCGGCCACAGTTAAGATACCTTGGGCTACGTAACCTGCACTGTCGACGTGGAGGCCAAGATCAAATGCTATTCTCATTGCCATGCCCCCGAACAACCAACCTCGAGCAATGTTTTGGCATGATTCTTCGTAGCTCGCGAGTATAACAAGTGCTTGAGCAGTGGCCACACATGGACTATCAAGGTGGGAGTCAAGGAGAATCTTTGCTCGGTCCGAAAAGAATTGAGGCATTGATCTGGGATATGTTATGAGTGACATGTTGGAATGGTTTCCAAAAGAAGCACCGATGGCGCACCTGAAGGATTGAAGTCAGCAATTTGTTCTTACCAACAGCGTTGCGGGGTGGAGTATACTTACATCGCATCCTTCAGAACATCGTTATAATAGCTGTTCTGAACTCCAGTATTCAACCAGCTCTGTCTAGCCATGTAGAAGACCTCCTCGTCCACAATATAACTGCTGGGATTGTGCCAAGTGAAGAATAACCGCAGAAGATGGTCCTCGAGCTGTACATCTACCGTCTGACTCAGGTCGGCGACTTCGAGGAGACGCTGAACATTGATCCTTGACGGTGTATGGAGCATGAAATTCTCACCAGACTTACTCTGATTGTCTATCAGATGTAAGTTCGATGCAGTTCCAAAGTATCGCAGTTTGCCATCAGGAGCCAAGCGGAGCGAGCCCAAACGGGCAGAGAGTTGATTGACTAATTCTGTGTTTTCTTCCTCACCTGAATTTGAGGTGCTGTCTTCTTGATGGTGTGCTGTCTGTTCGATTTGACGTACTGGTGTAGACTCTTGTTGAATTATAGTTGGGTGCGGCATATCCACTGACGGCTCGGTCAAGAACTGTAGGGACAGATCGCTCGGATCGAAGAGGTCAAAGTTCAGCATATTATCCAGGGTCGGAAATGGCCAGTCTGGCGAGATATGGTCTGCGCCCGGAATTATGTTGGTACCTGGTGATTGTGTCGTTATTTGAGTGTGCATACCAGGCATCATCCCGGTAACATTGTTGAAGTCTGGCTGATAGTATTGACCGGAAACAGGTGTGTCTGTCGAGACGACGTTCACAAGTGCCGAAACATTCTCAACTGCGACCGAAGGATCCAATTGAGTTTGCTGAGGAGCTTCAGGTGTAGAAGTCGTTTGTTTTGGAGGGAAGCGTTGAAGTGGTTTACTATTCTTGGCGGCTGAAGACTCGTAAGGAGGAGCATCAGAAAGACCAAGAGTACCCAGTACACGTTCCAGAAAATCCTCATCCTCGGCTTCCAAAGGAGGGATTTCTCTGTCTGCTTCAATGATGACCTTGCTGAGCTGCTGTACTCGTCGAACGAGAATATGAACCGCAGTGCGGAGTTGAACCCTGGTCAGGGTCAGCTTCAGTTGTTGTCAGCAAGAAGAGACATATGTCCAAGGACCAGAGACCAGTGCAAGCCTCTCTAGACCCGATTGACTTACCTTCTCTTGTCATCTCGAGAATCATAGACACATTCTCTGTCCTTCTTGACGCAACCACTACAAGGTTGCTGATTATCGCACTAAAATTCGAGAATAAAATGATCAATTTGTATCGAGAGCAGACATGTGATGCTCGAACCATACCTTGATTTTGCTCTCGCGACAACCTTTGCATGCATTAGAAGCGTTCTTCCTCACCGCCTTGCTGGTGGTATTCTTTTCCGCGTCCCCCATGACGTTGCGATCTGCTCGGGTTCCTTTTACCGTGTTTACAACAGCATGTTTCGATGAGATGAGAATATTTCGGAAAAGCTGTCGAGCAGGATAGGCACCAAGAGAGTCGTGGTTTGCTCGATGCTTCCGCCGGATTTCAGTTTGCGTTGGCAAGAAGTCGTCGGCTGGTAGCTATGGAACTGCTTTCAGGCCTGCAGCAGTGTTGCCAATAGATTGCTATCGTGGAAGTCTTGTGAGAGGTTGCCTATGTTTCGCAAGAGGGTGTCGATCAGGATGCAGATTCGGAGGTCAGCTTCCTAGACATATGCGAATGAGTAGAGTATTAGGTATGTTAGGGCAAGGACGGTCGGAGAATGGTTTCCGACGCTTCCCCGCCGCCTGCTTGCTCCTTCCACATTCAACATCTTTTTCTATACATTAACAACGTCGTCTGGTTGTACGGCCAATTGTTTGTCATTACGCTGAGAGCCTAAGTTTGTAGCTGATATCTACCATCCACAGCTACTACTGGCGCAAGGTACTCGAGCGATCCTCGAGGAATCTGCTCCAGCTCTCGCCGAGCGATTTTGCCAAATCCTGTCCGTTGAATGCTCTCGACAAACACGACACCGCCCGTCGGAGCCTTGTACGCCGAAACACTTCTGGCGACATGATTCGCAAGCTCCTGCGCCGTAACTTCATGGCTGCCCATTTTGCTGCAGACCACGTAGGCCATTGGCTCAGAGTATCCATCACCTTTTCGCCCAGGCCGCGCTGTCACCGCCGCGTCAATTACAAATTTGTGTGTTTTCAGTACCTCTTCTACTTCGACCGGCGAGACTTCTTTGCCGTCAAAGACCTTGAAGATCTCTTTGTAGCGACCTGTAATACTGTATTGCTCTCGTACCGAGTCGAACAGAATCTTGTCGCCTGTCCGGAACCATCGACCTCTTGCATCTGTAAGGTGAGATGACTCATTGTCTTCTGGGTTGTTGTGGTAACCGTTGAATACCTGCACACCGCAGACTACCAGTTCACCTTCTTCATCGTTGTCGACATCTCGAGATGTAGCGGGATTGATGATTCTGTGATGAATCAGAATTACAGGTATTGTATCTTCCTCCAGTAAAGCACTCACCTGATCTCTATTGTGTCTGGTACTAGAGACCCGACAAATTTTGGATCAACCATGCTACCAGACTTTGGTGCAAATACAAAGCCAGCTTCCGTACTGCCGTAAGCTGGTTGGAAGCTGGCTTCGATTGGCAATACGGCTTTAAGGTCGTCAAAGTTTTGCTGTGTGATCATGGAACCGCCGCAAACATAGCTCCTTAGGCTGTTCAAACACTCTTTCGGCCGCGAGCCTGACTCGATAACGGCTGCAATCAATTCTGCAAGTTTGGCGCTGGCGGTCATGGCTGATATCTGATGGGCGTGAATGCTGTCCACGATTGCCGTCGGCTCGGTGGACCGCGAGACGTAAGTGGTCTGTGAGCCCATCATCGTGCTCATAAACATGAATATTACTGACGCATGATACATTGGAGCGCAATGGAGCGCGCAGTAGGTTGTGTCGGAACCATAAAGACTGAGCGAACGTGCAATAACAGCCTGATGAGAGATGTCTGCAGCTTTGGGCCATCCTGTCGTGCCACTGGTGAGAACGCGACAGCAAGTCTGAGTGCTTGAGATCGAAGGGAGGTCGTAGATGTCGTTAGCGTTCAGTGCAAGGAGGCTACTGAAAGCGATAGGACGGTTGTTGCCTCCATGCGACGCCTGTACGTCGAAATCCAAGACTTGCGACTCTGGAATACCGACTCTCGAGGCTGCGTCAAGAACAGTCTTCCGGAACTCGGCCTCGGTGAAGATCCAGGTGGCTCCGCAGGTCACAACATATCGTTCAAGCTCTGCAGATGTGCTTTGTGGTGGCAATCCGATACATATTCCACCCATAGCAGCAACACCTAGAATCAAGATACTATAGTAAATGTCATTGCGACTGACCAGAGCAACGCATTCACCTGGCTTGACATGGATGTCCTTTACCAAACCTCTTGCCACCTTCTGTATCGAATCAACGCTTTCTTGCCATGTCAGTCTTCGTGATGGATTCTCTGCATCCACAAAAGCCTGAGTAAGTGGTCAGTCAATGCCATATTTCATTGTCAAACATTTTCTCCATCAGCAGAATACTGACCACGTCTGTTCGATCCTTAGGACTATTGTGCAAAATATGTTCAAGCACACTCATCTTTGTCCGCAAGTACAGTATGGTCTAGAAAGAAATTTCGTCTACTCTTAAGTCCCTACAGAGTGACTTCACGTCCATTAGGCAGCACACACATCCACGTGTCAGCATATGGGTTCAATATAAGCAGTCTGCAAGCCACGCACTATCCGGAGGATGAAGACTGCATTGCTTACCACGTCTTGTTTGAACCATTTACTGTATCAAGCTTGCATTCTAGATCATTCCCACAAATCGAATACGTGTCGTCCAATCAATATATTGGCCTTCGCATCTGTTGGTGCTAAGATCGTCCCGGCAGTGCGGGGCATGCTTACATAGAGCGGCTACGGTATCGAGAGGAAGTCCTTGATCGTTATGGCTTGCCTCTGCCCCTTCGCGTTCGTCGAATTGCTATGGCGGAGGTCAGATCCCGGCAGACTTGTGAAGACTCTTCGAGCATAGGATCTAAGGATGTAGCTGACGGTCGAGGTACGATCGGGAAATGGTTTCCTAAACTACCCCGCCGTCAGCCCCACTCTTTCAGGGCTGGCAAGCACCATCGACCGGGACATATTTTGAGCCTCTCGATACAAAATCACAATCTCAAACACGATTACCTTTTGCTCAAAGAGTTCATCAGTATACACTTGTCGGCACCATGAGTCCTCATGCAGATGTCGGGGTGGCCAACGGCCACCAAGAAAGCCAGACCACAATACCATCGCGGCTCTACACGGTCGATGATCTACCCAAGGTGTCTAGCTTGGCAGACATCTGCAACCAAAGCGTCAGCAAGAAGGACTATCCATTGGCTTATGACGTGCAAAAGAACATTCCAATCTACGACCTAGCCGGACACCACTCGGACGAGACAGCCGCGAACAAACTCCAAGATGAGTGGTACGAGATCTTAGCCAATGGCCCTGGCGTCTTTGTGGTCCAAAACATGTACCAAGACCAGTCGGTGCTTGATGCGACCAACAACGCCTTCCGCCAGATCATCGAACGCGAGAAGTCCAACGCGAAAGGTGACCACTTTGGTCATGGCAAGAACGAGCGCATCTGGAACTCTTTCAGCAAACACGGTCTGCAAGACCCAAAGTCTTTCGTGCAGTACTACTCCAATCCTTGGCTGGCTCGAGTTTGCGAAGCATGGCTAGGACAGCAATATCGTGTTACTGCCCAAACAAATATCGTCAAGCCTGGAGGAGCAGCCCAAGTGAGTCATCGTGACTATCATCTAGGCTTCCAAACCGCGGAAGGCTGCTCCAGGTTCCCCAAAGGCATGCAGTACGCGAGTCAGTTCCTGACCTTGCAGGGTGCTGTAGCGCAGAGCGACATGCCATTGGAGAGTGGGCCCACACGCTTTCTTCCATTCAGTCAGAAGCTCAACTCGGGTTACATGGCTTATCGACAGCCTGAATTCGATCAATACTTCAACGAGCACTGGGTCTCGCTTCCGCTCAAGAAAGGTGATGGCGTGTTCTTCAACCCGGCTCTACACCATGCCGCTGGCAATAATACTTCCGACGTCGATAGAAGCGCAAATCTTCTCCAGATCAGTAGCGCATTCGGGAAGCCAATGGAGCAAATCGATGCAATCCCCCTGGTCAAGACATGCTGGCCAGAGATCCAGGCGCTTTACAAAGCCGAGGGACTGTCCGATTGCGTGCAAACCGTGATTGCGGCAATTGGTGAGGGCTATCCGTTTCCGACAAATCTTGACAATAGACCGCCTGCTCCTAACGGTATGGCTCCGAGTAACGAGCAGGATACATTGCGGGAGGCTATCGAAGCTGGCTGGGACACAGATCAGGTGGTTGCAGCATTGATGCAGATGAGAGTAGAAAGCCAGCCATGAGCACAAGGGTTGCGTATCAAGAATTGGCGATGACAGATGCATGTCCGTATGCAGTAGATAGCTTATACAAGATGCAGACTTGTCTTCTCGAAACCTAGCCGTGCTCGACCGCCATCAAAGCACAGAATCCTTGTTGAACACCTGCACGCATGTTCAAATCCAGTAGAGGATTGAGTTGAAGGCAAGAACAAAGTGCACTCCCGGTCATTGCTTGAGGTCGAGCGACAAGGGCTTTACTGTTTCGGGAGCTGGCGTTTGATGTGCCACGCCAGTGGCTGTAAAGCCTAGGGCCAGGATTGAAAGGATGAACAGCCTCCATGGGCTATCTTTAGATCATGTTCGTCTGGGTTGATGATAAGATTCTGCCTGATTGCAGGACAGGCACCAATATTTGGCGAGCTAACGTCAGTAATAATCCCTTCTTGCCTTTACGCGAAGCATCCGGAAGACATGTGGAAGACCTGTCTTCAAGGTGCTTGAATGACAATGACCTTTTGATTCTTGCCAGCCACCTGAGACCCTAGCGAGTTGCGAATTGATCACCAGATACGTACGTCGAGTCAGGCATGGGAAGTCGAGAGAGAACATCGAAGGCAGTTGTCTACCAGTATCCAAGGTCAGGAAGATCTCGACGTAATTTTTTGCCTGAACAAGGTACAGTGATCCAAGTCAGAAGAAATCAAAATTCATGCTGGAGGTCGTTGTAAGACAACGGCCCAGCGAAGCGAGAAGAAGAGCTGGTGTCGCCAGGTTACTCGTGCGGACATGTGGGACCGTTAACGGTCAGCAATCTACAGAGAGACGTCAACTGCCTTCTATCGTTCTGCTTTGCCCATGATTTTGACGGGTTCAGACCCCTTTGTGCGTTGTGTAGCAGTCTCCAAAGAAATGTAACCATAGGACGGACTGTCGGTGTGGTAATAGAAGACGCCAATGATGCGACGAAAAGTTTTAGGCGCTGCAACCGAGATGCTCAATGCTGGCATCATGCGATATTGACAGGCCATCTGTATCAGTTGACTAGTTCTCGGTCAGACCCACCAAATATTGACTGACGATGCGGCCGCGAAAGCGATTGCTATTTTGCGAAGGCGCACAATTCGAGTAGATTGCCTTCCTGTATCTCTGAGCCTGGATTGAACGCAGCATATAGATGAACTGCAAACCTGGTTGTTGCATGGTGAATGGTAGGGATGTGCCTGAAAAGAGAGAAGAACTACCCCAGAATATGGCGTGTTTCATCGGCGGCGCGTTTAAAATTTGAGGCTCCAGTTTTTCTTTCTTTCTGCTCTTCTATCGGCACTTTACCAGGAGCCGGGATCTACTATTGAACGTTACCCTATGCAAGCCCTTCCAAGACAGACTATTGCCTGTGTTTTGGAGAAATTCAACAGGCGTCCATGCGATCGAGGGTGTAAGCGAGGTCGTGGCAGAGACGGTTTGCGACGTGTGCATTGCGATAGGAGTAGTACTGGACTTCTGGTTGAGGCAAGTATCGATGGCATTACCGACCGTTGCAGTATTCGCGTGGCCGCCGTCTGTTTCCTTATGCACCCCATCGCCGCCAGTCGATGCACGTCGAGGAAAGCATAGAAATAGCGCAGCACGCTGTCGACTTAAGCTGCAGCTGACAGGGAAGGCGTCATGGCGCGCCATCCCCCGAGTGCGGCCGACGCACGGGGTCAAAGGGGTAGTTGCGATTCACGAGAACTTTGACAAGTCCAGCCCTGCTTGCTACTGCTCGATTGTTCCCTGGAGCAGATCAAGCTGCTCAAGAAGTGCTCTGACATATAGTCCTCGTGTTTAATATATCAAAGATGGTTCGTCTATTTGGTCGTCCGGGTTCGAGCTAGGAGGTGTGCAGGTTGGTTGTGTTGTTTTCTCTTCAAGCCCACGTTGTTCCTGCCTTCTTCGTCCTCACTTCACGTGGAGCGTTCACATACTCCAAATACATTCCTTATCTTACCTTCCCTTTTGACGTCGCTTTTGCATGGCGATTGTTCTTTAGCCTTTCGTTCCACCCCTTTCCTTTGCCTAGACGCAGGGTCATCGATCAGTCCCTTCTACACGATCCACCCTCTATTCCGTCCTCCAACGCTCACGCATGAACCGCCAAAAGCTTCCTCACCGGTGCTGCTCATAACCTTGAGGATTCCCCGCTGCCTTGCAACGACAAAGTCCAACGCCAGTGTCCGTGTCGATGTCAAGTGAGTCCATCGCAGCCAACATGGCAACCTCACTAGGTGTCACCGACATGGACATTGCCGAGATCTCTAGGATGCTGACACTCAAACACACCTTGCTGCCAATGTTTCAGGTTTCGGTCGCTTTTCTTGTGCTGGCCTGGATAGCTGTGAGCTTGCGTGTATACGTTCGAGCTTGGGTTCTGAGATCGTTCCACTGGGACGACTGGCTGATTCTTCTTACATTATGTGTCTTTACGGCTTGCTGTTCATGTCTCATCGCCATCGAGGACATCGAAAGAAGCGGCACTGCACGCACAGCGTTGGCAAACGGGCTCGAAGCTCAATTCGGGCTGATCGACAAGATCTTTGGTGTAAGCAAGCTACAGATGCAGTTCGACACAGATGAGAACAAACTGACAAGTCGTCCAGCTCATCATGGGTTTCATGTCTCTTTATATCGTTACAACAGTGGTTCTGAAACTCGCCCTTGCTATTTTCTTCCTTCGAATCATACCCGAAAACTTCTCGTGGCAACGGAAAACCATCTACATCGCCACTGGAATCTACACAACCTATGGCATAGTTTTCACTTTTATCGTCATTTTCCAGTGCGGAAACCCCGCCAATTTTTTCATTCAGGAAGTCAGGAAGGCATGCATGTCGGATACGATACTACAACCTCTTTACTACACTGCCGGTGGCATGAATGCCTTGACAGACTGGCTCTTCTCTCTCCTGCCTGCAACAGTAATCTGGAGTGCAGCCATCCCTCGATCTATGAAAATATCGGCAGGATGTCTTCTCGGTCTCGGTTCTCTCGCAAGTATTGCCTCGTTGATCCGACTAGCATATATTCCTGGCATCGAAGCATCGCCGACTTTCCTGGAACATTCGGTCAACATAGCAAGTTGGTCAATTGTTGAACCAGGACTCGGCATTGTTGCAGCATCTTTGGCGACTTTGCGCCCCTTGTTCCGATACTGTTTCCCCGGAAAGCAGCATACCGTGCTGCCCACAACGCATAGAGGCAAGCCGATTACTTACACACCTGGCACATATGTTTCTCGGATGAGCTTTGAGGAAAGAATCAATCCATACGGAGATCTACAACTAGGCTGTGTGACGACAATCATAGGCAACTCGGACGAGACAGAGCTAAGGACAATTGACCGCAAGGGAAAGAAGGTCCGTTCTAGCGTCCAGGAGTTGTCCAGGCATTCCAGAGCTCCTTCAGCAATGTCGGACGTCTCTCGCGTCGACAGTGCAGTCAAGCTGGAGAGATTGTCGAGCTCAAGGTCCGTGATGCGACAGGAACGCTATCAACCCCCTCAACCGGTGGTCAAGAAGGCATACATTCAAAACGGACGTGTGATCATGAGCAGAGACATCAGGATCGAAGAGGAGTTGTCGGTGTCAAATTTGGAACCATCAACACCAGTCTGAGGTTACCATTCTATCTCATTTGTAACGAAGGCCATGAAGTCGAATATTTTGTTCTTGTACAAAGTTCTATAGCGAGATCTTTTTAATAGCTGTATCGTGTAACAGTCTTATCACACACCTTCTTGGGCACAAGGTTTCCAACAACTATTGATGCAGACTCGATGTCAACAAAAGCTTGTTCTGCAACCTGACGCCATCAAATCCTTCGAGATACGGCCGGATAGGCGAGTTTGACTCATTCATAGTAGCTGCCTAAACCATTCAAACACGTATATAAACAATGTATATCAAGAGGAAGAAAAGTCACCTTTACACATCCACATTCTAGATACAACAGCAAGCAGCATAAAACATGGCTCGTCACATGAACCAGAAGAAGTTCCTTGCGGAATTCGTCTACGAGGTCGAAAAGGACTTTGATGTCGATGGAACACCAGCATCGTGGGCAGCACCCACAGATGACGGTAAACCAGCCCATCGCTACTGGGACGACGAGGACGAAAAAACCGAATTGGACTTCTTCGGCGGCCAGAATACAGGCGATATAAGCAGCTTTGCTACCAGCCATGACGGAAAGCTGGTTGCAGGCTCCAATGGCTCTGTTGTTGGTGTTCTCGATATTGAAACCAAAGAACAGTGTATGCAGTTTAGAGGACTGGTGTTTCCTTGTGTTAAGCTTTTGTTTGGCCCGGCGACGAACGAGTCTGGAGGATACACTCTTGCCATCGAAACCTCTGACAGAGATGAACGAAAGTCGGCCGTGTTCTTCTTGGAACTGGATCAAGCTGGACGCATGATGCAGCAGCCTGACACGATTGATGTGGATGAGCTTTTGAAGAAGTCTTTGGAGCCTGTGGTAGCTCAGATGAATGAGTCTTTCGAGCTATCGTCAACATCACCACTTCTTGGATCAGTCCGCGAGGGCTACAGCAAGGCACTTGAGAATCTGAGAGCTGGCCTCGAATCTAGACATCTAGTTCGTGTGACCGGTCGTCCTAGTGGATTCGGCTCAAATCCATTCAGCAAAGACGGTCGACTTTTCCTCTACGTTATTCAGAACGAGAGCACACAGTCGGGCCCTCGTCCACCAGCCGATCTTCCCAAGGTGGTAGTCTATGACGTGGCTAACAAGCGTCAGAAACACATGCTCGATGGTCATGAAGATGCCATCATGTGGACGGCATTCAGTCCCGATGGTCAACACATCGCTACAGCAGCTTGGGACGGCACGTTCAGAATCTTTGACGTATCGACAGGCGATTGCAAACACGTCATTGGACCTACAGGAGGACAATGTTGGAGTGGAGCGTGGTCGGCGGACTCGAAGCATGTCGTGCTCTGTGGAATGGCCAACCAGGAGACGCAGAGTGAGACGTTCGTAGCTGTCTATTCAGCTGAGACAGCACAGCAGGTCAATCGATTCAGGAATGATGAGCTCAGACACTGGGTCAGATGTGTAGCATGGTCAGCCAGAGGAGAGATTGCCATCGTACACGAGAAGAACAATGTGTGGATCTGGGAGCCTTTCGAAAACAGGACAATCAGCAGTTCCAAAGTCAAGGTTGAGGACTTCATGATGGAAAGATTTGCTGCTGTGTCGCAGGTTCAGTGGGTAAATGAAGGAGAGATGGTGATTGCTCGGGCGGGCGACAATACCGTCGAGATGTGGGATCGAGTCAAGAACATCAAATGGCGTTTGCAGAGGCCCGAGGGGTCTGGAAAAGAGCGAGGTATTGGCATTTTCAGGTGGGTGGAAAAGGACAGAACATTGAGGACGTTCAGTGGTGATGGGTTCATGAGGACGTACCGATTGTCTTGACGGGCAATCAAGATAGCGAATGGCGGGTTCAAGATAGATAGCATGCAGCTTGATTGGGTGTTGGATGTTGATGTGTTGAAGGAAACAGGATGGTTATATATCTACTCGGTAAATGCCAAGGCCGAAAAGAACAGCGGCGTCCTGAACAAGCAGGTGCAATCTACACGTCTCGGTGAGTCGAGTTGATATCCTACATCTTTGACACGATGCATGAATCTTCGACTTCAATCTTCTCGATTCAAAAGAAACAGCCGCCATGACGACGAACGCGCCCTCAGGTCCAGCGACCGTCTCACACCGCCAACTGCCCTCGTCTGCCACGCTCGTCCCCATCGACTTGAAGGTCGCACAAGAGCGACAGATTCTCTACGATCAACGCATCATCTGCGGATGGAATAGCGACAAGATCCCCAAGTGGGCCGCTGCCATCGAAGCCGGCACGAGAAGCTTCTTCTGGATCTGCCTCGCGCCCGACGCCGAACGCGACATCCCTACTTTCACGCGCGACGACAAGACTCATATGCCCGTCGGCCATGTATCCTTGGACAAAGTGGACATCACTGAGCCAGATGCTATACCGGACGCGACACTTGCCGACCCTGAAAATGGTGTGCTCACCATAACCAGTCTGTTTGTCCTGCCCGCCTTCCACAGATCTGGCCTGGGTGCCTTTGCTATGGACGAGTGCGAACGTCTTGCTCGTATACCGCCTTTCGGTGCCGAAAACATCACTGCTCTCACAGTCAACACTTTAAGTCCGCGCTACTGCGAAGGTGGTGTTGAAGGCCCTGATGGTTTGGGTCAGTGGGAGAAAGAAGCTGGAGAACAGAGGCCTGTCCCCAAGAACAACATGCTTTGGTATGAGAAGAAGGGCTACAAGAGATACAAGGACGAGGCTCCGAGGTATACAAGCTTGGGCAAGCAAGGAGAGACCGTGTGGTGGTATGCTTGTTTCATGAGAAAAGAGCTGCTGTAACACTTCGACCTATTTGAACAAGATGAGGGGAGATACATTTGGCTTCTATATACATGGTTAGAGTCTAAAATTCTACGATGGGTTATCTGAGGCCAGCTCTGATTTCTTCCAGAATTGTGTTTGCGCCCTGCGCTATCATGTTATTTGCCAACTCTTTTCCAAGAGCTTCTGCCTCGCTTATGGTCTTGACCACGTGCTTCAAGTTCATCTCTACCATCTGCTTGCCATCGAGACTGGTCACGGTAGAATGCAAAACCAACACATCGCCTTCCCAGTCAGTGTGTACACCAACTGGGGCACTGCATCCACCCTCGAGCGTCCTCAGAAGACTTTTCTCAGCAAGACACGCCGATGTCGTTGTCTGATGAGACAGTGAGCTCAACAATTCAAGCGTCTGCTCGTCACCTTCTCGAACCTCCAATGCCAATGCACCTTGCCCAGGAGCATACAACATCCCATCCTCGGGACCCAAATACTGCGTGATACGATGACCAAGATCGATACGCTTCAAGCCCGCAGCAGCAAGAATCAAACACGCATAGGGACTGTCTTCAGCATCCAATTTACGCAATCTGGTATTGAGATTGCCTCTGACATCCTCACAGATCAAATGCGGATAGTGGCGCATGATCTGAGCTTTTCTGCGTACTGAAGAGGTGCCAACGATAGCACCAGCAGGAAGCGATTGTAGGGTTTTGTAGGTCGAGTCTTGCCTGATGACCATCACATCGCGAGGGTCTTCGCGTTCGCAGATGACACCAAGAATACAAGATTCAGGCAACATTGTCGGTACATCTGTAGAAAGCGCAAAAAAAAATCAAAACCACAATACTCAATAGTCAAGAATAATCCTACAAAGGATCCGATCACAACTTCTTTTACCTACCTTTCAAACAGTGAACAATAACATCGAGTTTCTTTTCCATCAACAGTTTTTCCAGTTCCTCGGTCCAGATGCTTTTGGCGTTGAACTCTTGGAACGATTTGACTTGGTTCTCGTCGGCCATTGTGCTGACCACTTGGGATTTGTACGAGGGGCCTGGTGCATAGGTTTCGAGGTGTTTGACGATCATGTCGACCTGAGCGATGGCCAATTGTGATCGCCGCGTGCCAATGTTGACGACTTTGGGTTCTTGTGAGGATGCCATTGCTGATTTTCGGTTTGAGAGTGACTTGCAGGAGTTGGCGACTTGTCTACGCATTGAAGTTCAAGAAAAGAGCAGGTGTCGAGATTGGAGTCTTGGCGGGAAAGTGCGATCCTTCTCCGAGATGCGCCTTCTCTACCACTCTCGGTTCCTTGCTTCTATAAAGAAGGGCTTTTTGGTCATCTGTCGCGGACGATTGGTGAGATCAAAGTATGGGAAACAGGGTCCAGAGGAGTCGGGTGTCTCATTCTTTTAAGAGGTGATCAATCGACCTAATGTCTTGCGCTTCGCGCTTCCCATCTTACATACTCCTGATGCCACCAAAGGTACTCGTATAACAACATCATTTCTTCTTGGCCTTGTCACTGCCAACCTCTTCGTCGTCGCTGGAATCGTACTCGCGCTCCCAATCAGAGCTCGTGTCTGACAGGTAGTTTCTCACCTTTTGTCCTTCAGGTTCTTCTTCACTTTCGTCTCCATCAGCATTGTCATCCTCTTCATCCATTCTCTCTCCATCATCGTCGCCATTGTTGTTGTCATCGCTGTCATCGCCATCATCAGCAACTTCCTCCTCTTCCTCGTCCTCGTCCTCTCTAGCACGATCCAACCAGAGTCTCTTGTGATAATCAGACAAGACATCGATTTCCATGCCACTGGCCTTACGGATCTCCATTTTGTACTTCTCCTCTACGTTGAGTATCATCTTGCGGTCTTGGCGGGCAGTGTTCTTGACATCCTTCAGGAGCGTGGATAGTTTGGCGAGGGTCTGCTGGTTCTCGCTTTCCCATTCGCGAATCTGAGAGCGGATGTCGGTATAGGTGATTGAGGTGACGTTGGCGCTGGCGTCGTAGTATGCGGTGATGACACCCGGGATGCGAGTAACCCAGAGACGAAGAAGTTGGTCATTCGAGAGGCTGAGTCGGCTAGAGGCGGACTTCTCGGATGCGCAGTGGAGTTTGAACAATGCCGAATGAGGCACTCCCTTGCAGTTTTTAGTCTGAATGGCTTGTTGAAGGCCTTCGCGATCCGATTCTTCTCTCTTGAAGGTGCGGGTCACATTCTTTCCAGGAAACCGCAGTTTGGTCGCATGAAGGCGAAGGGCTTTTTCGTAATCATTCTTGCAAGACTTGAGGCACTTTTTGGCGTCTTGAATGGTCGTCTTGGTGACACTGGCGAAGTGAGCGACCAGGTTGGGCAGATTCTGCAAGTCGTGGTAGAGGTCAAGGGCAGCTTGAAACTCGCCTCCGGCCATGTCGAGGTATTTTTGAGCGACATCTGACTCTGCCTTGGTGATGGAGCAGAATTTTGAGATTGGGTACTGCTCCAAGTAGCGGTCGTGTTGGACGATGGGCGATGTTTCCGATTTCTTTGGTTCTTCAGGCTTGGGTATCCTGGATCGCGGCAAGGCGAAATTTCTTCCGCCGGGACCGATGTGTCCAGGGTGCAAGGTAGGTGCCAGATGCTCTGGCTTTAGACCTTCTGCCCGATCGATCAACTCTTGTCGTTTGATGCGGGATTCACCCATGGTCTCTCTCTGAGACCAGTGGTAATCGGTGGAAGAAACGTTGGTGGCAGTAGCATATGAGCCAGTAGTCGGTCTCTTCAGGGGCTGCGCAGAGAATGCACTGTCTATCTCATCTGTCGAAGATGCTTGCATGTTCATCTGCAGTACTGGGGAGTCCAGCTGCGTAGATGTAGAAAAGTCGGAGCGAACAAGATCGCTGATAAGAGCAGCTGCCATGAGTCGATCTGTCTTGTCCAGGGAGCCATCTGCTTCAAAGCGCACTAAGCATTGAGTGTCGCCAAACTTGTACTGGATGAGACGCTGGTGGCTTAACGACTTCAAGTCGTCCGGCCAGTTCGTGCAGGCATCTTGAAAGGAGCGAGTGAGATCCATCTCCATTGTCGCTGAGTTGCTCTTCTCGACCAAGAACAGAGTTTTGCCAATCTTCTGCGTCAAGATCTGGAAAGGGGTTGCGTCACCTTGCACAAACTTGAGAAGCATCTTCAAAGTGTGATCGCTGGTGAATATGTCGATGTCTGAAGACACAAATCTGTGGTCCAAGGAGGTCATGTAGCGGACGGCATCATCCATTTCGTTTCTGAGAGCAAGGTTGTGCTCATAGTCGCGATAATCTGTGCTGGGCGCCAGGTTGAGTTTAAGATCGGAGCTTGGTGAATGCCACATAAGAGGACTGCCAGGTTGCTTTGCAGCGACAGGGAAGACACTCCTAGATCTAGATGAGGATGAAGGTGTGCATGCGCCCCATCTAGTCTGCAGTAGCACTTGGGGAAGAGGTTTGTGGATCCAGTTGTACGATGTCAGCGCTTCGAAACCAGTGATCTCTGCTCTGTGTTCGCCGCCATGGTGGTTGTCGCAGCCGTCTTGGGCGTTGATTAACTTGATGAGATCCTTCTGAGGTTTCATCTTGTTGGTGGTCGTGGTCATGCTTCAAGGTCACCGTACGTGGTTTGTTGTGGTGAAACGGAAAACAGGCGAGGCGGTGGTCACTAACCAAAGTTACCAACACGACGGTTTGATCGATGCCGTGCAGTCGATGTTTGCTCTCACGCTTCAACTTTCACTTTCACTGGCCAACCCTATCAACTTACCTTTGAGCATACATGCTTCGGATCTATGGTACTCTTTCTTGGAGTGTGGCTTTCAGCAGCGCTATTGCGCATACCATAGCGCAATGATATAAACCACTACTACCATTTCATGAGTTCCGTGAGAGTATGTCTCGACTCTGTAATTGGTTATTATGCCACATCCCCAAAGAGAGTAGCTATTTCTTGAAGAGCTTGAGGCAAGAACCCGTACCCTATGCCTCCTGTTTTCATGCACCAACCCGAATTTCAAGAGCTATGCACAGTATAGCGGTCCTCGGTCCAGAAATCTCGGTATCGCAATATAGCTTTCTCCAGCAGCCGCGTTCCTAGTATTGTCGCCTAGACGTCGTGTGCAGGGAAATTATCATGGATTGTGTCAAGTTGCCATCAACGTCCAAGTGGATGCCAGAAGAAAAAGCCCGCATCGTAAGCCGTCTTTGGGTGGCATCAAGTACAGAGCTCCACGCTTCAGATTGCTGCCACCAATTCAGCAACAAAGCTGGTTTACCACAAAAATAGAGGAGAAGTAACAAAAAGAAGGCACAGAGGGACAAAACGATGTCGCAGCCGTGAATCGAACACGGGGCTCGTGCATGGCAAGCACGAATTTTACCACTAAACCACTGCGACGTATGATTGGATGATGAAGTGCCGGTTAAATTTGCCAATTGTCTAGTGCACAACACAACCCCGGGTTTTGCCCAAGCCGTGCGTGGCAGTCAGTCGCTCACAGGCCTGAGCTCAAATTTCATCTCTCGGCATTCTGCCAAGTCCGCAATGTCCGTGCTTCTGCGGCTCAAAATGCAAGGTGTTTCACCTTCAGACAGAGCATCTTCTCGAGCTGACGAATGCCATATCAATTCGAGTCAAGGGTTTTGTAATAAACCCTTATGCTTACATCCAGTCGCTTTTTCACAGACAGCGTGCTCGTTACGTCTGTATGACCTGGATAAGCCCCCTGCAGCACACATGAGCAACATGTACATGCTATAATGTTACGGATTCATTCTTCAGCTCTTCGGAAATGGCACGGCTCGTCGATCTAATGCCCAGACCGCCACGGGGAGATTTGGCGCAAAACGGCATCTTGCAGCTCAGGGGACCCTGCACGAAACTGCTGCGCCTTCGTGGGATGAGCTGAAGTCGATGATTGAGTAGGCGTACTTGTGGAACATTTATTGGGTTGGTCCAAAGGGATGAAATAGCCCTTGGAAGTCTTTTTGATCTTGTAGCTTCTTTGTTTTTCTTTTCTCCTTCATTCGTTCATTTCATCATGGTAGAAGGGTCTACATTCCACGAGAAAGACGTGCCGGAAGAGTCGCATCTTCTTCAAGACTTTGAAGATGAGAAGAAGACACCAGTCGAGTCGAGCAACCCATCACCAACCTTTCACATTAACCTGTCGGGCTTTCAGCAACCACAATGGCCAACCCTCTTGTCGTCACTCAAACGCTTTCTCTTCTTCCTGCTTCCGACTTTTGTTCAACATAGACTTTATCCAGAACTGACTAAGCCCGAACGCCTTCATCCTTCGGGTTACCTCGATGGCATGCGTGGTCTGGCCGCTCTCTTCGTCTTCTTCTACCACTTCTCCTACTCGAGCCACGATGTGCTCACTGCATACGGTGGCACTGGCAAGCCTGATGAGCACCGCGAGTTCCTCAAGCTCCCGTTCATTCGATTCGTCTATACCGGACCCGCCATGGTGTCTATCTTTTACGTTGTCTCCGGTTACGCCCTTTCATACAAGCCTGTCAAGCTTATGAGGAACAAGAGTTGGAAGGACCTGTTACACACTCTCTCTTCGGCAACTTTCCGCAGAGCTATCCGTCTCTATCTGCCTTGCTTTGTCTCAACCTTGATGATCGTTCTCCTAGTACGGCTAGGGGCGTATGATGCGACTCGTGGTATCGCATATGACGAACGGCGCCTTAATCAGGTTCGGGAATTCCATCTGGCACGATATGAATCACTGTGGCACCAAATGACGGATTGGGCCAAGATGATGTGGATTTTTGTACATCCTTGGAGTTTCGGAACAAAGGACACGGATATTGACATAGATAAGCATCTATGGACCATCCCGTAAGTCTCCCATGCTGCTCACTAGATTGAAAGCACTGCTGACAATGTCTCGCTTAGTATGGAGTTTCGTTCCTCGCTCGTTCTGTATTTGACTCAACTTGGCCTCGCACGTCTAAGGCCTGTCGTGAGGATCCTCTCCTTGGTTGCACTCATCATCTGGTGTCATGAGAAAGACCGTTGGGAAATGATTCTCTTTTATTCTGGTTTCCTTCTTGCCGAACTCGACTTCCGCCGACAAGCGCTGGCCGCCGCAAAATCTGTTCTTCCTGCAATCAATTCAGCGGTTCCAAATTCTCCGCAACGCCAACGATCATGGACATCACTGTATATTTTCGTCTTTCTGGTTGGCATATATCTTGGGGGGCAACCACAAATGCTTGTCGAAAACGCTCCTGGCTGGGCCACGCTGTACTCATGGATTCCTTCTTACGTTGAACATAAGCAGCGGTACTGGGTTGGATGGGCAGCTATCCTACTTGTTTGGTCTACATCCAATTCGGCGCTTCTTCAGCGCCTCTTCACCAATGGCCCTGTTCAGTATCTGGGAAAGATATCTTTCTCGCTCTATCTTATGCACGGTCCCATTACACATACTATTGGTTATGCTTCGATGGATTTCTTCTGGCGGACTATTGGAGAAGATACATACATGAGAAAGGAGATTGGGTTTGTTCTAGCTGCAATTGTTAACGTTTCAAGTACGATTTGGGTGGCAGATGTATTCATGCGCTTAGTCGACACACCGACCGTGCGATTCGCCAAGTGGGTCGAGGAGAAGTGCATTGTTCCTTTAGCATAGAAAGGCCCCTCAGAGCTGTCCATGTTATCATATGTTAGTATATCTCTCATTGTCCATAGCACGTTTAATCTTCTTATTCCTGCTCTCGGCTTGCCGAAGGAAAATTCATACTGGCTACTGAAGGCCTCCCAGGACAAAAAAGCAGTCACCTTCACACAAGCGATGATTTAGAGTGAGCTATTCTGTATTCGAGAATAGGTCACAAGGTGATGAAGGTTTACGATTGCTCACCGACACCTGGTCGGTCAGAAAGGGAGGTCTCGAGCCAATGAGATAAGAGCGCGTCACAGGCCCATCAAGGTGTCTTGGCATCATCGAGTGAGAAAACGGTGCGCTCGGCCCGCGCCTTCGAGTCGCGCCCTCAACAGAGCCTTCTGGACGACATCTGTTCATTGTTCGCGAAGCCTCATATTCATTGTTCTACGGACACTATATATCGATTTTAGGCGTCCGTTCGAGATACGTTCGCTTTGGGTAGGTAACAAGGAACAAAGCAGATTCTTCGAGACGCGACGACCTATCAATTCCAGAACCAGCCAAAATCCTTGTTCGACGGAGGACTGAACAATTTGCGCCTTGTCATCTCCACACAGCATTCTTTGCAATATTTCAACATGGGTCTCTCGAACGATGAACGTGGATGGGTTATGGCAAGTGTCAGTGGTGCTGGTGAGTCCTAACAGTATCTGCTTGCCACTTGAACAAATGTTAACTGTGACGGCAGCGTGCATCATCGGGGCTTCCATCATCTGCGTCGACATAATCGTCAGGAAATTTCCCGGCAAGCGCAATTTCAAGATTCAAGATAGTGATACATTCTTATCGTCGTCGCTCAGCTTGAGTTTTGGTGTCATGGTAATAATATCTAAAATACGCTTGCCACGCATTGAGACTAACATCAGCAGCTTTTCTCTGCACTCTTTAGCATGATGCCATCAGCCAGAAGTTCATTGCAAAAAGGTGGAATGTCACCAAAAGCAGCCGCTTGGACATTGATAGGCTGTTTCTTAGCAGGAGCCTTGGGTATACAAGTCATTAGCCGACTTGCCCATCTATTTATGCCATCACATGTGGTAGACTGTGAACACTCGCACGACGAAGAGGCCGCTGTCAAGGAGCCCTCCGAAGAAGATGGCCGTATACGCCACGAGCAGGCTCATCCTCCTTCTCACGACCGCTCTCATGGCGGATCTAACCCTACTATCAAGCAACATGGTGAACACGTTCACATCCAACGACCGAAAATTCTGCCGCGCAAATCGACTTCCGCTGCCGCTGATCATAATGGTGTTGCAACACTTCCTCCTGGCAAAAGCCTCTCGAGACGACCCTCGTTACAAGCACGTTTGAGTCAGACACTTTCTTCAATCGCTTCCAGATCTAAGTCATCTTGCGATTGTGACGGTCCCTGCTATGGCTTTAGCGAACCATGCGGTGCGGACTGTTTTAAGAATATGCAGACAAGACAGGCTAGCACTCGATCCATCATCCGTCAGCAGCTTCTGCGTGGCGAATCAAACGCCTCGGAGCAAACTCCTCTGCTACATGATATCAGAGAGGGGGTTACACCCCGCCCTGGGCAACAAAACCGCATGGCATCAGATACAGCCCTTCAAACTAAGAGAACAAATGGAATGCCCAGCTTGAGCGCTGATGTTGTGATTGAGGAAGAGGACGATTCACAGTCGCTTCACCACACCAAGTCTCATGCCTCACTTGCCAGCAACAATCAACACAGTGGAGAACAGCAGCACCACCACCATCATGTCCCTACCAATGTCTTCGCATCCATCGGTCTTCAGACATCCATCGCAATCGCTCTTCACAAACTTCCTGAAGGTTTCATCACCTTCGCTACAAATCACGCAAACCCCAAACTTGGTTTTACCGTGTTCTTGGCTTTGTTCATCCACAACATCACTGATGGCTTCGTCCTTGCTCTTCCGCTTTACCTCGCAATCAACAATCGTGCCAAAGCAATGTTTTGGGCCTCTCTTCTTGGTGGTGCTTCTCAGCCCCTCGGTGCCGGTGTTGCTGCTCTCGTTTTCAAGATCGCCGGCTCTAAGAACGTCGCGATCAGTGAGAACTTCTACGGGGCCATGTTTGCCGTAACAGCTGGTATCATGACCTCTGTGGCATTGCAGCTCTTTGGTGAGAGTCTTGAACTTACGCATAACCGCAGCCTCTGCATGATCTTCGCCTTTGTTGGTATGGGCATTTTGGGTTGCAGTTCCGCGTTGACTGCGTGATTGACTTGATTCATTCAGACGATGGAAAGTTTGAAAATGCATGTTGATAGGAGAGGATCAACAAGGCGCGGACAAAGGCACAGAAGACGATCGCTCATGAGTCCAATCATGCTATTCCTGCTTGTTGTCTTTAACACAAAGCGTTTCGACTTCACGCATACAGAGAAATGAGCTATTCCTCCCTATCCTACCTATATGCACTCGTGTCTCTGATTCTGTTGTCCGTTTTAAGCTTTGCCAGCAACAACTGATCGCTTCTTCCGACGTTTGTCGGATCACTCCCATCCATTGAAACTCCGTCGGATCGTTTCATCTCTTCCTCCCCGTATGCTTAACTATGCAACGCATAAAGCTATAGGAATGCATGGGTACTAGAAGACTGGATAGTCCCTATTGAGAAGCCACAACTTATCGGCTTTCTCTGGACATACCCTTGCTTCTGAAAATGACTATGCCTTTTTACAGTGTATCTGATTGCATTCGTCGCCTAGATCCTACGCTTAGGTTTGCTAAGGTGTTCCTTCCATGTTCGGTTGAGCTCGTTGCTAGCTTGCATTGATCGCTCCTTCCCACATGTTGCAGACCGCTCGTGCCTCATAGAGACTGCTGCATCATTCCTTCCTCATATCATGCATGTATGCTTTTTCTCACTTTCCTGTTCTCTAGTTTTCCACATATGTCTTGTACATGTTCGTGTACTCGAAGAAACTAGCCTTGTAGTGTCTCTCAAGCGACGGATCCGAGAAATTGACATACTGCATGCCAAACCTGACACTCTTGCCCTGGTTCCATTCCAAATTGTCGACAAAGCTCCAAGCGAGTGCTGCAGTAATATTGATACCCTCACTCAAAGAGATAAGTATAGCTTCCATGTAGTCATGTAAGTATGAAGTGCGAATAGGGTCCCAGAGAATATCTTGGAGTAGTATTTTGGACGCTTCGAACGGTTCTGCAAAACCAAATTCGGTGACTTGGATTGCTGGGGATGGCCATGTAGTGTTGATGTAGGACATGAAGGCTGGGAACCAATCGGTTGCGCGGTGGAGCCAAGGAGAATGAGGATCGGCTGCTGGACCTATGACCCAGTTGCCTTGGGCTGGTCCATAGGTATAGGTACTGTTAGCGCATGAAGGATAGAGAGGGTTGCTGGCGTTAGAGATGCAAGATTTGATGCCTGCATCGGGAGCCATGTAGAACTGGGCTGTGTAGGCATCATGAGCAAAGAAATCTGCGGACCCGCGAATGAGATCCTTTTGTTGAGATGTGAAAGGAGGGAGGAAAGACGAGACGTAGTCGTTGACAGTCGAGGGCCAGTCTCCGGTAAGATAGACTGGGTCTGCGAACCACTGTTGTCTTCAGTCAACAAGGAAACTTCATGTAGAGTCTTCCAGGACTTACACCTTCATTGAAGTCCCATGCTCTTTGTACAGCTTGTGCGTCAGCAGAGCTATTGGTCAGAGGTATCTTGTATCCCCCGTTGTGCTTGAACGTGATGGAGCTATCCGGTACCATAGTCTTGCCCAATCTATAGGCATTTGCATGGGCAAGCAAGATATTTCTGCCACACACAAATTGCTGGTTCATCTTTGGAATAGAAAAATTTCGCCAGTAGCCATCAGGCATCGGAT
This sequence comes from Aureobasidium sp. EXF-3400, assembly GCA_024195585.1. Classification (NCBI taxonomy): domain Eukaryota; kingdom Fungi; phylum Ascomycota; class Dothideomycetes; order Dothideales; family Saccotheciaceae; genus Aureobasidium; species Aureobasidium sp. EXF-3400. The sequence goes on from SWBL01000060.1 coordinate 160,567, forward strand.
ACTGTTGTGTGCAGATCACTATCGGTTCGTTAATCGTGAACCAATGTTTCACTCTGTCGCCAAACCGGCTGTACGCCACTCGTGCATACTCCGTGAAATCTTCAACAACTTCTTCGCCTAGCCAGCCACCATATTTGTTCTGCAACAGAGCAGGCATGTCCCAATGGTAAAGTGTGGCCATAGGTGTGATATTGAACTGGATGCATGTATTGATAACATCGTTGTAGTGAGCTATACCGAGTTCGTTGACTGGTCCGGTGCCGAAAGGAAAGAGGCGTGTCTAGGCAATCGAAAAGGAGTATGCGTTGATACCAATGGCGGCAAGCCGTGCAATGTCTTTTGGTATGAACGAGATTAGCTGTCGTGCCTGTCTAGTGTTACATTGCCGATGCTTACCCTGCTTGTACATATAATAGTTATTGTCCGTAATGTCTCCTGTACTGTTGTCGCTGACAAAGTTCGGTACACGGTGCATATTCACATCCCAAGTGGACGGTCCTTTACCCTCGGCTTTCGCGGCACCTTCAATCTGGAAAGCAGCACCTGCAACACCAAGATAGAAATCTTTTGGAAAGCTCCACGACTCATTCTTCATAGTCAAGGGGACTTGACGGCCAGGTGGGAATGCGTAGTTACCTAGGTATGGCGGAGGTATCAAGGAGCTAGATGAAATGGGGTGGCTTCAACAGTAGTCGTGGTGTTTGCAATATCGACCGCTCCAACAAAGAAATTCCAGAGATCTACAGCGTTTCAGTTTTTGAGGCCCACTACGACACGCAGGTAGAGCAATGATCAGATTACCTTCGACAGACAACTGCAAATTGGTCACAAAAGCACTGGGGTTGGCCACAGCGGTACCATCGATGGTGGTAGAACTCGGTACAGCACTGGTGGAGGCATTGAGGTAACTCTGGCCAAGTACATAATTGGCCCAGGCCACAGACGATAGAATGGGAAAGAACCTCATATTGATCTTCAATGTTTGCGAGAAACTGTTGCATCAGAATGAGAGGTAACAGCATGCTTAAGTGTTCTATCAGACAACAGATTCAAGCTTGGCTGCAGAGCATCGCCGAGCACATTGAAGAGGGGTCGAGGCGGGGTCAATACTCGTATAAGCATGGGTTGTGTTGTCAGCTTCTGCAGTGCTAATGAAGCCAAGAGCAAGGCAGGTATAGAAGCGAGCGAACAGGAAATCAAGTTTTGTTATTCATAATCCTAAGGCGGGGTAGTCTGACTACTCCGGTTTCAAGCCAAGGTTGCATTGAGCAGAGCAAACAAGGTTGGCGGTAGATGCGACTTACGATAGGACGTCAGATCCTCTGAACATTGTACAAAAGATCACCTGTGGTCTTGTCGTCGAGATTAGGCTGAAGGCAAGGATGACAAAGCGCGTGTGTTGGTGGAAATGTCAAGACAACGAGACGAAATGTTGATGATTCCTCTGGCTAACAAAAAAAAGATAGCAGGATACATCTAAGGAGCAGAAACCGCAGTTAATTGTTTCAAAGGACAAAAACATGATCACGCCAGGGGTCGAACCTGGAATCTCTTGATTCGTAGTCAAGCGCCTTGCCATTGGGCCACGCAACCAATTGTTGAAGTTGAATCTGGCTTTATCGTTAATGTAGTTTTGCTCATGGCATCTGGATAGTCAGAACGATCTCTTGCTTGTCTGTTGCACGATCCCAACATCAAGATCGTCTGCGATGGGTGGCCTGATGCCTAAAACCTCAAGGCAGCGGTAGAAGCAGAGATGGTTGGCGGAGCTGACGTTGGTCCTAGAAGCAATTTGGACTTCGACGTTACGGCACTGCTGGATGGATGACCACATTATATTGAACCACGTGAATGATGATGTCGCCTCATTCAAGATGTCGGCTCGTAAGTGGTGGGGATAAAAAGAAGCGGCGCAGATTGACCCAAGCTGTGGGCTCATCTGCCAAGCCTCCGCCGGGTGGACCCCGCCCACTCGATGCATCGCCCCTGCCGTGATGTCAAGACGAGACAAGGCGCAGTCTTGTGCGATTCACGAAGGAATTGGAAGGATCGAAGGCTTAGGTAGGCAGAAGAAACAACCTCGAATCCTTCGCTATGCGCCTCAATGACCTAATCTAAATTCTGGTGCGGCAACGGGTAATACGGGGCACAAGGCTTGGAAGTGGTTGGTTCTGTATTGGTTATAACAGTGTCATTGCGCTGTCTCTGACCACCTTCCTATTTGCCAATTGCTATTCGCCTACCATTTCATTGGGCATTAATACGACTTGTACACCCAGTTCCTATAAAAACACGACCTATTCTTGAAATCAAGATCTTCGAACTCTACAACCACCATAACACAAACGATTCTTCGATATGAAGTTCTCGACTGTCATCATCTCAGCGCTCAGCGTCGGCAGCGCAGTCAACGCAGCTGCCATCCCAGAAGAAGCAAGCTCGCTCATCGTTCGTTCGAGTTACGACATCGCTACATCACCTGAAACAAGTAATACACTTGAGAAGCGCAAGGGAGGCGGTGGAGGTGGAAGAGGCGGCGGCGGCAGTTCTGGTGGCAGCAGTTCTGGCGGTGGTCGCTCTGGCTCGTCTTCTTCGGGCTCTTCAAGCAGCTCTGGTTCTTCGGGAAGCTCTGGAAGTCGAGGCTCTGGAAGCTCTGGAAGTACATCATCATCGTCCAACACTGGTGGTCGCACATCAGGTGGGTCAGGCGTGAGACCGTCGTACGGCAGTGGAGGCAATTACTACGCTGGTGGTGCTACAGCGCCATACAGATCAGGTGGTCGTTCACCTGGCGGAATTGCACCGTACGTGCTTGGTGGAGCCGCACTTGGTGTGGGAGCATACGCTCTTTATGGAGCCGGGGCCTACATCTATCCCTACCCTCACCCTTACTACTTCCACAACCGCACCGAGGCCGCTCAAAACCAGACCTACACCAACTCTACAAACTCCACACTTCCCGTTCAGTGTGTTTGCTCTCAGTATTCTGAGTGTGGATGCGACGACCAGGATGATTCCTACTTGAGCTCAATCATCGGTAATGGTTCATCTTCCGACATCAACTCGACTGTCGCTCGCATCGCCAACGTCAATGGCACCACCACTCTCATCGTCAATGGCACTCTTCCCAACGGCACTACCGCTTCTGGGGGCTCGGATTCTGGCTCTACTGCTTCTGGGGGTTCAAATTCGGGCTCTGGCACAAGCGCCGCAACCGCAATGAGAGTACCCGAGTCTGCTGGCATGTGGATGATTGCAGCTGGTGTTGGTGCATTCGTCTATGCCATGTAAGCGTGGTCAACCGATTCTTATGAGATATGGCATGGGCTGGCGTTCTTGATTTTTTCTCAACATGATACCACCCTAGGATAGCACGATTGACACTTTTGTATGAATATGAAGATTTGATCATCGATGAGTTTACACGTTCATGTCGCTCGCTATGAGCAGCTGTGACATTGTGTGCGCCGCATCGTCTCTGTGCTCCACATGACAATGATTTTTGAGCAGCGCGCTGCGATCCTAACCCGCCGCCTGCCTCCAAAAATCCAGCTTTCGCACGATGTGCCCCATCACAAACCTGCACCGTAGATCTCTTGAGTCTGGAAAGAATGACGATGAGCGGACGAGGGAGCGAGGCACGAGCAAGTGAGCAAGAGAAGGACGAAGGAGTAAGACGTCTCCAGAAGGCGAGCGACTTCTTTACCAAAACCTCTGCGCAACGAATTTCTGCGTGGGCTACTTGACCAACAATCGATTCTTCGAGCGTCAACGCGTTGTACCAGGCAGACTGCGCACCGCTGTAGAGGTACTCAGGTAGATAGCAGGCGGCAGTGTATGCTTAGGCAAGCATTGACAGGGCTTGTCGGCTCACACCCACAATCACACAGAATTTTGCAGGTCGCAACACGTCTCCCTTTGTTGTGACTCACGCAACAACACGCGCAGCACAACTTTGCTCACACACACAGACACGGTCTGCTCCTGTAGAATCTCTTCTTCAACCACCAGCTATACAGCCAGACAATCAATGAAAAGGTGTACGATGTGATGAACACAAAGTGAGAAATAAAAAATTCCGCCTGCCGAGCCCCCGAAGGAGATCGGTAGAGGTACTTCTGCGCGCTGTGCAATGCACGAAGTTCCTCTAGACTTCCGGCCTTCATGATCGCCAAAGTCCAAACAAGGTAAGTATACGTTGGTAAGATGGGTGCGGGCTAAGGGCTGCTTATATACTGCTTGCTCGCCTATCTGCTTACCTAACCAGTGCAAACAGTGGGACATTGTTTGCTTGACGGTGGTATATGATTGGCTGGTTCGTGGGAAGAGTCATAGTAGAAGGTGATAGAAGGTGAGACGACTCAAGGAGGTGAGCTGGTTGGTTCACTGAGTAACGAGGGGTGCCAAGCTTGCAGGGAGGCTTCAGTGAGAGACTTGTCAGTTCGATTGGATGAGCAGAGTGCAAGACCTTTGTCTTTGATGACAGGCAGTGAATCTTTGGTCATCTGAGCAGGTCAGGCTACAGTGTGCCGACGACGATATGTTCTCAAGCAGACGCTAGAGGGACACAGGTGTGCTGTCCAGGCAGTAGCCTCGATGAGCTTGCAGCGTGACAGATGCTCATTGTGTATGACTTACTCTCGCCAGGACTATCGCCATTGAGCGCCAGATGCTGCTATAGCATTAGAACGAACCAGCAAGCAGTCATAGTTCACTGCTTGCTAAGCAACACCGCACCCATGACTGCGACAACTCTGCCATGCCAACCTAGCCTCACCGACCATTATCCGATCGCATACCTCAATGCTCACCTTTGACGCACTAGCTCTATTCTACGATACCACGTCCTTGTCCGACGATAGCACCTCGATCGATGCCATCCCATTCGTTCCTTTCCTCAATGCGTAATCCGTAGAAGTCGCTCAGATGGCCAGTGATTGCAGTAAGAGCCATGTCGTGACACACGATTCCCTTACCTGGGAAGGAACGGGTTATGGGGATATATAAATGTCGTCTCTGACATCAAGCGTTCAGTCACATAGAGCGACCAAACCAGGTCGACCTATGCTGTGCTTGGGACGTGCAAGAAGCGTAGGAGATGCATTGGGACTGCACACACCTGAGCGTCCTTGCTGTAAGCAGGAGGCGAGATACCACCAATCGAATACGGTTCCAAAGTCGATTGAACCTGTACGTCTGCCTTGTCGACGTGCTGTTGCTCTGGTGAATATAGGCGCTCCCATGGCATCCATGGACTTGATCGAGAAGTCAGGGTGGTACCTTCAACCAGTATTCTCAAGCAACTTTCTGCTTTCGTTCGCCAGCGCCTGGTCTCTTATGTTGTGTAGGCCCAAAGTAAGGATCCGCGACATAGTCTGTATCCGGTGTATGAGTGTTGTGTGTCTTGCGATTGTATAGGGTGAAATATGAGCATATACTTGTTGTTGAGTATTCAAATCTGAGTCCTGGCATGAAACCCATGCACAATTCAGCAGCTGTTGGTGAGACACAGACCTACTGCGACCGTGAAAAAGTCATCATACTCTCATCAGGTCGGATACATTGAGTTTCGAGTTCACCGTCAAATCATGAAAAGACTCATGTACAAGCAGCGCTGGATAGTTTGAGGTATGGTCTGTTAATGACAGCTGTTGCCAACAGTCGTCTTCCAACTGCCAATGTTGTAGACAGGGCAGGCGCGTTGAGAACTGTTCCGCTTGGACCTTCCTCAGCTTCAGCAACGTCCGCAAGGCTTGTCCTGAAAAAGAAACTCGATATCGGAAAGACGTTTATACAACGCCTCTCGCTACTTCCTGCATGTAGAGCCAGAGCAGCGGCGCTGTCATCTCGTATAGTCACGCCGTAGAGGTGGGTGCACAAAAGACTGAAGCTGGAAGCGTTCGAGTAAGAAGCGTGTCGGCACCCAGTATCCGCGTTCCCAATATCACTGTCAAACACTCAGAAACACTACACCATCAGCATGAGCTCTCTATCGAAAGACAGCAAAATCCTTATTGTAGGAGGCGGTACGTGGGGTTGTTCTACAGCACTCCACCTCGCTCGTTGCGGATACAAAAACGTGACTGTATTGGAAGCCCATCCTATTCCTTCGCCCATCTCCGCTGGCAACGATGTCAACAAAATCATGGAAGAAGGAGAACCTTCAGAGAACGATACCGAAGAACAATATGTCTGGAATCGTATGCATCAAATCACGACCAAATACTGGAAAGAGGATGATGTGTTCAAGTCATTTTATCATCCCACTGGCATAATTTTCAGCGCCATTTCGGATGATGTTTATGAGCACGTCAAGGGATATACGAGAGGTACGGAGAGTGAGTGGGTGTCCCTGAATTCGCCTGAAGATTTCAAGAAGACTATGCCAGAAGGTGTGCTGCAAGGCGATTTCCCGGGCTGGAGAGGATTCCATAAAGATCACGGCGCTGGCTGGGTATTTGCTCGTGGTGCTATGGTTTCTGCGTACGAAGAAGCCTCGAGATTAGGCGTCAAGTTCATCACTGGTGACTCAGCAGGAAAAGTAACATCGCTCCTGCATTCAGACTCGAAGGATACCATCATAGGTGCACAAACAGCGGAAGGTACCTCTCATCACGCCGACCAGACTATTCTATGCGCAGGAGCAAACGGCGACCTTCTCTTCGATTTCGAGCAGCAGCTGCGACCTACAGCATGGACATTGGCTCACATACCTCTGTCCGTCGAGGAGGCAGCACTCTTCAAGAACCTACCCGTGCTGTACAACCCTGAACGTGGGTTCTTCGTTGAGCCAGATGCCGAAAAGCGAGAACTCAAATTTTGCGATGAGCATCCCGGATACATTAACATGGTGGCCGGCACTGTTAGTCCAGGGTACAGCGAAGGTACCATGCACTCACAGCCTTTCGCTCGCCATCAGATCCCGGTAGAAAGCGAGACGCGCATGCGCAAGTTCTTGCAAGAAGCAATGCCCCAGATTGCGGATCGCGACTTTAGTTTTGCGAGAATCTGCTGGGATGCAGATACTGTGGATCGCCAATTCTTGATTGATAGGCCAAAGGGCAAGAGTGGATTGGTGGTCGCGGCTGGAGGATCCGGAATGGGATTCATGATGATGCCTGTAGTAGGACAGCTGATCGTGGACCGTATGGAAGGAGTGATGGAGGAAAAGTTGCAGAAGGGATTGAGATGGCGTCCTGAGCAGGCCATTAACAGGGACTGGCAAGCCAGTAAGTACCGTTCATGCTGAAGTGAGCCGAGAGAAGTTACTGATGATACTGTTGCAGTTCAAGATAGACACGGTGGTGAAGGAAAGATCATGGACTTCCACAATGTCAAAGAATGGACGAGCGGCAAGGGCGACAGAGTACCGAATACGGAGCTTGCAAAGGACTCCAAGACGTGCAATACCATGTGAGGGATAGTCTCTTGCACCCAAAGCAGATGCTGCAGCATATCTACCACGAGCATCTGAATCAGAAGAATGGTCTCGCCTTGTATGAATCATGTCCCGCCTTCATGATCCGAATCCCTTGCGATCCACGGCACGAGATCAGATCTCTTAACTCAGCCACGATATGTCAATCGTGCTAACTAACATCTCAAATCTACAAGTCCCCTCTTCCGTGCTCAATATTGACCGAGCGGAAAACCCCTACGTCGCATTCAATTATATGCGCATCGTCATGTGTGATTACTATTCTTCGTCAAAAAAATCAAGCCGCGACGTTACTTCCTGACGTTTAAACTTCAAGCCCAATGTTTCGAATCCAAGATGTGTAGTTTTAGACTTTTCGCGTGGGCACGAAGGATTTGGATTTGTTATGGATGTTGAAATGCTTGATTTTATGCTTAGAGGATCGTCAGGGAGTGAGGGAAGAAGAAGCTCCCGAATGGACCTCTAGCCAAGCAACACAAAGGATCAAAAAGGAATAGACATGACTTGTTAACTTTCTGCTGACAGAGAATACAAAGTCAGACAAAAAAGTCTGTCACATACCCGTTGAATGACGATGAAGCGGAAGGACAATAGAGTTGTAGATCTTTGTCGAATTCGCAATCCGCAAGCGGCACCGCGAAAGGTTGTTGCGATACCAAATCTCGGCAGATGATTCAGTTCATGAGAAGCCGTACTGGAGCAACGAGTGTGATATAGAATACTGAATCAGACATGATCGTAGTTAGAAGACTGATAGGTCATGGGCAGGGAGATGATATGTACAGTATGCATTGAGAGCTTCTATGCGAAGCAAATATCTACAAAATTTCGCACACTCGACGCTCAAACGCGCAGATGATTATATGTAAAGATGAGAAAGAAAATGGGTATAGTGGTGCTTGTAGAATAGGAAAACAAAAGAGAAGAAGAATAAATGTGCTCATGTGAGACGGTCCCAGCCTCCCCCCAATATCCTGTCATAATGCCCTCATTCTTTCCTGTTATATGGTCGTCCCGTTGATTTTACGGACTGGTTCCGGTGGTAGAAGTGGTAGCGAAACTTGTCTCTTGCAAGACACTCCTTGTCATCTTGATGCCAGGATAGTCTGAAAGGATGTGCTCCTCTGAATCAGAGTCGCGTATGCTGCTCTCTTTGACGGTGCCTCCCTTGACAACGACATCTCTGTCCGAGGGACGCACGCCCTCGGGGAGTTCGTAACCAGCTTCGCAGTTGACGTAGTTGCGACGGCCGGCCTTTGAACGGGTTCCGTTCATTTTTGAGGAAGCACCACCCGCATTTGAGCTGCCGAGGTGGAAGACACGGCGGAATAGTGGACGCAAAGTACTCAGACAGCCAACCACCATGCCAATACCGTTCTCGGCGTAGCCCCAGATGACAATGTCACCAACACCGTGGATGTAGTCGTTGGAGTTGTTCAGGTTGACGGTGTATTTGAGACGAATGCAAGCAGAAAGACTGGCCAGAACACCCAAACTTAGGAGGAAAACGACCGAGACTTTCGAGTTGCGGTTCAGCTGAATCGACCACAGCAGAGGAATGGGCCTAACAGATCCAAGTCAGTGGAAGGGAAGGATATGCACAGTTCATGAAGACTTACAGTAGCGCACAGAACCAGTCAGTGAAGATGTTGACGGCAGTGTCGGCGTAGTAGATGTTGGTGAGAGTAGTTTGAGAGTTGCAATGTCCTCCAGGGGTAGTCGTGTCCCATGCCCACGAGATAGGGTTGCAATGGAAGATGATGACGAACAGAGAGATGACGTTCATGATGATGAACATGGCAGAAGTGACCCAGAGCGACGTGACGAAGCTTTTTTTACTGCTGGCAATGCGCATCTCCATCAATGAAATACTGAGCTTGATAGGCACAATTGCAATGCAGTAAAAGACTTCGAAGAAGAAGAACCACTATTGACGGTAAGCTCGCAAACAAGACACGATACGGCCGATGGTAACTAACATGAAGACCGACAGAAACCTTTTCCTCTCCCAGCTCAGCTTCATGTCCACCGACGCCGTTGAAAGCACCACCAAGACATGCTACTGTCAGAGCAGTGAATGGTATAGCTGCGAATAGCATAGACCAGTCGTCAGCACCCCATGCTCGGGTGCTTATTCTGATATAGACTCGTAACGCCAGTAACGGGTATGCAAGAACGGACAGGACAATAACTGTCGCAGCTAGGCGTGGCCCAGTGTCTTGTGACATGACGATAGATCAAAGCGCTGTCAGATGCTGGTAGTGGCGGTAGAATAAGTCGACAAGGTGGAATATTTTAGCAGAGCTGTTGTTCTGGTCTGGACGTGAGACGCCTGGCGAGTTGAAACAGCGATGCGTCGGAGGGAGAACAATATGTATGTAAGGGTGTTTCGCAGGTGCGCAGCGAAGATGTGGAGATCAGGGGAGCTCGAAAACTTAAAGAGAGTTTGGCTCGAGGCACATTTCCGGTTCAGAAACCGTTGTGCCTTGCCGGTCACCGAAGTCTGCCTAGACTCGAGTGATGTGCGCCTTTTGTTTTTCAAAGGATCAAGACGATTATGTCACTCCAGCTGATGGCGTCGAAGACGTGAGCGAATGTAGACTAGGTACCAAAGTCCCTAATCATACAGACCAGAACGTGACTCGTGAGTTGGAAGCAAGGTGGCGATGGTTCAGAATGAGAAGGGAGAAGAGTGGTGACTTAGCAGCCAAAGATGAAGAGGTGGAGTCATGAGCGAATTTGTCAGATCAAAGAGTCCACCGACTTGATGAACCAGCCCGCGGATGGTGGCCGGCTGCCGAATGAACGGAGACAAACCAGTGTTGACGAAGGTCAATCCCAATTCTTTTCGGGGAGTACGTTCCTGTTTCAGTTGCAGTAGTGGGCTGCGGATCAAAGCGCTACAATGTGAGCCTCGTTCTCCTTGCATCCCGGCTTTCCCACATGTGCAGGGGCCAAAGCCTTGAGGGCAGACTGATCAAATCGATTGCGTTGCTGGCCTTGATGAGAAATCAATGTCGCAACAGCCCGAAGCTGGACTGTATCTCAGAAGACTCCTCAACAATCTGATGATGCATGTCTAGTCTACACTGTGACAACGCTCGACAATTGAAGCTGTTTCTTTTTTCTCATCCGGGACCAACGCCGATTCGAATGCATCATGTCGAGTCATGAGAAGACGTCAAGAATCGTTGTGCATAAAAGAAGACAGCTATCCGGGTTAACCACTCTAGCGTGCCACTGGTGCCGCCTTGACGTGCACGTAGCTCTGTGCCAGAAGACCCCGAGTGCACGGCTTCCGGGTTTTCTCCCGCCCAAACGACGGGATGGAAAGCTAAAGGCGTCCCGATCGAGGCGTGATTGGTGGGTTTCATGTGATCCGTGACTCGTGAGCCTTCGACTTCTTCAACCTTTTTCTTTGGGTCTTTGTTCTTGTTCTGACTTGTGCGCTTTCTGTTCTGGTCGGTTGACACTCCACATCAAAACTTCGCACCCAGCTGCGAACCAATCAGAGACTTTCCCCACCATATCAGCTCCTCGTAATCAATTTCCAACAGTCCTCGGAGTGGTCTCTGTTCTGTTATGGAACGCCCGAACTATCAACCAGGGTATCAACACATATATCTCTTGCTTACACCCTGTGCGTGAATATCGTGCAAAACCATGGCTCGAGAAGCCATTGCGACTGGTGCTCGAGAAGCGCAATGCTAGGTACTCCTTCAATCATTTTTCGCAAGACCAGCCGATGGATCGCGTGTCTGTATATTAAAACTGACAAGATCGCCTGGATTTCAATTCTGATCCCGAATCTGACTTCGAATTTCCACTGTTGTGTTTGAGAATGACACCCGGCGTTCTCGCCCGCCGCCCTGATTGTGGCTCAACTCAACATTTCAACGGCCACGTGTGCAGGAAAGAGAGGTCGAAACATGGGTACAAAATGTCATGAATGGAGATCTCGCCAGAAAATCTTGCCAGATTGGCACTTCGGCTACCCATACCATCGTACCGAGGCGGAAGGTTACATTGACCTGCGTCCGGTCACCCGTAAAGGCGATTTGTTGGATGCCTAGCAAGATGAAGGTCAACATCTCTTAGACATGTGGTGGCGCTTCCAAGAAGGCCGGTCTCTTGGAATGTGTGTGAGCACCTGAAGATTGGCTGCGCATGAAGTGCGAGGAGTGAGACAAAGCCTCGTGACCGGACTTTGAAGCGTTAGCAGGTATAGTGGATGGCGCTCTGTCGGTGGAACAATTCCTCAATTGCTCTATACGGACGTAGAGCGTGAAAATCAGAAGACTGGCGACTATAGTGAGTACAACTAGGTAATCTCCTGGTTGTTAGCGTATAGCGATGAACAGACCGTCCTTTGGGTGATGAAGCTATATCAGGCGCACTTCTATTGTACTCGGAGTAGGCAAGGCCCGAAGCTTTGTTGGACATGAGTCGAGATAGTCTAATGATGGAGCCCGAAGGATTCAAGCAGGTGATCAACATTTAATCTAGCCATACCGCAACCGAGCAAGGGCACAGAGACGGTCGAAAGCTCGGCAAGTGATCAGGGTTAACAATTTGGAGAGCGGGTCCTTGTATGTCGCTCGAGCGCAAACTAGCCCAGTATGTTGGAGGCGAGTCAAGGTAGATGGGCATCCGGCGAATCATTGGGATCTACAAGAGCATTGGCACTGTTCTTTGTGATGGACATCTGCAGGGCAAAAAAGTGGCTCGGCTTCAAAAGAGAAGAGAAGCCCAAGAAAGGTATGCCGCCGCCGCATGCGACCATAAGGCCAAGAGGTGTAGTCCCGCATGTGGGATGATCGACAGTGTCGGGCAGAGTTTGTTAAAGTGTCTGCATTGCTCCTTCCTCTTCCTGTCGGCAATCGTAGTTCGCAAGGGTCTCCACACAACTTGGACGTGGCACGCAAGCGAGATAAGCAAGTGCTCGATATAAAAAATATTAATGTTAAACGATGGACTGTCGGCTCCAGATTTTTTTCTGCGCAGTTCATCGCTTGTCGAGAAGAGGACGATCGAGTCGGCTATGCAAGAGAGTCCCAACAGTCCTGAAAGGTCAAGGCGCTCCAACCAGTCAGCCTCGTGTCTGGTTTGTTGACCCTTGTGTCGTACAACAGTCTTGTGCTACAATCAGGTATGTACATGGCTGAAGGAAGTGGCATTTTGTCTGGCAAGGAGCTTGGGCCCTGTTTGGCGGGGTCGAAAAAAGAGCTGCACAAGACTTTGGCAAGACGAGGGGTAGACTGCCCTTCTTTCCACGCTAGGTAGGTTGATATACCTGGTTGCTGGACGACAACAAGCTCGCAGCACGAGTGCACGCTCTTGTGAGGACTGCTGGTTCGGCTCCACAATGCACAGCGACCTCAGCTCCAACCATGCTATGCAAGACAGTGACATAGGTAGGGCTGTGTTCTCTTGGCCTGCTTGAAACGCCTTGGCCTGCCCTTGGCGAGTTCTCCTGAACTGAACTCTTCACCGACAGAATCTCTTGTCGCTGCTATACCATTCAGTAGAGATCGTCAAGCATGGCTATCTTTTCAGCGTCTAGCGGCAGCTTTGCTGTGACAGCCGTCTTCTTGCTGTTCCTGCTGCATACTCGCCCGGCTCATGCTTTTGGCGCAGGCAACATTGCGTCTGTATCCAACGTTGAGGGAGTCAACTTCCGCCATGGAGATATCGAAGATACCCTTCTCACCCTCGTCAGCTCCTACGCCTACGCCAAAGGCGCCAAGTTCAGCAAGATCGATGTCAAGCGTGTCTACTTTGGAAACTGGATGCGCGACTATAGCCAGGCCATTGACGTGGGCACAACCAAACATGTCTCGGCCGAGGCTATTCGCATCCTGTTGTGGGTGCTGGGTTTCCTCACCTTTGGATACGGTACCGGCGAGTTCGAAGTCACATCCGAGAGACTGGGCTGCTACCGCCCCGAAGAGCACATTGACAATCCGAAAAGCTACCCGGTAAGGAGATCGGAAATACGAACACTACGGCTAGTGCTGGACTTGCCTCAGCCTGCACGTGAAGTCTCTGGGATGTGTGTTTCGGTGAAACATCATCTAGGAAGGTGTCTCGCAGATTTGAGTGTATTCGTTTAGCAAAGCCGTGTTGTTCTCACATCCAACCTTTGACATCTTGCTAATCGTACCTTCGTTCTAGGAAGACGCCCAACAGTACGACCGCAGACTGCGTGGCCCCGTTGATGAAGAGAAGGAGTTGAGCATCGATGAGAGGACTGGCCTGAAGAACTATATTGCCTCGGAAGATCTGGGTATTACTACGTCTGCCCAGCTGGTACGCAACCTTTTCGGCCGCTGCATCGATCTCGGCAGATCCTACAACAGAACCAGAGACAAGAAGGACTTTTACGAGGCTCTGCGCCTTCTCGGAACAGGACTGCACACTTTGGAAGACCTATCTGCCCATTCCAACTACACTGAACTCGCTCTCATCGAGCTAGGCGAGCGCGATGTCTTCCCTCACGTTGGCCGCAACACCCAAGTCCGTGTCCAGGGGGTCCGCCATCCAGTCTACCCCATCGTTACGGGTACCTTTGGTGGTGTTGACTTCCTCCACTCGGTTATGGGTGAATTAGATGACAAAGCTACTCAATCTGAGCTTCAAGAGCTGGAGGGTGTCATGGATAACTCGCAGAACCAAAATACCAGTCTGCTCAAGAAGCTTCTGAAGGCCCTTCCTTCCGGCCTTCTTGGCGGCAAAAACCAGGCCGGCAAAGTTGACGAGCTGCAAAGCAACGCTGCTGCTGCGCAAATGTCGAATATGAAGCTTTCGCCCCGAAAACCAGAGGAATGGACCAAGCAACTCCAGCAAGTTCAGCACCAAATCTACCCCATTCTTCAGTTCCACGACGAGCTCATGATGGGTATCAATGAGGCCATCGAGAAGATCCCCGTCTTGCCCGATCTTCTCGAGCAGCTCACCGAGCAACTCAACATCTTCGTATTTTCACTGCTTGCTCCTTTCGTCCTGCCCATCATCAGTCAGGTCAAGGAAGAGCTTGCAACTGGTTCTTCCGAGGTCATCCAGAGCAGTCGTGAACAGCAATTGATCGTCTTCCATGACGACAATTCGTCCGACCCCACCCACTCTATGCTCTCCAAGGATCATTTCTCCAACATTCTCAACGAGCCTGCCGGTAAGATTGGATGTGCTGTGCTCAAGTGGGTCGTTCCTCAAATCGTCCAATGTTGGGACAACGAGAATATCAACATTGCCAGGACTCTTGATCGTATCATCAATGGTGTCTTCCACCACCCTGCCTTGCATCAATTTGGCAATGACGGTGCTGCTGATTGTCGTCACATCATGTTCGGCGTGGTCGAGCAGTGGTGGCAGGAGAAGTCTGAGCGTGAGCGTGACGATCTTCGTCGCAAGCTCAGCAGACGTGGAGTGGAGACAGGCCAGAACCACAAGGAAGGTGTTAAAGACTCAGGACATGGTTGTTGCAAGCCTCTCTTTCAGCAGAAGCAGCACAACAACGCTCCTGCTGCAGCAGCACATGCAGCAGTTATGGAAGGCATCAACGATTTTGTCAGTGGTGGCCAACATCATAACAGTTCTGGTAGCTACGGCCGTCCCAGTAGCCGTCCTACCAGTGGCTTCGAGCAACAGGCCGGGAACTTCATCGGCGAGGCTGTCGGTGGTGGTGCTCTTGGCTCTGTCCTCGGTGGTCTTGTTAGTAGCGTCGGAGGTAGTCTGTTGAGCGGCGCTTTTGAATCCCAGGGCGAAACACAGACCTACCAGCAGTCAAATTACAGCCAAGATGGATCATACTCACAAAGCTACATGCAGACTGGCGAGCGTCCATCCTCTAGACCACATGGCCAGCAGCACACTGCACAGGCTGAGTACAAGACTACTCAGTATCCTGGCGGCGGGCACAAAACGGAGTATAACAAATACGAACAGGAAGGTAACTCTGGATATGGCTACCAGCAGAGTACTGAAGTTCGCCCTACCCAAGGCGGTGGCTACGAGCAGCGTAGTGAGCGCCGCCATGAACGGCCTGATGGTCGCTGGGATAGTGAAGTGCAAGAGCAAGGTATTGGCGCTGCTGGAGAGTACTATCAGACCGAGGAAAAGCACCATGGCAGAAGACATGACGACGATGATGATAATGATCATGAGCGCCACTCGCATAGAAAGCATGGATCAAACCATCGCAACGATTACGAGAGCGAGCAACAGTCTTCTTATTCCCACCCAAGCAACGGCGGCGGCTTCCCTGGCGCCTCATACCACGCTCAACACCAAGAACGTCAAGATGAACGTCCCAGCTATGGCCAGGAGCGTCCTAATTACGGCAACGATGACTTCGGTGGCCGCAATGAGAGACCTCAACACCATGGTCGCCATGAGGAATATGGTAAGCAAGAATACGATGGTGGTCGACAAGAGTATGGCAGTGGAAGACAAGAGTACGGGCGTGAGGATCACAACAGCTATGGTCGTCAAGAGCAGGGCTATGGTCGTCGTGATGACGATGAGATGCCTGAACGTAGACACCATGGTGGCCACCATGGCGGCCATCACGAAGGCGGCAACGAATACGACGGCGGCTACGAGGGTCGTAGATGGTAAGCCGAATGAGCTTCGTCGGAAACATTCTGGTTGCACCATCTCTTGAAAGATCGAGTCAGCGTTGAACTTTCTCGGTTAACATTGGAGTAAAATGGCATTATGAAGAAATGAGAACAAGTTCGATACCTCTATCTAGCATTCCACGCAACAAGCGTGATTATCAGCACGATAGGCAATTTTGGCAGTGGACCATCAGTAAACATGAGTGACTGATACAAAAGCGCAATGACTTAGTCCGAAAGATCGCGTTCTCAAAATCATATACATGAAAATGTGTCTATCTGTCTGCATGTTTTCGTTGCCATTCAATCATGGGGTTTTTGGATGGCTAGACGTTCATGCAAACTCTGCTCTGCTCGAGAAGATCGTTTTATGTCACCTCTTTATCTATGCAGTCAAGCCACATGATTGTTGCTGATAACCACGACCTGATACATGTAGGAAGAGGGATGCTGTTGACGTTTTAATTATCCGATTCTGTTCTCGTCGCGACCCTCGGCAAAAACGCGCACACACCTGCCGTCGTTCGTCACCGCCGACATCTCAAATTCTCCTTCTGTCAACACAAGATCTCTGAGAGCGAATCTAGAATATACCTCGTTCACTAAAGAAGTCTGCGTGGCAGAATTCGCCATCAACTGCATTGCTCTTTCCGTTCAACTCTGGTTGTCTCGGTCGCGTCATTCACCTGACGAGATGTTGTCATCCTCAAATTGCAAGCGCATTCACGGCATGATTGATCTCAGCATTAGTCTTCAGTATAAAGAAGACGAATTTCTCGTGCCCTCAGGCATAGAGGCGTGAAAATAACCGATCTTTACACGAGATGGTAGCCTACAACCTTCAAAAGGCAATTCGCTAACCTTGACTCATCTTCAGTGCAGCAGAGAATCTACCACACGCTATGGCACATGGTATGCGTGCATTATAGCAATTTCTCCAGACATCGCAGGCTTCTGACTCTTCCTATGCGAACTAACATGACTGTGGAAAGTGCTATAAGAGCTAATATTGCTCTCGCATCCTGTATCGCTTCAACTACCCAAGATTCCTTAACAGCTTCCGCAATACCTGATCTCTCCAAAATGTTTCACATACCAAGACCAGATGTGTCCATCGGAACGATAGAAGAACTGGACAGAATTTCGGACCGAGACATCTCCATCTCACCTGGTCAGTCAATCCGAAGAAGATCTGGATTTCGCGGCGATGCAATGAGAGGACCGCCTCCTAGCATAGTATCCCTAGCAATTGCCATTTCTTCGACTACTCTTGGGCGTCTTTCCGAAGCTGCCCAAGACTATGGCCATCTCAATCACTTCTTTCGAGAGGCCGACGAAGCTTTCGCAGATGAGATGACTGCGGCTTACGGTGAATCACGGACACCAATACCTCTGTTGATTCCTTTGGATGATGGCCTCTACATACCATGCTACGCAGTGCTTCTCAACGTTGGTTGTAGAAGTCAGACCTGTTGGGATACTTACCACAGAGGACTCATGACTATCATGCAAAGGGTTGCTAGAGAAATGGGTGTGTCCGCCATGCTGCCTGTCGTGTACCTGAGAGAAACGTTCTACGACGATATTTATTTTCAGGACATAGGCAACATGTACATGAGGGAGAGGGAGGTGGTCTCTGCTCCTGTTCTGGAAGGAGATTGGCCTCAGGATTTTTCGTCAACCTTCAACCTCTACACTTGAGTTGGAACTACCTCACCACACGCTATTGCTGACAGGTAATCAATCAGATAGTGGCTGAGGGTGTGTCGGAGATGGATCCCGAAGGGTTGCTCGAACGGGAGAGAAGTTTCTCGACGTCTGAACTCGTCAGGTCTCTTAGCAAACCAACAAATCAAGCTTAACTTTGTAACCTTGTTATGTTCTTCTGAGGAACAAATAAGTCTGGTTAATACAGTTAAGGTCGTCATGGAAAAGCAAAAAATAAGTGCATTAACGACAGCTGCCAGGGGACGGGCCGATTTGACAGTCTCGCACGGATCAGAAGCAATCACGAAATCTTGGTTAACCTTGCAAAAGTGACAAACCCATCGTCTGTTCTCTACCAAAATGCATAGAAATCAAGGTAAGGCAGGTACGATGCCCTTGCTTTTGCTCGATGTGATCACAAAGAAGTCATTGTAAACAAGCGCTCCTGCCCAAAACTCAGAAGTGTCTATAAGTTAGGTTCCTGCTGTCTGTTGTTTACCCTTCCACCTCATACCATCCTGTTTTCCGTCAGATCCTCCATTCCGGCACGACTCACAATGTTGGGACTTGCTACCCTCGCCCTTGCGACCACCGCATTCGCTGCCCCCAACACCCTCCCTAAATCGACGCCTCGCTATGAGTATATCATCACAGGGGGTGGTCTCAGTGGCTTGGTCATTGCCAACCGATTGAGCGAAGACCCGAATATCTCCGTCGCTGTCATCGAGGCCGGTGATCAAGTCTTCAATAACACAAATGTGACCAGTGCTTCTGGCTATGGCAAGGCCTTTGGCACACAGATTGATTGGGCATATGAGAGTGAAGCTCAGGTCTATGCTGGCAACAAGACTCAAATCTTGAGAGCTGGTAAAGCGCTTGGAGGCACCAGTACAATCAATGGTAAGCAAGAAACTGATCTTGTGCTCAGATGCAATACCTTGTAGCAGAAGCATCTTCAGATCAACATTGACTAACGTGTTCTGACACACAGGAATGACATACATGCGTGCTGAGAGCAGTCAGATCGACAGCTGGAAGAAGGTTGGCAACAACATCACCTGGTCTTCTCTGCTGCCATACTACAAGAAGAGCGAATATTTTGAGTACCCTACTGAGGCTCAGATCTCTATGGGCGCATCTTACCTGCCCGAGTTCCACGGCACTCAAGGTCCTCTCTCTGTGAGCTGGCCCACTGAGATGGTCGGCAACAACTTCTCTTCCACTTTGAATGCCACATTCGAAGCCCTGGATCTGCCTTGGAACAGAGATGCAAACAGCGGATACATGCGTGGTTACAATGTCTTTCCCAAAACGTTCGACAGAGAGCTGGATATTCGTGAGGACGCTGCTCGTGCCTACTACTACCCTTTCGCCACCAGACCCAACCTCGATATCTATCTTAACTCGTTCGCTCAACGCTTGACATGGTCGAACGACAACTCCTCGGTCGCATTTGCCAACGGTGTCGTCTTTACTGACAAGTCAGGTAAAGAGCAGAAACTCTTGGCTACCAAGGAAGTTATCCTATCTGCCGGATCTTTGAGATCGCCTCTTCTTCTTGAACTGTCTGGTGTTGGCAACCCCAGGTAAGATGGTGTAGTATGTCAGTACAAACAACATATGCTAATAAACTGTGTAAGTGTCCTTAAGAACCTCGGCATCGAAGTCAAGGTCAACTCTCCTTTTGTTGGAGAGAACCTCCAGGATCAGACCACTGTCGACACTGACTATACTGCTAACGCCAACTTTACTGGCGCTGGTGGTTTCATCGGATACTTCAACGCTACTGATGTTTGGGGAAACAACACTGCAGCGTTCAGCAAGACCATCAAGTCATCTCTCGAGCAATACGCAAACAGGACCGTGCAGGCTACTGGCGGTATTACTGACCGTGAGACTCTCCTGAAACTGTTCCAAATCCAGCACGAGCTCATCTTCGAGGATGAGGTTGTCATTTCGGAGGTTATTGTGAACGCACCCTCATCTGGCAGCGGCCTCCTCGAGTACTGGGGGCTTATGCCCTTCTCTCGTGGCAACATTCACATCAAGTCTGCCAATGCCTCTGCTCCTGCCGCCATCAACCCCAACTTCTTCATGCTTGACTATGATCTCAAGCAGCAGATTGGTACTGCGAGAGCTGCAAGAAAGATTGCCACCACAGCACCTCTGAGCAACATCCTCACTTCCGAGACCACTCCTGGCTTCGATGTAGTTCCTCTGAACGCTACTGATGCTGTTTGGAGCGACTGGCTAAAGTCGGTTTACCGCTCCAACTACCACTACATCTCCACTGCTGCTATGATGTCCAAGGAGCTTGGTGGAGTTGTTGGTGACGACCATCTAGTTTACGGCACTGCCAATGTTCGTGTTGTCGATGCCTCCGTCATTCCCTTCCAGGTTTCGGGTCATCTGGCCTCAACCCTGTATGCTCTTGCGGAGAGAGCTGCTGATATCATCAAGGCCAGTCACTAATAAAGTTGTTGGTTATTTGGTCGTTGCTCCTTCATGCTAGCAAGGCGCGGAGCTCTTGTTCGAAATTTTCTTGTCTGTTCAAAAGTTGATTTAGCACCACTTAGACATCCCCGTGTTCGAAAGTATGTAACGTGTATAGCTGTAGAAATGCATGATACTATTAGGAAGTTGGACAGCCCCCATTGAGAAGCAACCAAAACATGGACTCGCTATGGACAGCATTTGTCTCCGAATGAGATTGTGCCTTTCCATAGCGTGTACCTTACTCTGTGTCGTAGTCGGAGTATGATGGATGTTACATACTTTTGAATACAGGGAGGAAGCACTCGACACGAATGTGCCTAATCAGAGCGGCACCTCAATCAAGATGCAGTCGTGTAGCCAAAACATGTTACGAGTTGCCAGGCACTTCCTCCATCAACCAATACCAGCACAGCTGGCTCATCTTCATTGGTCTAGTGGTCATGATTTCCGCTTGTCAAGAGTAAAATCTCGTCAAGCGCGGGAGACCAGGGTTCGATTCCCTGATGGA
>SWBL01000061.1:0-179512 GCA_024195585.1 Aureobasidium sp. EXF-3400
TGCGTTGTACAGCTTAATTGTGTGTTTTCCTGGCAGTGCCTTGTCTATCTTTTGGAGGTGTTTGCCTGTGGTTGCTCCATAGAACTCCTGATTTTCTGGGTCATATCGAGATTCTTCAAACATCAGAACTGTTATGGGAAAAATCAAGACAGGGTGATAGGCTCGACAGATAAGCATGGCCATTCCTACCTATGCTGGGGTAACGATGTGTGAATAAACCTTTTCTCATTTTTTTGTGGTCTATGCATTTATGATCTCATCTTCTTCCACCTTGACTGGCTTTCATCAACTCTGTCCAAGCGCTTTCAAATCCTCTCTTGACCTCTCTGTAACTGACAACGAAACAATTCTGCTCGTCTCTGCTGACCAACATGATCTTCTCCTCAATGCCAGCATCTAATTTATTCAGACATGTTAGGATGTGTCCTAGGTCGAGAACAGGTCGACCGTCTGCATCAACCTGATGGAAAACGTAGTCACGGAACAGTTTGAGGTAGTAGCGTTCTCCAGTCTCGGACCAAGCAGATGACGTGTGGTTGAGAGAGTGTGGAGCAGCGGGCTGGTTTGGGTTCGCAGCGTTAGATGTCAGAGTCGCCTCCGGGCGCTCGAGAATCATGTTGAGCTTGGTGAGCAGGCGTACAAGGCGTGCATTCTCGAGCTCGCGGGATAGATTGCTTGTCAGTGAGTCGGCCTCGTGCAGACTGGCGTCAAAGGTTAATGTTATTTGTGACGAGATCAGCGAAAGGAAGCTGTCGATATCGTGGTCGGAAGACGTGGTGGCTGCCGCAAGAGCGGGTGAGCTTGTTGGTGCTTGAGTCGGTGTCATTGGCGCAGCAGGGGTGAGTAACCAAGTAACCACCTCGCGCATCTTTTCGCTGTATGCTCGACTAACGTGCTCGAGGGACTTTTGAGTATTATGGTGGGCCGTGGGGTTCTTGTTAGCTATACAGAGTATCAAACGACCCATTTGTAATATATCGTCCTGCTGAAGCTCCGAAATGCTGCGCCCCTGTTCATATTGAGTGATATCAAGGATGCCACAGGAGTTCAATCGAAGTCGGCTCTTGGACGTGATGAGAATCTTCTGAGGGGTCATCAGGCGAGCAGCAAGGCCGATCGAGTGAATAGCTTTGAGAGCAGACGCCAGTTGGACGACGTAACCCCAGAGTTCATGATCGGTCACGTAGCTTCCCGGAGATCTCGAAAGAGTGCCTCCTGGGTTTCTGGTGTTTGGAGTAAATATCTTGTCGGCTAGGGTCTGGGAGAGAGGGTGATAGTCAGTGACGACTATCAGGGAACTGTCTCCAAATGCTCTGGTGGTAAAAGCATCATGGACGGTAACAACATTCCCGTTGCTGATACGCTTCCATGTCTGTATGGTGCGTATCGCATTCTCATCGGTCAGTCGGAAGCCTGCAAGCTTGGTGTGAGTTTTCGGATACCCTAGAGGCAGGAGGTGCAGGTCTTACCTTCTAGACGCCTGAGAGCATAGTTGTAACCGTCTTTGCTCGAAGTGGCCTTGTATATCCAACTTGGGTAGCCATATGCTGATGCGGACTTTTGAGCATTTGTATCGAGAGCCACCAGAGAGTGGAAGTGTTCTATTTGCTGAGGAAGTGCTGTATCTGTGATGCGTTAGGATCGTCTTATCGAAACATGTGAGCGATACAACTCACTTGAAAATGTCTGGAGAGATGCCTCGGATTTACGTTGCATCTCCTCGCGCAAGTGATCAGGGATAAAAAAGTCATGGGTTGTTCGCTGGTATGCCATAAGATTTTCTCGATGAGGACCCAAGGGTGCATATAGATGATAACTAAGCTAGAGAGAAGTCAGTGGATGTTTACAAGAAGAGGGGTGTCGGCATACTGGATGAGCGAAAGCCGCAGCAGCTGAAAACATCGAAGTCGCAGCCAGGGTGGAAGCATCCTGAGCATACGGATTGATCTGCGGAGTGTGCGAAGCATCGGACATCTGACCAGGATTCCCTTGCATGGTGAACGGATCGAATGAGGAAAGATTGTTCGCAGAAGAACCACTCTCGGCCTTTGAACGACACTGTTAGCACGTGACACCTATTGTTGAGCCTGAAAACAGTGGAATAGACACTAATCAAGTGTCGCAAGACAAGTACTTACCGCTTGAGGCACAAAGTTTTGGGGGACGAACTCTTGTATACCACGTTGAGACCATTCTGTTGATGGCTGCTTGGCTGATGCAGTAGGCACTGCTGCTGATTTGAGTCAGGCATTCGAACCTTGGTCACAACTTGCTCGACCCTTACCGGTTGCTTTTGGGGTGAAAACAGCTGCTGAAGCGGCTTTTGGTGAGATACCGAGATTTTTCGCCGGCTGGACGCTGTTTGTGACAGGAGACAGAGGTTTGAAAGATGGTGAGTCAACGTTCAGGAAGCGTTTGGCGCTGAATAGCCGTAAGCTTACGCAGAAACCAATCACTCATGCTTTACGCACCTTTCTGTTTGTTGGGTAGGCTTTGGAGGCAATTCATGGTTGTAAGGGCAACCTATGCTATATCAGGAAGACTACTCCAGGAAAGCGACGTGCGAGACCAACCGTTGTTTTGGGCCCTGCAACTACCGTAGATGGTGATGTTCCTGCAAAGGACGTTTTTTGTGTTTTCTGTGCTCGTGTCAGATATAGGCTTTCAATCAAGGCTCTCGAGAGTAGTATCAGAACATACCACGGCCTTTGGGTCTTGGAGACTGATGCCTCCTACGCATATCGCCCGGGCTGCTAGCTCCTGATGCTGCCATGATGCTCACGAAGGCTTCGCAAGTACAAGTGATTCAAGGTTGAATGACAATATCCTGAGAGCATTCGTGGAACCAGTGTGAGCTGACAGACGCGTCGGTTTCTGTTGGTTCTTCAAGGAATGTATAACTCAAGAAGACGATGCTTTCAAAAAGCAGAAAGCCGATCGCAGAAAAGCAGTCTGATGAAAGCAACTGAGGATAAGGCAAAGAAGCAATGTACAGCCGAGAAGGTGATGTTGTAAGGATAGAGCTGGCGTGAGTGACACAGCAGCCCCTTGGCTAACAAGAGTTCGGAGACCAAGATGCAATGTCTGCACGGGCAAGAGTTAGATAGTGGAGCGAGTCAGATGAGTTGAAAGATCATGGCAAAGTGATGAGCAAGTCCAAGGAAGGGACAGGGACGCAGCTGGTATGACGAGCCCGATGATTGGGGAGACGGATGGACAAGATACAGCCTCGGGTACTTGAATTGCACATACCTAATCGAAGGAAGCCACGAAAAACATTATGAAAAACAACAACTTTATGTGCTGGATACAGAGCACAAGCAAGACCCCAATCCGATATGGCTGGGAATGCACGAGCAGCAGACGGTGAGAGTGAAGCCAGTCGTTGGTTCAGGGAAGTTCCGGGCAGTTCTCAACGATAACCCGAAACTGCGAAGTTGCCAGTGGACCAGCCCTTGCCCACACAAGATATCTGATTGATGGAGTGCAGACAGGCTGGAGTTGGAGCAAGTCTCAATTTCAAGATAGAGTGACACAGATATAGACTTCGAGTTGATTGGACGGTGAGGCCACGCGATAGATGCGGCCTTCCTCTGCGGCCATGGCGAGTCATGGATAGGGCTGAGACAGGGTGCCAAGCATGACATAGGCAACCTTGGTGTTCTCGTTCCCCAGAGTCCAGATATCCTCCCACATTGACACTGTGGCAGAAGCAGAGCCAGAACTCTTTTAAGGTACGACGATATGTCGGCACCTTCGACAGACATATCACAGCTCTCGCAAGAGCAGCAACTGGCACTACAACAAGTCACGTCCGTAACAGACCAGGATCTCGACACAGCATTGGCCTTGCTACAGCGCTGTCAATGGAATGCTCAGGTTCATATGGCTCTGCCTCTTGAGTAAAAGACCACGACTGACTTCTCTTCCAGATCGCCATTACACGCTTCTTCGATGGCGACGCTGACGTTGTCGACGTCGACGTGCCTCCGCCGCAAGACTCACGCCGATCCGAGAACCTGGCCGCCAGTCTCGATGCCGCCGCCTTCGCCAGAACCAGACCTACCCAGCATGGCTTGCAACAAGCTCCGCGCGTTGTGCCTACGCCAGAAAGCCAGCTGACCCAGCCAGCACCTTTTGTCTTGCAGCTGCTCTTCCTGCCCTTCAACCTGACCTACTCCATCTTCAGTCGTGTCTTTGGCGCACTAGGCTATCTCTTCCCCGTCATACCTCGCCTGCTACACCGTCTCTTTCCGCTACAATCAGCTCGACCCAACAACTCCGATAGACGTCCACTAAATCCCCGCGACACAGCCTCCCGCTTCATCCGCGACTTCGAGGAAGAGTACAATGTTGAACCAAATACCATACCTTTCTTTGAGAATGGCTATGCCCAAGCTTTCGACCTGGCCAAACGCGATCTCAAATACCTACTGGTCATTCTGCTGTCTCCCGAGCACGACGATACTGCCCCATTCGTCCGCGATACTCTGCTCTCGCCGCAAATCAAAGAATTCATACAAAACCACGTCTCTGATATGATCGTTTGGGCTGGAAGTGTTCAAGATTCAGAAGCGTATCAGGTTGCCAACGCTCTCAACGTCACCAAATTCCCCTTTACTGGCTTGATCGTTCATACCCCCTCTGTCTCATCTACCTCTATGTCACTTATCGCTCGTGTTGCTGGTCCTGTTTCCCCATCAGAATTTCTTGCCAAGATGCAAGACGCCATGCAAAAGCGCGATCAAGAGTTGGAAGGTGCAAGGAGACAGCGCTCTGAACAACAGGCTTCAAGATCTCTTAGAGAAGAGCAGAATAGCGCTTATGAGCGATCTTTGGCTCAAGACAGGGAGAGGGCTCGTCAAAGAAAAGAGGCTGAAGCTGCTCGTCAAAAAGCAGAGAGCGAAGAAAGAGAACGAGCAGAGGCAAAAGCACGAAAGGCTCAAAACATCTTGCAGTGGAGAAAATGGCGTGCACAATCATTGCCACAAGAACCTGCTTCGACTGTCAGCGATGTAGTGCGTATCAGCGTCAGGATGCCGTCTGGCGAAAGAGTGATACGTAAGTTTGGCGCTGACGCGCCGCTCGAAGAGCTATATGCATTCGTCGAATGCTACGATATCATGCAGAGCGATGAACTGGCATTGGAGAAGGACGTCTCCGAACCAAATGGCTACAGCCATGAGTACGAATTCCAGCTAGTTTCGCCCATGCCTCGAGAAGTGTACAGCCTTGAACAAGGTGGGACTCTAAAATCTCGCGTTGGAAGAAGCGCAAATCTTATGGTGGAAAAGTTGACAGAAGAAGATGACGAGGATGAAGACGAAGGAGAGAATCCGGCATGATCCTGAAGTAAAGTTGTATACACTGACACTCAATGTGCAACAAAAATTCGACACGGTTGTGAACCAAGACCGTCGCCTCCTCCAGGGCATAAGTGTATTACAAGCTATCGAAATGCACAGTAACGTTCTGAACATGAGTTTGGCCAGAGAGATAGCCTCAAAGAGACATCTCTGTAGAAACCACATTCTTTGCGAAAGCAATTCTGCATTTTTGCAGCTATATTGTGAAAGTATTCAGCATACAGGGAGGAGAGATTATGCTAAACGACATATGTTTTCATTATTTCCAGTTTTGTCTAGCTTCTCGAATTTGTACGTATTAGGAAATTGCCTCATTAGGAAAGTGCTTTCATCACTCAATTTCTCTGATTGCTGTCACCGTTGCAGGTTCATCAGAGGCCTTCTTCTCTACCGTCTCTGTCACATCGACTTGACTAGAGCTCTCGCTGTCTAGTTGCTTCGATTTGGCCTTCATCATGGGCCAGTGGCCATGTTGTTCCTTGTAGCGCATCGAAATGAAGGCGACAATGACTGCAATCCAGTAAAAATTGTAAGACAGCACCGAACCATAGGTTGCTGAGTTCTGCCAACCGAGAATGGCATTGAAGATCGACCAGCCTCCATTGTTGAGCTGTGGGTTACAACAGTTTACATGCCAAACAGACTTGGTGATGTCGTAAGATCCTGGGCCACTTCCGACCTCGGAAGCGTCACTACCAACGAGCTTACTCCAAGCGTGGTTCTCAAAGAACCAAACGGCCTTAGAGAAGAGACCCGCAGCAACGAGATAGAGAACACAGGTCGAGACGATGAGGAAAATTTGCAGAGATGCCATGTTGCCACCGCGGTAGATGAGGTATCCAATCAAACAGCCAGCTGCGAGACCAGTAACAACCGCGAGAGGGAACGAGGTAGCTGGAAGTCCAAGAGAAACACCTCCGATGAAGACGACGGCTTCGAGGCCTTCTCTCATGACGGTGATGAAGGGCAGCATGAACATGGCGTACTTCTCGGCAAATCGCTTGAAACGAGTCGATGCCTTGCCCTTTGTTTGATCCTTTTCTTCCAGAGCCTTAGCCAGCTTAAGTCTCCATTTAGTTTGCAGCTTGGATACTCGAAGGAGAGCGGCACCCATAATCGAGATGATGATAGCTGCGATCAAGCCAAAGACACCCTCCCAGATGTCTTCGGTCGAAGCGAAATGATCTTTGCCTTGAGGAGTGTTAGTGATGTTAGAGAACACATGCTACAAACAAGCTCACCAAGTCCGTAAAATGCACCAATGAATGCACCGCCAATGATCAAACAGACCAAGAGGCCCAGCCCAATGCCCCACCAAATCTGAGCTCTCAGCTTCTTGTAGACGACTGGATCATGTTCAGGACCAAGAGTTTGCTTCAGGAAAGACAGCAAGACGGAAACGATAATGCTACATTCAAGACATTCTCTGAAGCAAATGAAGAAGACTGTGCCAGGATCAGTATGCTTTCCAGCACTTGCAAGTCATCAATCGACATACTAGGCACAGCAAAGACGTTGACACCCATGGCTGCGGTGGTGTCGAGCAAGAAATCGGGATCAGATAGATATGATCAAGATTGATTTGATTGAAAATCAGAGGAGATGGGAACACTGATCTGATAACGGTGACACTTGCGACCTCGGCCACCAACACTTTGCTTTTTTTCCCTCAAAAATCGCCCGGGTTTCCAAGGGTGCGTGCTGAGTGGTGCCACTGGCGCTCTATGGTTCAGCTAGCCTATTGTGGCGTTACTGGTTTCCTTCGTTCCAGGATCATTCAAAAATCTGCCGGCAGGGGAGAAGATGAGACGTAGCGATGACTCGTTCATTAGAAGTTCTCACCATAACTTCCCCAACCCACAAAAAGACACCCTCACGACGAGCTGGTCTCATAGAGGACGACACAATTCAAAGGAGTTCTAGACCATAGACACCCTAGAACTCCATCTCGATCGGCAGCCAAGAATCCTTGGTCACCAGCTTGAGAAGGCTTGAGCCGACGCTACACACGGATCAGATAAGCGAGGCGCGTGGGGTGGGGCGGCGCGTCTGGATCATCAGGTTCCCACCGGCTCTCTCGTTTACCCATTGATTGACACGGTGGTACTCGTACAGGTAGCATCCTCCGGCATCTCTCTTGGGGGATGGTAATTGTCTTCAATCAATGATATGGCTACTGATGGCTCTAGAATGTGCTTGAGCCAGGCGTATATGATGCGTGTTGCTATATTCATATGACAGCTTGCACTGTACTAGAAAGCAGGCCGGAGGAACACGGAAGTGCCCTATATCATACCTCAGGTAACTTTGGTGACTGGAGCGGTTACGACTTGTGGCGCTCTAGCCAGCATCTGGTCCACCGGTGCCGCAGATCGTAAAATCTTCCCAAAGCTACCCACGTAACCTCAAGCATCTTATCAATCATATCATCTGCCCGCTCTTTGTTCTTCCCACGTTCATCTGATTTTTCGTACTAAATCAATTCTTATCAGATCGTTCCAGGCTTCGCTGGAGCGCTCATATCACAGAACCATGGCAGGCCGCATCGTTCAACTCCTATTTGGCCTGACGCTACTGCTCACAACATGTCGAGCTGCGGTCATAGAGAAATACTTCAACATGACATGGGTAATGGCCAATCCCGACGGTCTTCAGGAAAGAAAAGTGATTGGTGTCAACAACACATGGCCTCTACCTGTACTGGAGGTCAACAAGGGCGATCGACTCATCGTCCACGTCTATAACGGTCTCGGAGACAAATCGACGAGTATTCACTGGCACGGCTTATTCCAGAACTCTACGAACGAAATGGATGGACCATCCATGCAGACCCAATGCCCAATCGTTCCGGGAGCATCTTTTACATATGACTTCACCGTCGACCAAAGTGGCACCTATTGGTATCACTGTCATACCGACCTTTGTTATCCAGATGGCTACCGTCAAATGCTCTTTGTACATGACAACGATGCATGGTTTGCAGACCAGTACAAGGAAGAGTTTGCGGTCACCGTCAGCGACTGGTATCACGAAATGGTTGAAGATATCACTTTCCTCGACCTCTCCAAGTAAGTAAAATACGTCCAATAGCGTACCAGCCATACATCATTCAGAACTATGCTAAAAGCCCTCAGTCCGACTGGCGCTGAGCCCATTCCTGATGCCTTTCTATTCAACAACTCCGTCATGAACACGAAGCTATCAGTCGAGCCAAACACCACCTACTTGCTGAGGATTGTCAACACTGGTGCATTCGCTGCTCAGTATTTCTACATTGAGGATCACAACTTCACTATAGTTGAGGTCGATGGTGTTTTCACTGAGCCTGAGGAGGCGTCTATACTTTACGTTGCAGTGGCTCAACGCTACTCTGTTTTGTTCACCACGAAAGCCTCTACTACTCGCAACTACGGTCTTGTCACCATCGCGGATCGGGTGCTGCTAGACACAATCCCGGATGCGTTGCGTCTCAACCAGACCAACTGGCTTGAGTACAACCCCTCAGCTGCTTTCGATCCAGTGAATGTAACTCTGAACATTGTGGATGAGAATCCCGCTTTCGACGATTACTCTCTTGTGCCATACGACAAGGAGCCTCTGTTCGAGAACCCTAGCAAGGTCATCAACTTGACAGTCTCGATGGGCATCCTCGAGAACGGCAAGCCATACGCCTTTTTCAATGATCAAACTTACACCCGTCCCAAGGTCCCCAGTCTCTACACTGCGCTTACAGCTGGTGAAGAAGCTGTCAACGAGGCCGTTTATGGCGACTATACTAACGCTTTTGTGCTTAACCACCTCGACGTTGTCGAAGTTGTCCTCACCAACAACGACGGAGGCAGTAAGTTTTCTTTCTCCATATCTCCCTTTGGCCCTCTACCCGACTTTGAATTTTGTGGACTGATTCGATGATGTTTCCAGGCCATCCATTCCATTACCATGGACATAACTTCCAACTTATCAGCCGATCTCCGTCGTATGGCGAGGACTTTTACTCGCTGAAGGACAACGTCAACCCCCAAGCTTTTGACCCCAACAATCACACCGCATTCCCCGAGTATCCCATGCGCCGCGATGTTGTTGTTTTGCCACCGATGGGCAATCTTGTCATTCGCTTTGTTGCGAATAACCCTGGAGTGTGGGCTTTCCATTGTGCGTATCTTGAAGCAGTGTATGGGCTACACAAAAGCCATGCTAATTCTCATTTTAGGTCACATCGACTGGCACATGCAGCAAGGTTTGGCTGCCACTTTCATCGAGGCACCTCTTGAGATGCAGAAAACGCTCAGCGTACCAGACGACCACTATGCTGCGTGTAAAGCCGCTGGCGTGCCCTACGCAGGAAATGCAGCTGCCAACACAAAAGATATCCTAGACCTGAGCGGCCAGAACACACCGGCCCGTCCGCTTCCTGCAGGATTTACGGCCAGGGGCATTGTGGCTCTGGTTTTCAGCTGCATCGCAGCATTTGTAGGGTTGGCAGCAATTACCTGGTAAGTCACCGGAGATCACGTTCCACAAGATCGCGATGGTAGCAGTGGCTGACGCAAGAATGATACAGGTACGGAATGGCACCGCTGAATGCGAGTGAGCAAGAAAGAGTCGTAGCATCAACCGTCCGCACAGCCGACGAGTAGTAGATATGGAGAGATGTAGTGTCACACTCGTTGAGAAGGACGAGTCATTGGTGTACCATTGGATCTCTCAAACTCTTATACAACGCACATGGCAAGAGGCAAGGAGTGCTTGCAAGAATTCGCTGACAGTCGTCAATCAAAAAAGTGTTTACATGATGCTGTGATTGATTGGGTGAGCTCGCATATCTCGTTTTTTTCAAGAAGACCCTTGTCGTCCGAGTCCGCCGAGATACAAAGTAGGCTGCTTGTAGCGGTGTAATTCTACCACAAGACTATCGTTGAGGACCACGAGAAGGTGCGACCCTTCATTTATGATTTGATGTCGAAGCTTACCGAACCATCATTGGGGGCCGTCAACATGCCGAAAGAATCATCTGTTCAATGGTGTTCTCGTCGCGCGCTTCTTCAAGACAAGACAAACGGATGAGTTGCTTTTTACTCCGTTCCCAAAAGGTTGCGGTTGTGGTCAGAGGTACAAAATGAGCAAAGACAAACTCCTCGGTAGCTGCGAGTGACTAGGATATGTACATACGGAACTCGGGACATGGGGTGGAGCGTTATCAGTATACGGAGTACGGTGGTCGGTCAAAAGGTCAGCCGTTGACAAGCTGACCCAAACAAACACGACTATTGCTGCAGATCTGCAGCTATTCAATGTTTGAACATAGTGAGCCCAGAGTGTTGGTGCAGCATATGCACAATGGTCCGCGGGTGGATGTGTCTCAATCATGTTGTGTCCCTAAGAGCAATCCTAATGGCCTGGGTGCGACATTCAAAGCAGAGTCAATAATTGGACGCTCATGTACGGGCGATTCGAGACATCAGAGCTATGCGGAAAGACAGGGGTTGATAGAAAACTGTGGAGAGAGTTCAACAACAGGGTTTGGCAGGAATTGGCGAGCGGATTGATGCATGTTTTGCAGATCGGAAGTAGTTGCGGTCCATAGTGGTGGGCCTGGAAGTTGAAAGGCCGTACATGGGCTTGGCTTGAGCTGCGAGTATGCCGCAATTTGCAAGACTTGGACAAGCGTTAAGCAGTGCAGAGTCAAGCCAAGAGAGGCGGTGACAAGCGGGTGGAAGAGTGCAGGCGCAGCAGGAGTGGGAAACATCTGTCAATAGTCTTGTCCCTGCATTGGCGTGTGACTGTGGTCAAGCAGAATCTTGTGCTTTGGCGGACAGCGGCAGGTTTCAAGACAGCATCCGAGAAGGCTCGGGTTGCACCCCACTTTGCGAGGCTTTTGAGCTGGGCAGCTCAACTGGTGGGCTGGTGGCAGGACGAGTCGGAAGAGCACGCACGCAGCTTGTCAAAAACAAGCATAAAGACGTGTCGGTATGGGCGTCCCTCACTCCTTCCTCTGCCCGACCTTCACAAATTTCCTCACCGTGTCTGCCTCTCGAGTCGTGCCTTTGTTGTTGGCTTGTGTTTGTGTACTTTGACACCGGTGGCCTCGTACTCTCGCTTTGACTTGCTCGGCGCAAATTCTCGATTGGTCTCAGCGGTCTGGGCTGGTGCCCTTCGGTCGTCATTTAATATTTTGCTTTACCTTGCAACTTCCCATCTGGTGCTCCCGTGTGCACGCATCGTTTCACCTTGGTTACCTTATAGCATTTGACAGCTGCCTGACCACCCAATCTTGGACATCTTCCGCCCTGCCTCGCTCCACCCCCCTCCACCGAGCCTCTCTCCCAACTTAGGCGCTCGAAATGTCTCGTCACGCAACAATCACCCAGTCATACCAGGAGCGCGCCTCGCTGCCCAAGACATCGCCTGTGGCCTCCTATCTCCTGCGATTGATTGCTGCAAAGCAGACGAACCTCTGTGTGTCGGCAGATGTATCCACCACAAGAGAGCTCTTGCAGCTCGCCGAAGAGGTCGGCGACTCAATATGCATGCTCAAGACACACGCAGACGTTATCAATGACTTTGGCCCTCGCACCATTCAAGGCCTGAAAGAGATTGCCTCCAAAAAACACTTCCTCGTTTTCGAGGATCGCAAGTTTGGCGACATTGGCAGTATGTTCATGCCCCACTATCGTCTTGCTCGAATCACACACTGACAGCTGCTCGCAGGCACGGTGCAGAAGCAGTTCACCGCTGGGCCTCTGCAAATCGTCCGCTGGGCCAACATTATCAATGCTCACATCTTTCCTGGCCCTGCCATCATTACCGCTCTCTCGCAAGCTGCCCACGACGCCGTTACTTCGCTCAATACCGCAGTGACCACTTCCATCTCAGCCTCACCCGTTCCTTCGTACATGGATGACAGTGATGAAGTCGACTCTCCTGCCTTGTCTCACCACGACGATTCAGATGATCTTGACAGGATGTCCAGCGACGAGGATACCAACCAGCTGTCTACATACAACGACCCTACCGGTCGCAAGCCCAGTGTCGTTTCCGTCTCTACCACCATCAGCACAAAGACAGAAAGCATCTCACCTCAACCCACACCGAATCACCTTGGTGGTCCTTCCGACTCCATCTCGGCTATCAGTGCAGACTCGGCTAGTCAAGAATCCTCTGCTTTGGCCCGCCTCGGCGAACCTCCTCTCCTTCGAAGCTTGCTCATTCTTGCAGAGATGAGCAGCGCGGGTAACTTGATGACTGGTGCATATACGGAACAATGTGTAGTTGAAGCACGCAAAAACCCGGAGTTTGTCATGGGCTTCATTGCACAACGCTCGCTGAACGAGAAGCCTGGTGACAACTTCATTACCATGACCCCTGGCGTGCAGATTGGAGCAACTGGAGACGGTCTTGGCCAGCAATACAACACTCCCGAGAAAGTTATTGGCGAAGCTGGTACCGACATTATCATCGTTGGTCGCGGTGTCTATGGTGCCCAAGACAAGAGGGCAAAGGCTGAGGAATACAGAATCAGAGCATGGAAGGCATACGAAGAGAGAATCGGCTCTTCTGCAACAAAATAGGTGAATAAAACACCAACATACATAACGATGAGGGAGTTGTTCTGTGAAAGATGAGGCGCAGATTCTTTTTGGTCGGGCACCAACAGGAAACAAAAATGAAACTACTGGGACTGGGGAGGACAGAATGGAAACTTCAGATCGGATCTCATGTTTGGAGAACTTCTACATATTGCGAACAGGTATACAAAAAGTGTAGAGCGGCTCTCTGAAGTCGTCCGTTATTTCCTTCTGTTTGACCTCGGCTTTTCCAGCCTCAGGATTCACTGTTGGTACGGATTCGGTTGACACGGCACAAGATTTGATTGATCAGCGCATGTCCCCTAAAGATGCCGGCTGAGTTGTATACAGAGGCTCCACTGCCTGAGACCTGCCAATCAACGGCGAAAGATCGCGCAATATTCGGCAGCGAAATCTGGCCTTCGATATGTAAGTTATCCTTGAGTGTTCTTATCTGCTGAACGACATGAAATTGAGCGTTCGGTTGCATCTACCTAGATGAAGTCCAACGTATGCGAGAATGGCCGAAGGAGTCGCGAAGCTTCGGTCCGACCTTGACAATGGAAAGACAGGCAGGGCTGTAACATGAAGAGTCTGCTATATACAGCGATTAAAGTAGTGCTGATGCATGCGTAAAGGTATATACAAGATGAACGTTTATCACGTCCAGAGCCTTTCATTAGCCATGAAAAGATCTCTCGTATCGAGATGCTTGAACAAGTGACTCTGAGCCTGCCGGTTTTTGTAGTGCTGATGCATGCTAGCGCCAGCAGAGTCTTTTTTCCAGATGAGTGGACGTTTGACTTTGGACCAGGCGTAGTCATGCCTGCAATCCTGCCAACACCACCAGCATACGCCGACCTCGCCCAGAGCAAGCACCAAAAGATCTAGCAGAGGCATGATGCGAGTACGAATGCCACAGTGGTGATGGTTCTTGTCTACCTGGTACTCGGGAGCTTGCTTGAAGCTGTCGACTAAGTCCAAGATATCGCCTTCGTAGGGCTCAGGAGTCTCCGTGGTTGCGAAGATGGTTCCTTCCAGAGAGAGTGTATTGATACGTTTGAAGAACTTGATTGTTTGACCAAGCTGGAACATGTCGCATTCAGCACTGCTATCATAGCCCAGCTTGCACTGACGATCTCGAGATGTGTATAGAGTAAGAAAGTGTGTCTGTATTGACTGAGTGGTCTGGAGTATGCAGTCGCGACGGAACAGCAACTCGTCTTCCATACCCATAGGAAGATCCCACCACAGAGCAGCGTCTTCTTCAGGTTCCCGACCGACCCAACCTCGGTGTATCAGACGGAGGGATGCTTGGTATACCCAGCTTGCATTGTCCAAGAATATACCGACTAGCAAACGTTGGCGCGTACGCTCTTCCGTCCATGTGGCAGCAAGCTTGCCGTTGGATTTGCCGTCGAGAGCAGCAATTGTCTTGTGGCTCTTGCAATAGGCACGCCACGGTACAAGGCAGTCGAAGCGGTCGGCCACGATGCAGAGGTTGGCGACATTTGCCAAGGGTGGAGTGAGGGTGGTCAAGTCTCGAGCGTGCAGGGCGCATAGAAAGTCGGCCATGAGTGGTTTGATGGTTTTCACAGTAGGCGATATGCGGCCAACATCCACGATCTTGACCTCAGGAAGCTCATCAGCAGGTACGGATGCGTCCAAAGTTGTGTATTTGCTCCTAAGGTGTGCATGAGCAAGAGCGACGGTGGTGCCTTCCTTGTAGTCGTCTGAAAAGAGTCGACTGAAGTAGGTCGAGGCCTCCCTCAGCCTGGCCGAGTCGACACGGTATCTGCATGTCTCTTGTGTGGGAGTGTCTCGTTGGATGAGCAATACGACGTCCCCTGCTGAAGAGACGACGGTGATGCCGGACGGCGTTTCTTCCAAGCTATCGGCAATCTTGTTCTCTTGCGAGTCGCGTTTTGCGGATTTTGCTTTCTTTGTGGGAGTTGACATGGCCGTGAGCCGTTCAGAGACACCGTCTTTATGGATAAGGCCAGAACATGGCTTCCGAGGTGGCGTGCAAAGAATGCTTTTGCCAATCACCTATCTCGACATTTGTCTGCGCGCGCCTGGGGACATGACGTGCCTTGCCAAGCGTGTGGTGCCTTTCTCAATCTCAAAACTGACACTTTGTATCACACTTTACAGTATAACAATCTGGGTAGCACGTATATCTTCTTGTCTATTATGTGAATCTAGCTTGTACATCAACTCGCTCATCTATGCAATATCATCCACAAACCATGCCCTCTTTTGGCACTTCTACCTTTTCGCCATTGCTCTCCTGTTGTTCAACTCTGCCTTCTGGCACTAAGCCAGCCTGCTTATTCTCCTCCTTTTCACGCTCTAGCCGTTCCTTTTCCTTCTTGGTAAGTTGCAACGACCCCTTCTCGATAGCCTCCTTTGGCAGTGGTCGTACATATGGCTGGCAGATGAACCACGGTCTTTTACACCATGCAACAGCTGCCAATGAGCTCTCGTCCTTTGTTGCATCTACTTCGGGTCTGGTCTGTGGCTCGGTTGCGGCTTCTTCTGGCGGAGAGTCTTCATACTCAAGCAGGCCTTCCTTAACTGCGGCCTCGACCATGGAAAGAACATTTTCGTATGCCGCAATGTCGCCAGCACGGCAGCGAGCAAGAGCATCTCGGACGTTGGTGTGCTTAGAAACTAATGGCCGGAGCATGTGGAAAAGGTGAGCCTGCATTGGGGTGAGGTTGGGATTCGAACATTTCTCGTTCTTCTTGCGACTTTCGCTCTTGTTCTGTTTTTGCTTCTTGGAAGGGGGTTGGCCACTTGACTCTTCTGCTGCCTCGCCGTCCACAACCTCATCCTCAAAGGGTCGCTTCTGACTGGGGAGGCTCTCAGTAGCTGGCTTGACGACAGCTGCGTCGGTTGACGTATCGTCATGGCCAGGCATGAATAAAGCTTTCCGTGTTGGCGGTTCCTGACCAAGCACGTATCTGTGAATAATGTCCATGTATCGCCTGAGCACAGCATCCATGCGGTAGCCACCTCTGCCGTCTTTTCCTCTCCAGTATTCTCTGCCTTCCTGATCCGCGGGCGGAGGGTGAGCAAAGACGGAAGGGTCGTAGAGGTTTCCCTCGGCACTCATGACCCCGTCAGCACCAGTAGCCTCCAGACAGGCGGGTATGTCTTCGTGGCGCAAGATGTTTCCGTTGGCAAAGATGACAGTGTCTGCAGGGAGGTTGTCCCTGAGGTAACGTATGACAGACCAGTCGGCCAAGCCCGTGTTGTGGCCTTTTTGATGGCGTTGACGGCCATGGACGGTAATGATGCTGGCACCGGCGGACAAGATCATTTTAGCGTAGTCCAGAGTCTTTTCGCGCGTGTCGAGGATACGCATCTTGGCGGTGACGGGGATATCGAGATTGAGGTGAAGGTTGTTGATGAGCTTGTAGATCAAATCCCAGTCCTCCTGTAGGAAAGAACCGTAGTGGCCTTTGCGAGCGATGCCCTGAGGACAGCCGAGGTTGAGATCGACGGCATCGCAGAAGGGTTGGACATGACGAGCAGCAGCGAGAAGGTCGTCGGGATCGTTGGCGCAGAACTGGACGAACAGAGGACGGTCGGTCTGGTGGTTGCCGTCGAGGTGAAGGTCGCTTTGGTCAAAGTGGGACTGATCGAAGGGGAGGGGCGATTCGGGCATCGAGGCCTTCAATGGCTGGAAGTGTGTCTCGCGATATTTTGCATTCTCATGGAACAAGCGGGCGTGGAACATGGGCGTGTAGGCAAGCAGTTGCTTGTTCTGGTCGGCTGGGAGGAACGAGCGCGTCAGCAAGCGCCATGCCTATCTGCTCTGTCAGCACCATACTCTGTACGCGGCTATAGACATGGCAGACGTACAAACTCGCTCTGCTCGACCATGGGCGCCAGGATCAGCTTTGGACAGCCGATGCTCTCGTAGAAAGCCCGCCCGTGCAGCTTCGGTGCCTTGGTCGATTGGCTCATCCTTGACAGCTGTGTCTTGGGAGTTTGTGCAGAAGACGGAGACGTATTACGCAGTGCTACTAGCCGAAGCAGTCCTGTCTTGAACATGAGCGACTCGACGATTGAACGAGTACCTGCTTCTTGTTGCCCCAGTCGCAAATCGCAAAATTTCCGGGTTCCCCCACATGCCATGCGCCGTTTTGCACGAGCGCCACACCCGTTAGTCCCACAACCTTAAACCCTGATCTGCACATACTTATCTTTCTGTTACTTCGCGTTGCTTTATTCCTTTTGTTTTCATTGAGTTTCTGGTCTTGGAGCGGAGCTTGAAGAAGACTGCCTTCTTTATACATCATGACAGTATCTATCAATCGTTATGCATCAGGGCAAAGATCTCACAAGGGAGATCGGAAGGATTGATCTTCCATAACACGTATAGAAATTGAGTTAGGAAACGGAATTATTGTTGATCAAGGCTTCCAGTTGGGATCGTCCTCTCCAGTCAAATCAGGCCTGATCCGGCCGCCCTCCAACCATGTTTTGATCTTGCCATACAAAATGTCTTTCTCAGGTCCATGAGCATTGAGATTCATCTTTGGCGGTTGGCTGATCTTGTTCTCTGCCCAAGCCAAATACTTGTAACCGCTTGGATACTGCTTGACCTCCTCCTCAGGGATGCTGTAAATCTTTTCAGGGTTCACCGGTGCGAACTTGTCCTTGTCGAAGAGCAGCGTGTAAAATACAACACCCCATCTGTTTCCTCTCTTTTCGAGGAAGAAGAAGAATCGACAGTCGGCGTCGTTGTCCATCTCAATTTCATCAAAGGTAAAGCGGCAAGTTATGGTTATCTTCATCTTGCATACTGCTCTGGTAAGGTCGAGGTTCATGTCGACTTGGGACCCGATGATGCGATGCAAGATGTACATGAACTTGGAGCCCTTTTCGAAACCAGCTTTGGAGGCCTCGATGAATTCGTCGATGTTGCCCTGTTTCCAACTGGTTGCAATGTAGGCATCGTCGAAGAACATTGAACGATAGTTCTCCCATCTGCGATATCATATGAGCATCGGACATGGTTGTTTTTGGGATCGAGATGCCGTACTCTGCTGCGTCCCTGTAGACTCCCCAGCCCTCACAGATCTCGCGAACCTTCATTCGCTCAATCACTTCCTGATTAAGATCATTTCCTTTGGCATTGTTACGAATAGCATCCTTTGGGTATGTGCTAAGCGGAGGTTGCTCCGTGTGGTATGGGTCGTTAGGATTCTTGCTCTTGTCTTCAGGCATGATGAAATCGAGATATAATTTGTGGTATCTGTTCAAAGTTTATAGAGTCTCTTGGAATGAGCGCCAAATGGTCTTTTAATAGTTGAAGCCACTCTCGGCAGTTGTTCTTCGGTGATCATCATGATGTATATATTACCAATTGACCTCCTCCGAAGACCCTTTTCTTAAGCTTGTATGCGAAACAGTTTGATGCCTCACGCACGTTTCTTGCAAACTCAAAATCTTTGACCGCCCGACATCCAAACCTTCTTGTCGATATCGAAGTCAATTGGTACTTGAGACACCTTAGGGGGTGGTTTCTAGACACACCTCGCTCGCTGCACGATGACGTCTTTCGGGATTTGGTCAGCCTGCGATTTCCATGTTTCCTGCACGAACTGGCCATTTGTGACTCTGCAAACGAGAGAATAGATTAAAAGATATGTATACATGGAAGCCTGCAGTAAACAGGTATTGTTAGTGACTGCAATATATCCTGCCTCGGTCTGTCATTTTACTCCTCTTTTCACAGAATGCAGTTTACAGATTACTGACCCGATCTCCTACTAACATAAATTGATACGCTTGCTCTACGGGACTTTAGATGGTTTGAATCGAAGAGAAGCCTGGTACCGGTGAGAATGCTGCTCGTCTTCCGTTAGACCTCTTTTCTTGCTCCCAGTCCAGTCCTAAGACAATCCAGTCTAGCACACCACCATCAAAACCAAAGAGCAATAATAATGCTTCGCACACTCTGCTACCGAATCAGCATCACTCTGCTTAACATATTCTTCCCTCCTCTTGCCGTGGGACTTCTCGACAACTTCAGCACAGATTGCCTGGTCAATAGCATCCTCTTTGTCTGTGGGGTATTGCCTTCCCACATACATGGCTTCTACATTAGCTGTGTGTACTTTTCGCGAAGGCACAAGGCGCGGAGAGGTGTTTATCCTGGAGGAAATAAACCATTCATCTACACAGACACCATCTTGAACGGAGGAGCGAGCAATGCGGAGGTGAGGAGATTGGCGGAAGGGGACAAGATGAAAAGGAAAAGAGCAACAAGTCCGAGAGGCTAGTCTGAAAGCGACACTGATCAAAACATGTAAATGAACAGAAGTGATTGAGACTTAGCATGATCACATCAAGCAGGAACTTGGACACGAAAACATGTGTTTATTCTCAGGATACTGAATGATCGTTTGCTCAGAGTATAGGAACGAAGATCAGGAACGAAGACACTAGGGAGAGAAATCGAAACAGAAGGTGGAACGCAAGCTTTTGTGCCATTGCTCTTCCACTATTCAAGCGATAGTGAGGCGAAATTCGGCCCATAGTCGTGCATGCATGTCCTGTCACGCCACGATGCTTTAGAGAATGATGCCGATAAGAGTATGATGACCCACGGGTGGCAGATCGAAGACGCTGAGTAAGGTAGAGGTTGAGGAGATAGGAAAAGACCGAGCGCAGAACGCAGACCCAAAAAAAAAAAAGCAGAACGCCAGAGTGATGCTTCGCTGAAAGAAAATCGAGAGCGAGAATACGAAAAGGTCATTGGCGGGTTACTCCATCTCTTCATCGGTAAGATCCTGGTGGCGGGCAAGGACGTTGCGCTTGAACTCTTCCATGTTGGTGTCCCAGAGCTCGGCAGCTTGGCCGTTGAGGGGCGAGGCACTGTAGGAGGGGTCAGCGGGAGTCGGAATGCTAACCGTGAAGTAGACGTACTTGTTGGGCTCTCCGAGCAAGCTCTGCAGAGATAGGAGCACAGAACCGACGTTCAAAACAGCACTCCACTTGTCCTTGAGAATGTCCAGACAGATGCGGCCCTTCATATCGACATTGGGGTGGTAGATGGGGGTGGTGAAGCGAACCTCCGGAGGCACATACGGGTAGCGCACAGGGAAGTTGAAGCGCAGCTTGAGTGTGAGACCGGAGTAAGGAGTGTCGGCGGGACCGACAATGGTGCCATCCCAGACAGTGAGGTCGCCGTTATGCGGGAAGGCACTGACGCCAGGCGTAGGCGATGTCATCAAGGTCATGAGCTCGCCTTGCAGTCTGCGTGTCTCGTCAGTCAAACCATGCTCTGTCTTGGTGTGAGGACTCGGCAACAGCGACGAACCGCTTGATGACATTGCCATTGTCCTTGGACTTGGAGGGACTGGCAGGTGTGTTTGAAGCTGCGGCGACAGCGGCCATGTTGACTGTGATGGCGGGCGAAGACTTGACGACTTTGGTACTAAGAGAAGGCGGCGCAAGCGGAGCGGCTGGGACGCAAGAGTAGAGACGCGAGAAGGGAGGTTGTGATGGAGAGAGAAGGATGAGGTGAGATGTGGCTACGGGTCAAGAAAAGTCAAGCAGGCTGTATAATGTTATCATCGACGGCAGCAACTATTCAACAATGCACAAAGGAATTCGTGTAAACAACAAGCCGTTGCCGGGGTTCTTGGGTCGACAAACCCCACACTCGCGTCCACTTCGTGTCGCGACTCTACGCGTCACTCAATCACTTTATCCTTGTCACAGCATTTGTTTGAATATCATATGTTATTTTCATTCGTCCTTTGCCATGCGTAGCTAGTCGTTAAGAACTCGCCGAGCCATAGTGTTCACCGATACCCCTGCTTTGATCGTGCCCTTTATCATAAGATACATACTTTTGTCAGTAGAAGCAACCACATCCGTGTTCGTCGTTGCAACCAGCTTCTTTCACTGAGACATCCTTGCTGCTTAGAGAACCTGCTCAATAGTCAGAATAGCCACTTTACAATTCTTTGTGTCAGATACTTACATCTGCGATATTCTGACGCACGATAATACTTTTCTGTCTCTCGTTGCGGCTGACGCGGTAGTAGTAGTCCGTGTAGTCGGCACAGTTCATGTATCGCAAGAATTCCTCGTCGTGAGTGATGACGATC
The DNA here is from genome assembly GCA_024195585.1 of Aureobasidium sp. EXF-3400. Lineage (NCBI taxonomy): Eukaryota > Fungi > Ascomycota > Dothideomycetes > Dothideales > Saccotheciaceae > Aureobasidium > Aureobasidium sp. EXF-3400. The sequence goes on from SWBL01000061.1 coordinate 21,067, forward strand.
AGCTGGAAGTTCGATTGTTGTCTTCTGATGCGAATAATCTCTGATAGAGACTCTGCCAGCGAGCGGATGTTGTCGCGATCAAGGTTGGTCGTAGGTTCGTCGAGCGCGATAAGACCACAGTTGACTCCGAAACACTCTGCCAGAGCAAGACGAATGATGATGGACGCAAGCACCTTTTGACCTGCAGAGCAACGACCGCGCATATCCATTTCAGCATCCTGCTTGCACATGACGACGCGGTAGTTGTAGCTCTTGTTGCCCTTCATGTTGTCGTTGTCTGAGCGAATTAGGATCGAGTCGACATCGGTGCCACGGTACGTCTTCTTCCAAAGCTCCTCGATGATGCGGTTGATCTCCTCCATCTTGAGCGCGTGGTATCTCATGATGGCCTTGTCAAGTGCACCGCCATAGCGACCGAGGTCCTCGACAGCGGCTTTGGTCGTCTCAACCTTGACGTGAGCCTCCTTGTATTTGTATGCAGCATCCTTGTAGTCCTGCTCCCAGTCTTGAAGAAGCTGTTGAAGCTGGTCGTCTTTGCTCTTCAGCTGGCCCATGATCGAGGCTTGCTCGGCTGTAAGCTTATTGCGCGTCATTTCCCAGCGGTTGCCCTCACGTTCGTGAGCAGCCTTCTCCTCTTCGGCATTGTGTGTCTCGAGCTCCCTTATCTCGGCACCTATTGCGTCTACAGCAGCACGATCACGACGGTACTCCTGGTTGTCTGCAATTTGACGCTTCGTCTCCTCGACGTTTTGGAGGTTGTTTTCGACGTCCTTGACCTGTTTGGTAATGGTTTGCATGTCCTTCTCCAAACGTTCAATGTCTTGTTTCGTGTCCTCAATAGCACTCTTGGCTTGTGTCAGCTGAGCAGGGCCATCTCTCTGGATGTAGCCGCTGATCTCACGCTCAACCAACTGCAGCTTGTTCACACTGTCGTTTATAGCGGCTGTTTCCTCACGGAGCTGTCTGTCTTTCTCTGCGCCACGACGAGAAATATCATCATACTTTGATTGAGCTTGAGACGTCTCCGGAACCAGATCAGCGAGCTCTTGCTCGAAGGACCGCTGAGAATCAATGAGCTCATTGTTCTGTGCCTTGAGCTCACTGATTTGTTTCTCGATAGATGATTTCTCCTTGAGATGGTGAACGACAGTACTGAGTTTAGACTTGACATCACGAAGCTCGAGCTCAAGCGCATTTATGGTGCCGCGAGCGCCGTCGCGCTCACCGATGATCTTGGTCAATGAGACCTTGGTTCCGCGAGACTGTTCGTTGATCGTCTTGAGATCGTCCTGGATTGTCTCCAGGCCACGAGAAAGACCCTGGCTTTTCTGTTTGGCAGCCAGCTCTTCAATCTGCATCTCGAAGTTGACAATTTCTTGGGCATATTTGACGATATTCTGGACGGTCTTAGAAAGACTTTCAACTTCCTGCTTGGCTGATTTGCGTTCGCTGACAACGCGGTCTTCTTCTTCCACTTCGGCGGTAAGGGAAGACACCCGAGCCTTCAGGCGTTCCTCTTCCTGTTCGAGGTTAGGAATGTCCTTACTCTTCAGACGATCCCAGTTGTCATAAGTCGAGCTGATTGCTCTGACTTCTTGCAGATAGTTCTCGGTGTCTCGAAGCTCTTCAACGGCACGGCCGGCCTCGGCTTTGTTGATTTCCATCCCGAGGAGGTTGATCAACTTTTCAAGCCCTTGACGATCCTTTTCATAGCCACGACGGCACATGAGGCAACATTTGTTCTCCCTTGCAGCTCTTGCCGCACTCTCGTAGTACTTTTTGAGGTGGCCAGCATACTCGCTTGAGCTCTTGCGGTCATCACGCTCGGCTTCGGTTTCCTCGAGAATCCTCTGGTATTCGGACGGATCTGTTTCGATGACGTTCTGAATAGTTTTGTGGCTGGCGTCCAGCTCTCGTCTCCGTGCAACGAGATCATTCTTCGTTTGCTTGAGACGATACTCGAGTTGCTCAAGTTCACGGGCTTGGCCGTCTCGCTGACGCTCAGCTTCTGCTACAGATTTGTTGCTGCTGCTAAGAGCACTCTGGAAATCGCTGTCGAGTGATGTTGCCTGCCATCCACCACCAACGATACTGTCGATCTTGGACCCATGGGTTTTGGTCATGGTGTCGAGACTGCGTTGACGGTCCTTGACTTCCTTCCGTAAAAAGTCTAGACGTGCCGAATCACCTGCTTGCTTGGTAGCCTGGACAAGTTCCATGTCCAGCTTCTCTTTCTGATCATCCAGACGGCGTAGCACAGCATCGGTCTCTTCGACTTGCTTATCCCAGTCCTTGCTATCGTAATCAGACTTGGCTGCCTGCAGTTTGCTCTCAGTATCTTCGACAGAAGACTCAAGCATAGTCTTGGAACCCTCATCGACCTCTATATTGTTTAGATCAGTCTGGAATGCACTAATGCGGCGCTGGTTTGCAGCATGAGAGGCCTTGGCGCTTTCTTTCTTTTGACTTAGTGTAGACTTTTGCTCATTGATGCGGTTGAGAACGTCCTGGGCGCGTTGCAACTCTTGCTGCGTCTCACGTCTGGCGCGCTCAAATGTGGCGTTTTGCTCCTTCGCCATGCGACTGATGCGATCAACGAATTCTCGAGCCTTGTCATCATCGACTTCGAGATCGTAACCGCGAAGATTGTGCCTGCGAGCAGTTTGCTTCACCAGCTGTGCTCTGTTCTCGAGTTGACGTTCGTAGTTTTGTTGGTCGGACTCCAAAGAGCCGACCTGACGCTCCTTCATGCTGAGCTTTTCGCGGTTGCCAATCAACTCTCGACTAAGTTGCTGATACCGGCGCTTCTCCTCATTGGCTTGGTCGTGTAGCTGTTGAACTCGCTCTTCGTATTTCTGTAGAAGAGCTTGAAGTTCTTGGTCCGAATCGGTCATTTCACGAAGATTGCGTCTGAGTTTTTGAACACTTTCCTGCTTGGCACGTTGTTCGATGCGCTTGCCGGAAAGTTGGCCGACTATTTCACCAAGGAACTTGATCTTCTCCCAGGCAGCATTGTAGTTCTGCTTGGCCTCGGCAATCTTGGTACCCATTTCTTCACCTTTGAGGCGTAATGTTTCAATCTCCTCGTAGAGCTCGTGGGATCGTTTCTCGGCCTTTTCACCCTTGTCCTTGTCTTCCTTGGCGTGTTGCTCGATGATTTTGTACTTTGCAAGCTCTTCAGTCTGCTTCTTCTTCATAATTTTGATGTTGTCGATGGCCTTGGTGTACTTCATGGCCTCGAAGATGGCATCAAATCGGTCTTTGAGCTTGCTCGGCTCGCTGAGCGGCCACAAGCTCTCATCCTGATGACAGAAGATGACAGAGTCCAAGACAGCTTTGCTGACGCCAAGATATTGAGGCATGAGTTGATCAAGTTCGGCAACGCGAGAGGAAATAGACGTGCGCTCGCCCTCTTTGATCATGAGAAGCTGACCTTCGAGAGATTTGACGGAACGGGATGCCTTCTTGACCGTGAGCTGCAGGCTGCGAGTGGACACCATCTTCGCTCCTGTGGTGGCTAGGAATGACATCTTGACCTGGGCGAGAACCTCTTTCTCGCCACATAGCTATGCTCATCAGTCGAAGTAGTGCAATGGTCTTCGACAGACATACCTTGGGATCGTGGATGAAGGCACCACCCTTGCTGTTTGGAGGTTGGTCACCAGTCGTAGCATATTTGAGACATTCGATGATGGTCTATTGCATGGTTAGTGCGATTGTTGTTTGTGGTTCAGGAGCAAGAACTTGCAGTCTTTCCAGAGCCATTGTGACCCACAATCAGAGTAAGAGGTGCGAAAAACTGGATAGTCTCACTGCGTCCATTGTCAAAGGAACGAACTCTAGAGCAGAGTATCAGTAAAAGTTGCAATGCAAGTGTATGTCAGTCTATGCATACCCCAGAATGGAGAGTTTGTCAATCTTGGCTGGAGGGTGGATGTCAGTGAGTGAATTTGATCCGCAGGAATGAGCCGGATGACATACACCTGTTGGAAGGAATTAGCTTTGCGAGTACTGACCAACGCGGATTGTGATGGACTTACATAGTGGATCAAGCTCGGAGCAGACTCCGAGGAGGAAGAATTGGGGGGATGCAATGCCAGGAGCGAGCAGAATATGATTGAAGAAACAAGTGAGCAGGAGAGTTGTTTATGTATCGGGCGCTGGAGGTGTTAGTATCAAAGGAAGTGTCGCGGCCAAGAGTTGGCCCTTTGGACACTTTCTTTATGTGTCGGCAGGCAGACGCGCGAGTTGGAAGGCACGTCCTCGTGGAAGCCGAAGGGTCTGCCCAGACTTATGTCCCAGATTCGGGACTACGCATCAGATGAGAAGCACAACACTTGGATCTTCGTAGGCAAATAATCAACAATATTGAATAATAGTTATGTCTCTCTAGATAAGGTAGTTCCGGAACTCGCAGAACGATCAGCGACTGGGTTTGTCTGCAAACACCTAAGCATTCGTGCAATCGAAATCCCAGATCAACGATGGTTTCGCTGGACCAAATCGTTGGCCAGGGCAGGCGCGCAGACGTCAGACTTCGGTCGCAAGCAGCGACTGCGGATCGAGCAAGTCTTCCTGCATCGTGAAATTGTCTGGTGGGACCCCCAGAATCAGGCACGTCTCTGTACTGTTACTTGTTGACTGGGCATAAAGCCTAAGGCAGGATACCGATGTCCTACCTGTCGTCGGTCGATGGCTCGCTCGCCCAAAACGTAAGTGCCCAGGACAACAGAGTCGAACGCCCACTGATCATTGGTTTGCTGCATTAGATGGCCGGGGCTGTGTCCGCGCCCGAACATTTGCTGGACCCAAGCGCCAGCCTTATGTCTGATTTGCAGGACCAGATCAATATGCTGCCCATGGACCTTGATCTCAACGACCCCAACCTCGAGGTCTCGCTGAGCAACGTTCCCTTTGCCGACCCTGGTGCCTTTGGCAACAACCTCAACTCCATGTCCTTCGCCGCCCAATCCCAGCACCACCATGACGACGGCCATTCCCAGTCCAACATGTCGGCTATCGGTGCTGGCCCACTGCCCACTGGCTTCGGCATGGGTCCCCCTTCGAACGGCGGCAACACTCTGACCGAGTTCACCAAGCGCAGAAACTGGTCGCAGCGCGTCATCGAAGAGCTCAGAGATTTCCTACACATCCTTACTCCTGATGGCCGCATCCTCTATGTCTCGCCCTCCGCCAAAACTCTCACCGGCTACGAACCACGATACTTGGTCGGCAAGTTCATTGGCGAATTTGTGCACCCCGAGGACAGCGGCATCTTCATGCGCGAGTTCAACGAGTCCATAGCATCGGGCAACCCCTTACGCTTCTTTTACCGGTTCAAAAGAGAGGACGGCACATACATTATCTTCGAATGCGACGGTCATCCACACATCTCGTCCGACCAAGGAGCATACGGTCATATGAGTGGCTCAGGCCAAGGCGCCATGAGTGCCTCGGGCCTTTGCCGAGGGTTCTTTATGATGGCTCGTCCCTATCCGACCAAGAATGCCGCCCTGCTAGATTCATTCCTGGAGCACAAGATTGAGAATGAGCGCCTAAAGAAAAGGATCGAGGAACTAAAACGAGAGGAAGTCGAGGAGAATCAGGTCCAAGAAAGACAGTGGCAAGAACAGTCTAGGCGTGACCCATCCGAAGCTGGCCGCGTTGATGGATCAAGCGAGCATAGCAAAACACCAAACTATCAAGGCATGCCGCCGCCTGCCAAGCCTCCGATATCAAACACTGCCCTTACGCGCCAAAACCTCGACAGTGCCTTGTCAGCCCAGCAGCCCGACAGTATAGCAGACAAAATGTCGCGTTATGAAGGCTCGAATCATCTCGAGACTATCGAAATGCTCACCGGTTTGCGTTACCGTGATGGCGAACGAAGTCACGGCATTTCAACCGGCGACACATCACCTGCGCTTATTAGAGGCGATGCTGGCATCGCAATTTTGCTTGACAGAGACCGTGATGGTACTAAGGAGAAGAAGAAGAAACTCAAAGTCGCCGAAGAATATGTCTGTGCGGATTGTGGCACCTTGGACAGTCCCGAATGGCGCAAAGGACCTAAGGGACCCAAAACGTTATGCAATGCGTGCGGCTTACGATGGGCCAAGAAGGAGAAGAAGAAGGCGGTCGGTGATAGCGGCACAAATTCGAATGCTGGTATGACTCCTGGAGGTGTACCGTCTCTACTGCAAAAGGACAGCAGCGGAAGCAATTGATGACAATGACCGCGACACTTGGATATCGGATCTTCATAGGTGGGCAGTGGCGTTTGACAGGCATACTTGGAGCTTATGATTCACCAGCCTTTACTATTCTTCAGTGTAAAGATTTATTGACTTGATACCAGAAGGCATTTCGGAGTTTTGTACTATACCATGGCATGGATCTTCATGTGTTTACTTCAATCTTTCTTTTCTTTTCAATCGACCTTTTTCAACTACCCGAGTAATTGTACACCCACGTATCATATGATTATTGATAGAGACTTGGCAGCCTATAGTTTGTGAGAGTCTCTGCATTGTTGTAAGATTGCTTCAAATGTCTCGAAAACGTGCCAGCAAAACAATCGAAGCATGGGAAGTGACAATTGGCGTGCTGCAGTCCTAGTCGGCTCCGAAGCGAGGGCATGAGGACACACTGACAGGTGAATGGCAGCATCACATGAGCTGGAGTGAGAGCAGTCATCGGTTAAGCACAAATTGGAGTGTAGGGTAGCATCATGTGGTCTCATCGTACGCCCTGCAATATGTCCGACGGATACCTTTGATCACCCTCTGCCCTCCAAATGCTGAGACGCAGTCAGCCAATTAACTCAGTTTCTAGTGCTGGGTATGAGTAGAACACAAGGTAAAAAGCGCCCTCGGAGCAACAGGAGACTCAGCAATCCATCCATCTTTGAGATCGAAGGGGTGATCTGGCATTTAGCAGGTCAAGAAGACACAAGAAAGCGCGCCAATGTTCTGAAAACATGAACAAGTTTGGGTAAGACATGCATGGCCCTCTGGCTCAGCAGCGACAGGCCTTCAGCTTACTGACGTTTGTTCCGGTTTCCGTGTCAAGTTGATGTACCCCGTCAAGCCACGCAGATTATGTGACGCGGAAAGCAGGTGCACCCGCGACAATAATATGCAAGCCATTCTGTTCAGCTGCGCTTGTGCGCCCGGGCAGCGCCCCTGTCGTCGATTAATGTCCGGACACTGGTTCGAGGCACTGTCCAGCTGGTTTGACTTGACCAAGAGAATCCAGAACCAAATGCCTGGTGATGCTCATTTCATACCTCAGACATTCAGGACATGTGCTTTATCGCAGTATGTCTGTCTGAACGGCGCCAGCACCCAGCTCTACGAGCGGTTCCCTGGTTGTCGTTGAGACTTTATCTACACGTTGGATTTCAAGCCCAGCAACGGGTACGCCACTCCTACGACGCGTGCCGGAGAGCGTAGCCGTATTCCATTTTAGGGTGTTGACATTCACCGTCACGAGGGGATGCCAGACACTTGGTCCTGCACAAGAGGTCTGATCCTCTGGTCTTGCTTTCATTCATTCGATGCACAACAGATCTGAGGAGCAGAGCATCAACACACAAAAATCTCGACGCTAGAAGCCATCAAAGTCAGGTCTGTACCATGCACAATAAATCCCCTAATACAGTACATACAGCCGCAAGGGCCCCGCCCTGAGGCTATTGTACTTCTGGATCGAGGCTAGTGATGCGCGGCGTTGCGTAACAGACCTCGACCGTTTTTTTGCCCAATCCCCAAGTTGTATGAGCCACAGACTTGGATGCGCACATCATTCGTCTTGCACGACGCAAGCTGCAGCCAGCCGAACTACTCCCTTTGTCGGGGAACGTCTTTGACGGCTACCTGCTAAAAGCCCCAGGATAGCATGTCTCTTCGAGTCTCGCGGGGGTGGGATCGGAAAGCTAGCAGCAGAGACAACATGTGAGTTTAGTCACGGGCGGATTTGCCCAAAAACAGCAAGGTTTCTATATGTGTCGGTCAACGTGGTGTGCAAAGTATACATGGAGACGAACTGCATGTGCGGGCCGGCCGGTCAACTTTAGCCTTGCACTCTTGGGCTGGCTTGTGCTTTGTGCCCTTCAGTCTGCCTCACCCCATCCTTTGTCTCGCCGTTTCATTCCGTTGTCTCCTACATCTTGTTCTTGCTTGACTGATACACTTCTGATACATACTTTCCTGTATTATCAGTCGTGATGCAGGGTGTGTTCTGGCATTAGGTGAGTTCTTGCCACATGAGCGATTGTCCAACAAGATGCAGACTCGCTGTCAGTCTACGGACGTCATCTTGCTGGGGAGGCCTGACTGGTTACATTTGCCAACAATACGCTGACAAGGAGTCTTTATTGCAGATGAGCTGTGTGTTCGTAGCACATGTGATGCAGCAAGCCCCCTTACCATTGTTTGTTCCTCGATATCGTCATTAGGACCTGGATATTTTACAATAGCCCCTCGCTGCTGTTGATCACCACCATGGCTTCGACCCAGATCTCCGGATCGACACTTTCGCTCCACGGAGCCCCGAACAAGACAGACCACGAACGAAACAATTCCAACTCATTAAGGACGGGTATCTTGGTTAGGTTGAATGATCAGGTCATACGTGACTTGCAACAATGTGCCCATGGGGGCAAGGCGGTGCAATTGCTGGGCGGAAAGACACCGGTATGCCCTTGAACATGTTCAAGAGCCTCGACAGTGACCCTTTCTGACGAGCGCAGAAAATTCGATACGGCGCAAAGCTATTGGAGTTGAATGTAAGGCCCGAGACATTTCGTCACGAAATTTACTCGACAGACGACAGCAGCAATCAGCTTGACTTTGCCGCTTTTGTGTCGCACCATGCAGAGCTCAGAGTGCCCGTCGAGAAGAAGGCGCAAGAAGATAGTGCCGGTGCCGAGGCCGCCCTGGAGACGTTGAAGCAGTCGCTGGCATCCATGGCCAAGCAGAAGGAGGAACGAAAGTGAGTGTGAACAAGATCGTATCCTCCCTATCTATTGTTGACGTGTGACAATAGAACGACAATAAGTAGCTCAGTAACAGCTGGTGGCAAAAACTCCCGATACCTTCAACCCTCTTCTCGACCAACTTCCCTCGCTTCCTCATCATACACTCCTCGTCCCGCCGCGCCCACCTCTGCTCCTTCGGATCCTCACGCTCAAGCAAGAGAGAAGGGCATGCGATTCGCTCTCATTCACTTGCTTGCCGTCAGACCCTTGTCTGAACAAGACATTCACCAGAAAACTCACATCCCTAAAGCTCAATTATCATCACTCCTCTCCAGAATTGCCGAAAAGCAAGGACTCACCTGGGAACTTTCAAACAAGCCGTACAAAGAGCTTGATCCCTGGTCGTTCAAATACACTTCGGATCAACGGACTTTGGCAATAAACAACGCAATCAGAGCTTTCGACAGGGCTAGGATACCAAAAGACGACAAGGCCTGGCAGATTCTGTTGCCCAAAGAAGAACGCAACAAAGGCAAAGTCCTCTCGCGTCTTCACCTAACTGCCGAACGGGCAGACTTAGCCGGGACACCTGGTCTTGCTTCTACTCCTATCCACACAAGTGCGGCTGTCACTCCGAAGCTAGGAAGTATCGGCACACCTCGTAGCGGAAGCGGAGCTACTGCGACTGGAAGATCCGCTGCTGGTATCTCTATCGAAAAGCGATTGAAGGAGGCGAAAAAGAAGGGTGCCATGGAGAAGAAGAAGCAAGAGAAAGAGGCAAAGGAGGCCGCTGCTGCTGCAAGTGATCGCGAGAGCAAACCAAGAAACGTGACCGCCAAGAGACCTATACCTCCCAAGAAGGTCGTTTCTAAGGTCAAATCTGACGAGGTTGTTCACAGCTCGGATGATGAGGAAGAAGGTGAGGTCAAAGAGGATTCATCCTTGAAGAAAAGCGCCACATCCAGAAAGGAGCCCCCCAAGGCGGCTCCTAAGGTACGACCTGCGGCAACAGAGAGGCGCGATTCCTCGGCCAGTGAAGCGCCCGGGCCATCCAAGGACAGCAAGATAAGATCAAAGCCGTTGACTTCTGACAAGTTTGTCACCAACACTGCCTCAAGAAAAGACAGCGCAATCTCCAAGGTCAAATCAGAGGCTCCATTGCTTGCCAAAGCCGCTGCTCTTCCGAAGAAACCGGAGACTTCAACAACAGCAAACGCCGCCACAAAATCGAAGGATAGCCCAGCACAGAAACCGGTCAAGACTACCTCGATGACGCAAAGATCCAACATAAGCCCACGACGACTGACAGACACTAAACCGAAAGTGCCCTCACCTCTGGGCACAAGTCCTCCGAGAAATGCATCTGACAATGCTGAAAAGACAATCAAGCAACCGCCCAAACCATCAGCAACTACGAACGCTGCCAAGTCAGCCAGGCCTACACCCACATCCAAAGCCTCTGAGCCTCTGAGTTTCTTCGGTGGTGTCAAGACTGGTTCACAATCAAAAATTGTCACCAAAAAACGCCCTCTTGAGTCTGACACAGAGAGCGCTGAACCGGCAAGGAAGGCGGTCAAATCGACCATCTCCACCCCAGCAAAGGCTCCGACCAGTAAACCAGCCAAGGCTTCTGTCGCGAACGGTAGTGGCAGAGAAGCAGTGACCAAAGCTCCACCTGCACATCCCGCCGCCTCAGACAAATCTCTGAAACGTAAAGCCAACGACCTTTCTTCGGGCTTACACGACCACGCCGCTCCTCCCTCGTCCAAGCACCGCAAGACCGACTCAGGAAGCACGCACTCGCATACGGCGACAAGTTCATCGGGAGCATCGCTTACAACTGCTCCTACTGTTTCACCCCACTCGTCCCCTGCAGGCTCGGATTTTTCAGACGACAATCTCGCTGGCATTCTGAACGACGAGTACGACGGCGGTTCGCTCACATGGGAACAGACTCGTGCTGCTGCCGAGACATTCAGGAGCAAGCTATACCCAGAGTATCTCAAGCTGTACCGTCGTATTGAGCAGACACCCAGTGACAAGGTCGCAAAGGAAGACACTGTGCGCTTGTGGCAGTTGCACAACCGTCTTGAGGCTATCAAGCATCGTATTGAGGTTGCTTGTCGTGATGGTGACAAGGGCGGAGACTAGGGAGCAAGCACTACATCTACATCTGCATCTGCATTAATTCTGGGATTGGAGTTAGGGGAATCATGACCATTGGATTGGGGAAGCGAAGCATTGACTTGTTTTTCATCAAAAAGGGGTTTTTATTTACATAGGTCACACGACAGATACAGCGCGGAAGTCTCGCGAGACGAGCAGAATTATAACGTCACTTGGTTTGCAATTTTCTTATGTTTGATATACAATACAATGCGCCATGTGTTTTGTCGCTGAGACGACAGCGTGTCAACGCACCATGATTTACGGACATATCGGAAAGGATACTTCTGTTGTCAAAGGTCAACGACAGATCCTTGCGCTGAAGTTGAGACAGTGTTGTCGTAAACTTGAACTCGATGACAGCGAGCAGGGTCATACCGGTAACCCGAAAAGATTGAACCCGCCACATGCGCAGCACGCGAGAGCCGGGACATCCGTGCACGCCGATTGAACCGACGAGCAATAAAGTCTTGTCCCCATCTTGTCGGGTGACGACGAGCAAACGATCCTTTATCGGAAACGAGGTACTGTGCTGTGAGAGTCGATTATCTTCCTTTGCACACTTCTGGATATTGTTCGGTGTGACGTGCAGCACTCGGATCACAAGGAAACCTGGAGCATCTGCAAAGTCGATCGCAAGCTACTGCGTCCCGAAATCCAACATGCTGGCTAGCATCATACTAGATCAGTCATTCCCACATTACACAAATCTGGACTATATATCTGGAAAAGTGTTCGTACGGACACAGACTGCGACGACAGTTTCTAGCATCGTAGTAAAGCTCGAGGGCGAGTCGAGGACAAGGTTGCTGGTGCGTCTCAACAGCTACAACATGACAGCACATGTTCTCATTCACCACGACAAGTGTTTGGCTGACAATTCTACCAAAGGCTCCTCCCAATCCCAGTAATGACAGGCAGAAACCTCAGTTGGAATTCCATAAGGTTGGTGGCATCTTTCTTGTTTTACCCTGCCATGCATCTGAGCACGAGAAATCAATATGCGCTCGGTCTGGTCACAGCGCCTGACTACATACGCTCATTATCAGTGGCATTGTAAACATGTACTGACAAGCAGCTAGATTCTCTATAAGACTCTAGCAGTATTTCCTCCTCCAGAAGTTGCAGGGCAACAAGGTGGCTCGAACTCATTGTCCGGAAAGACAGCATATACCCTACCAGCTGGGCAGCATGAATATCCTTTCCGGTTCAAAGTATGTTTCATTCGCGAGTATGGTTGTTTCTCCGGCTGATTTTCCATCAGTTTCCCTTCAACAATGCTTGCAACCCGTCATCCAACTCTAACCCGACTATAAGCTTGTTCGGGGGTCTCAATGTGGAAGTGTACAAGTCGCCGCATAGCCATGTGAAGAAGACATTGCCACCAACGCTAGTAGGATTCCCTGGCGAAGCTGAGATCCGTTATTATGTCAAAGCGACTGTGAATCGGCCCAGTCTTTTCAAGGAGAATGCTCGAGCTTATGTACCATTCAACTTCTGTCCTATCGAGCCGCCACGTCCACCACCGTCGGATGCGTTGGGGTATGCACGACGCCGACATCAGTTCAACATTAACATGCCCTCTGCACCCACAGCACTTCCTAGCAAATCCAAGATGGCTTCTTTCTTCGGCGGTTCGAAGAAGACCAGCGAATCTACGTCAGGAAGCACGACACCAACGGCTCCGTTCATAGCCGTCGACCTACGCTTGCCAGAGCCTGCAATCTTAACTTGTGCCAAACCGGTACCTGCTCGTATCGTAGTCACAAGCTTGAACGGCAAGATCACTGGTTTGACACTCTTATCTCTGCAGCTCGAGGTCGTGGCGATCACCAAAATTCGGGCGCAAGAAGTCGGCAGAGTCGAGCGCGGCAGCACGGTCTTGTTCTCTCGCAGTGGTATGGCTGTCCCACTTCAGTTTGGCGACAGCGCAGCCAGAGATGCAATTGCACCTAATGGCGGAGAGATCGAAACAGAGGCTGAAATTGATTCTCGATACTGGAGCGATACACCTTTGCCCAACATTGTGCCGCCAAGTTTCGAGACTTGCAACATCACTCGCGCATACGAAGTCTTTGCACGCGTCGGTATTCGCTATGACGGCACTGCATCAATGGTAAGTTTACAGAGCTTCTCGGCGTGTGATCATTGCAACAAAGGCTGACAATTGCAAAGCCTCAAACAACCACCATAGACCTCCGTCTGCCCGTCCAGATATTTTCGGGCATCACCCCGCCACCTGAGCTTCTTGAAGCCATGGCAAGGGCTCAAGCTCAGGGTACAAGTGGAGGTTCTTCTTCTGCGCCACCAATGCCGCCTCGATCCAACTATCCGGCAGACACGAAGACTGCATCCGGCGCGCCGCCACTTCCTGCTCGCAAACCAGTTGCCTCTACAGCAACAGCACAGGCTACGCAGACACCGGTCCAGGTTGTGCAGCATGTGGAACATTCTGGCGAAGAGCCACCTTATGGCGATGCGCCCCCTAGCTACGAAGACGCGATGGCTATGGATTTGCAACCCGTGAGTGGCATCCAGAGAGCCGAATATGCGCCACCTGTCGTGGCCGAGGATCCATTGTTGAACTCTGGTAGAGGTGAGAAGAGTGGTTGGCATTGAAATCGATAATGAGAAAGGGGAGAGGAACGCAGAAGCTGTGATCACAGCCAACATTCATCGCATTGCAATAGGATGTTAATACTTAATACTCATGCCTCAAAGGACTTATTTTACATTCTGAGTGGAAGTTGATGATTTTGAGCCGAAAAGATTGAATACTTATTCTTGGTTGCTCGCCTGTCCATGAGCTCTGCCACAATCACCCCTCAGTCTTTCGCCCAGGAAAGGTAGGAAAATGCTCATTCTACCAGTCTTGCTGTCTCTGTGTTCTTGAGATAACTGATGGCCATGTGGCATCCTAGGCGCCTGAGTCTAGAAGTCTTCCTCATGATCACACCGCATATTCCGCACCCTCGGGCACGACAGGTTCTCTAGTCCATCACGGTATCTCGCTCAGTCTCACCAATCTGTGAGAGAACCCGGCCAGTGCTAGCTCCACCTCTAAGACGACCATTAAATCCTAGACTATCGTCTTGAGCGTTGAAACTACTTTCGGGTGCGTGTTCCTGTTTGATAGGCACACCACGGATCACACGATCGAGCCATTCATCGCCGGTACCAGTTCGCTGAGGGCGGTAGTCTTTGCCTGAAAGCAACTGTACAGTGCGGACGAGGCTGAGTGCTTCTTCAAGATTCTTTCGGTCGGTTGGCGACAAGACGGAGTTGGAAGATGCAAGCGTCTGGTCAATCAAGGAGTCTGCGCGGGTTAAGAAGGCGTCTGTGCCGGTCTCCTCAGGCATGCTATGCACAGCGACGAGGCTTTGGATCTTCTCATGCACTTCGCGAGCGGCGTTTGGACCTCTAGTTTTGCAAACCGGGCCACTCAAATGATAATAGTTCTCTGTGCCGTAGGTCTGTAGAGTAGGGGCATGCTCCAAAGTCTCAGTCGCTTCGGCAATGTCGTCCATGAGAACGCTGCTTTTGCTGTGCTGTTTGTGCTGTTCCATGTGGCGGACGCGTCTAGCTTGGGTCCGAGCCTTGCTCTCGGCTACTTTCTGTTTGTGAGCTTCCAACTTGGCAACTCTCTCTGGGTCGGCAGCACGTCGGGCAGCCTTTTCTTGTTTTGCAGCAAGCTTGGTTGGATCAGGAACTTGCAGAGCAGCCTTTTCACGTCTTCTGGCGCGCTTCTTCTGCTTTCGAGTAAGATCGTGATATCTTCTACTTTCCTCGATGTTCATCTTTCTCAGAGCCTGCGGATAGTAAGCATCGACTGAGTCAAGTGTTCTCAACACGGAGGTGGTGGTCATGAAGTATATAAGAGGAGAATGAATGAAGACTTACGTTGATCATCTGGCCCTCCTGAGTCTTCAGCCGGTTCTTCTCCTTAGCCAGAGTCTTTGACATTTTGATCTGCTCGTTGACCTGCTGGTCGTCATGCCCACCACGCTCGGGGGTATATGCTTGTTGGGTCTGGTTCATGGCATCTGGCTCCTGTTGTCTTTCCAAAGCACGAAGATACATGCTCTGATGCAGAGCGCAACGCTCTCCACTCTCTGGACAGCTTGAACAATCTTCACGGGCTGGGACGCCGGCGAAAGTCATTTCTTGTGACATGCTTATTGTTCCCTACTTGTGCTGATTGGTAGATGGGAAGGTAAGATGGTGGTTGGGCGAAGAAGTGGAAGCGTGTTGATTATCCGCGTGCTTGCATAAATAGATTGTTGCGAAAGAGTGAGTGGCAGTGGGAAGCTCTCGAGGCAGCCCGCAGACGAGTCGCCAGCAGAGTCCCAAGGTGCACAGCGTTTGTCGCACGAGGATGTCGCAAAGGAACTGGAACAATAAGAAGAGAAAGGATAAACCAAAAGGGAGTTGGTGATGGTGATTTGTGACAAACGATGGAGATAGCTTCACCGAAAGCTCTCACCAAGAATCATTGCGGAAGTCGCGACTCTCAGGCGCAGTCACTTTCAGGACAATGGCACGGACATGTCCCAAGCAATTACGCACAAACTTCTACAAGAGCGTCTTCTAAATCTTCAATCATTTATCATTCTTGACTTTCCACAGTATCACTTCAAGTGAGAAACGTTTGGAGGTCGAGACAGAACAAAAGAGAGTGACGGTTGAACATCGGCAAGCACGGACTTTAGCCGCATCGAAGGGGTTGAACTTCGTGCGGCGACATCCAACTTGCCTGCTGACCACGCAATACGGCCATCACCGAGCAACAGCCAACAATCCTCTCATCGTGCCGGACCGCATTCAGGAAGTGTCCAGAAGTTACCGCACTTGGACGCACACCAGCAGAAGTAGTAAAGAGTGCGCATACAGGGGTGACTTACGTTCGCCTGCGCATTTCTTCAACCATCAGTGTCGCACGACCACAACTCATCACACCTCACTGCGCATCCGCCTCACAATATTGCAGCGTCGCAGACACAAACCCTCAAGTGCAAAGACAACAAGAGGCAGTCTCGGAAGTGATCGCCGTCATGTCGAATACCATTACTGTTTGTGATCCCCTCGTTCGGCGGCAACTTGCACGCCGGCGGCGGTGATGCCAACGAACCGTACTGACACCTTTGCAGGGCGAGATCTATGAGAAGATCATCCAAGAAGTCATCAACGCTTCGCAAAATGACTTCGAAGAGAATGGTGTTCAGCAGCAGACCTTGGTAGAGCTGCAACAGGTTGGTCATGTCTTTTTTCCTTACCCTCTCCATACCTTTCTTCATCCCTTATTTTTCTTTCTTTGTCGTATCACTCGTCAGCGCCCAATATCGTTTTGTTGCTCTGGTGGCACGTCTGTTCAGTCGTATTATTCGACTGCCTGCTGCCTGCGAAGCTGAAGCGCAGGCGACAAACAAAAGAGCGGCGGAAGCGGGGCTTAAGGCTCAGAGACGTTCTTTCCTTGACCCCAGTTTTATACTGCTTGGTCTGAGCGCTCAGAGTCCCGAAGCTTCGCCGGACCAACTCTTTAATCAGCTGATATGGTATCGTTTTCCTACATGCTTGTACTAATACATATCCAATAGTCATGGCAGCACAAGATGTCGCAGCGCGATGTCGCGCAGATGCCTTGGGATCCCAAGCCGGTCCCACCTCCGCCTCAACAACCCGCTCAACAGCAGCAAGCACAACAACCTGCCCCAGCACCCCTGCCTGTGCAGAATGGAGCTCCGGTTCAGCACCAAGCCCCCCAGAATGGACATTTGCAGCCCAAGGCTGATTCGGGCTCAAATTCTCAGCCTATGCACAACTATCCTCCTGCTCAGCAAGCATACCCTCAGCAGGTCAACAACCAGATGATGGCACAGCAACGTGCTGCATCCTTGCTCCAGCAGCAGTTTGGTCAGCAAGCCAACGCGTCACTCAATGCCATGCAACAGAGGGGTATCGCCCTTCCTGGAGGTATTCAAAACGCCCAACCCCAACACCAGCCACAACAACAGCAGCAGCAACAGAGACCACAGGGCTTACAGCTGCCCGCACAAGCTGGACAGGCTCCTGCACAGCCAGCACAGGCCCAACAGCAACGCCAGATGCAAGCTCAGTATGCCCAGCAAATGCGTCAACAGACTGCTCACCAGCAACCTCAAGTCAAGGCCGAAGGCAATGGCCAATATCCTCAGCAACCTGGCGTCAACTACTCGCAGACAGATGGCTCAGACGAAGCTGCACTTGACGAGTGGAACAGATACATAACCGAGAGACGCAGAGTCAGCTTGGCTCAAGAGCATGAGAACGATGGTATGATGAGACGTCAAATTGAAGATCTGCAGCACAGGCTTGAAAACGGATTGTTGCTTCCTCTGGACGACCAAAAAGAACACAGCCGTGACAGGAAGCGTGTATCTGCACGTAGGACCCGTACAAACACTGGTTCGCGCTTAGCCAGCATTCCACAATTGGATGGCGACGTTGATGAAGAGGACGAGGACGCCATCAATTCAGACCTTGACTCGTCGAGTGATGAAGCTGGCAACAACGCTGATGAAGAGGACGAGGAGATTGACCACGTCCTCTGCACGTACGACAAGGTGCAGCGTGTCAAGAACAAGTGGAAGTGCACTCTCAAGGATGGTATCATGTCGGCCAACGGCAAGGAGTAAGCTGAAACGAACGCACAGGTGTGTTTGAACCATCACTGACAAGATATCCCAGGTACCTCTTCCACAAGGCTCAAGGAGAGTTCGAGTGGTAGAAGGCAGGTACAGTCACGAAACTGACAGGCAACGAGGAATTCATGGGCTCGACATAGTGCGTCGTTGCCAATGTGGTAAGACTCGGCCTTTCACATAACACCAGAACGACACGAAAGGAGAGACGAAATTTCATTTGATTCATGCTAGATGCAGCTTGGAAGAGCTGGTTGCTAGGCTAAGGGCGTGTAATGACAGGCAGGGCAGAGAAGGTCGAGGAAAGAGAAGAGAAGAGATGAAAGCGAGCACGGAATGGTCATGCCGAAGGAATTGGCGGCCAAGCAGAGACGAGAGAGTGAAAGTGACAATGCAACAAGCAAGCATGGTAGAGCGAAAGGCTGCAGCTCTTCGCGTAGACGAAAAGATAGACAGTAGCAATCCAGAAAAAGTGCAGCCAAAAGACGAGTGAAGTGATGATACAAGTAGAGTTTCAAGGTTGCATTCTGTCGGAGCATTTCCTTGTCGACCCCACAAACGGGCTGAGGGTCTCGCCGCGGCGGCGACGGCGGCGGGCTTGGTGATACGCGAACGAGCGGAGTGGAGTGTCTCGCATTTAATTCTCCTCCTTCAATTTCTTGTACATAGTATCCGCCGCGTCTACATTCGTTTCTCTCCGAGCCCTTTGTTTTTGTTCTTGTTGCCAATTGCACTTTCTGCGTGTATAATATCGCCTTTATAACGACAGCCATCTCGCAGCCATGAATCCAACCACGACGAGACCGACATATCTCAACTACCGCGGAACACCAAACACGACGGGCGTGCCTTCGGCCATCCGCACTGCCAGCCCTGCCTCATCCACCTCGGCTCTAATGCTCAACAGGCTATCTTCGGCCAATTCCAACATTCCCACCAACCCTACTGGCAACAGCATCATTCTTTACGTACCCAATGTCGCATCGCCCGTGCTATCCCAGCACCTCTCGGTTCTTCTCTCTACTCATCGCATTGCCGCCGTACACTTGATTGGTCGTCGTGATGTTGTGCTCAAGAACCTGCGCACCGAACTTTATACCCTGGCTGGGAAAATGAGGAGTGACGTCCAAGTCTCCATCTCGTTGACAGAAGGCGCAAAAGGACTCGAGACGGCAGTCAGAGACATAGGCGCCAGGAGGCAGAAGGTGCTGGGCGCTCTGGTCTGCGAATGGGATGAATTGTCAGAAGAGGAAGAGCAGGAGAAGGATGTCTTGACCATCGACACAGACGAGATCGAAGCCATCTGGAAGGTAGACACGTTCTCGATCACCACAAGATTGACAGCTCAGCTAACATGCGAATCCAGGCATCGGTCCTCCCATTACACGCTCTGCTCCGCAATCTTCTCCCTCTCTTCTCCAACACCACCACAGAGACTCCATCGCACCCCTCGTCCATGCCATTCATCTACCTCGACACCTCCACCAATCTCTCGACCTTCGCGACCACCTCTCGCGCCGCTCTCCTATCGTCGCTGACCTCCTCTCCCGCTACCAAGAACATCACCATTGGCCCTGCCAGTGAATATCTCATACCAGCCCCCGTCGTGTCAGATACACAGAGCATGAGAAGCTTGCAGATTGACACAAGCAACGGTGCAAGCAGAGGCAATGGATACTCAGCCGACTCTCCAGAGACCAGTCCCCTCTTTGGCGCTGAGAGTCCGACGAAACTTTGGGCCAGTTGGGCTGCCCAGTATGAGTGATCGCAAGGTGGTTAGCGAAGGTATGGCTGGTTCATGCCTTCTGACAAGAGCGGATCGCACGAACAGAGTGCAGAAGAAAATGTTGCTTGATCGTCAAACGCACGCAAGAAGATCATTACTATAGTGTTAAGTGTATATATTGTTTATTTGCCTGGGTCAGGAGAAGGAAGGAGGGAAAAGGATGTATTGTCTATATTCGCAAATCTTGTGTAATTTTTGCTTGCTCTGAGTTGGCACTCTTGTATTACAAAATGCTCTGCTTCTTTGCACGTCTCAAATGTCACTTTATCATGGAGAGTTGCCCCAAAGCGAGTTTCGAGAAGATACTCAGTTGGGTTGAGATACTGTATAGCAGTCCATAAGCTATGGAGAGATCGAGAGGATCACAGTCCTTCTTTCGCCAACATATCTGTGCAAAGTCAGTATGCGTAGATGCTTTCGTGCATTCCATATGTTCCAAAGACTGACCAGCAATGTCCAAGTAGAAGGCAATGGCGTTGAAGCTACAACCAGAAGCGTTAGTCTCTCAGATGCTACCCAAGCGAGACGAACATGATAGCTTAAAACGTACTTTCTCTTGTTTCCAGTCAACTCCCACAAGAACCATCTTAGCCTATTGGTCCAGTTGATCATGTCCAAATGACTAACGTCCTTCAAGGTGCCCTTGTAAGTTCCCCACTTGGAGCTCTGCACGCTCACCAAACCGTCGTTGTCACCCTCCAGCTTCTGGATGATCCTGTGGCTCTGACGGAACATGCTCCAGAATCTGGGGTTCACCGTGGCACCGTACGAGTAATAGGCAATACCTTCACGATCGGGTGTCTTGGGGTTGAAGTTTTCTCGCATGTATTTCTGGGTTAGTTGGCTGAAGGCGCCGGTCTCGAAGCCAAAGAACTCGAGCATCTTGTAAAGCTTGGGGATGTTGGTGGCTGTGTGCGAATTGCACATGTCAGTGGTTGGCTACAGATTGTGAGAAGCGAGGAAGACCTACGTCCGATCCAGGAGAACATGACATCTGCGAATGAAGAGCCTTCAACAGATAGATTAGTAAATGATGCATACCATTACATGTAGAGCACAAATTTACCTCGATGAGGTGTTGCGATCGTCGTTAGCGAGAGCACCTTGACGTTTGGCGGTTTTAGTTGACTGATCATATATCGAGAATCCAAGCCACTAAGCAGTATGCTATGTCAGTCCTGATCAACAATTTGATTCGCTCGTATGTTTACCCCTAGAGACAGGTCAGCAGAGCGTCACGTTGAGGCCATATACCAGTCCTACCATGCTGTGTGCAATGATATTCACACTCTTTCCCTTTGCTTTCTTATGTATATCCTCACTCAGTTTCTGAGCACGTGCTTCGATGGATCCAGATGACGGTACGGTTGCAGTAATGACTTCGATGCCCTTTGCAGCTAGTGCTTCACGGATACCTCTCCAGTACTGTATGCCAGGAGCAACTGCCTTGGGCACAATGTTGAGTTCTTCGAAACCGAGAAGCCCATGGGCTAGAATGATTGGATTCTTGGGCGTATCTTTCCTCTTCATCAGAACTAGAAACGAGATTCTTGTGCAGCCATAACATACCATACTTGTCACGAAGGATTGCATATTGATCTTCTATGACCAAGTCCCCGAATTCCTCTTTGAGGCGAGGGTCTTCGGCCTTCTCCTGTCGTATCACCGAGGCATGACTGAAGTGCGCAAGTTGACTACTGGCTGAGGAGAACAAAGGTCGATAGTTTGGACGACAAAGCTGCCTGGCCGATAGTCTGAGGCTCATTGCACGACTGATTAGTCTAGTTTGGTGGATGGAAAAGGTAAACAGATGGGATGGAAAGTGTAACCCCAGAAATGATATGACGTCAGAATCGATCACGAGCATCCAGTCCGTCGAGCATGACTTGGAGCGTTTGACAAGATAGTTTGGAGACAATCCAGCGATCGGACAGAATCCAAGCAGTAGGAAGGCACTCTGATGTGATTAACAGTGGTTCAATGTGTAGATGGTAGGTAGAGCGGTGTGAAGAGGCTCGTCAGATGAAGGTCAATCTATAATTCGAAAGAGGATATCTACAGCGAGGAAAAACACAGGACAGGAGGAGGCAGAAGATGGGATTATGGGCGGGAACAACAGACATCAGGCAGATCATGCGACGGGCTGCTCGAGTTTCTCGGGAACCTGGGGCTTGACATCGGTGACGGCGCGTAGCAGGTTCTCGATGACGGTGGGGCCCTCCTTGTCGCCAATGCTCTTGATCTCCTTCAACTTCTCGTCTGTGTCCTTGGTGGCGTCCTTCTCGGCTTGCTCGTTGCCGCTGGTGTGCTGTAGGCGAGGGGTCAGATTGCGCAGACGATACGAAGGCGTGTCCGGGACGCACCTGTGTTGAGAATTGCTTGAACTCTTCCTCCTTCTTGTTGCGGTACTCGTCGATTTCCTTTTGAGCCTCGGAGCGAGCGTCCTTTACGCGCTTGGTGCGGTCTATGGCAGGGAATGGTCAGATGGGTGGGTCGCTACGGGATACGGGTGGGCGAATTACACTCTCTAGCTGCGAAATGGTTAGCATATATGTGGAAAGCAAACAGAGTGACAGAGCTTGCCTTGCTGGACGATCTTCTGGGCCTCGCGCTCAGCCTGCGGGTATGGGTGAGTAGGGGTGTTGACAGAGGTGGGTGGGTTTAGCGTACGTCGAGCAACGTTTGGATACCAGCCGAGTTTTGTGCAGACTGGGACAGAGGTTAGCATGTGAATTGGCGAGTGCAAGCAGCTTCTGGTCAGGACGACGTACCATGGTGAATTGTAGATTATGTGACGACAGCTTCTTGAGATGCGGTGGTTGCTGGCCGACAGCAGGTGGATGTTGATGATAGCCGCCAAGTCGAGGGGCCCAAGCGCACCCTCTGCTCGATATGCGACTCTTCGACACTCGCTCTTTCCCGCAAAGCCCAACCACCATCTCTACAATGTCGACAAAGGCAAAGTTGACCTTGGCCGCCACGTCGCTCGGTGCTATCGCCATCATCGTCTTCGTCCACCATGGCCAGAAGGTTGAGAAAGCTGTCAGTCACTCCATCTTCCCGTCCATACTTTATTTTCCTTTTCTGACTCCAATCAGGCAATGCACGCAGGTGTCCTTCGCGACATGGAGCAGCAAAGAATAAAGAGGGAGCGCCAACTCGACTTCGATATGCAAGCCCAACTGGAAAAGGAATACCGCAAGCTACAGACCGTCTCCGATGGCCGCAACACGGAATAATCCTGCCTGTCTCGCTGTCAACTATAAATCTCCACTCAATCCACACGCCGACTGCCATATATATGCCATAACCTCGACGCCTGTCTTCAGTCTCGGTCGCCACATGCTGCTGTCGCCATCTGCCTTCACAGCCAACTGTCACGCTCGGACTTCGTTTCAGAGCCCAACTGGGCCGGACTGCCATAGCGAGAACCACTGCCATAGCGAGAACCTTGTGCATCCAAGACAACATGTATGACTGGGACAATACTTCAAGACCTTGGTCGCCTCCTTTGGTTTGGCACACTTTGAGCTACATGACATGGCTGTCCGCCAACACAACTCGGACCTTTACGAAATCACTTGGAACTGTCGTCCTCTCTTGCGCTTAGCAAATCGACAGACTGAGACTGTCCAGGACTGGCGTCTCATATCCCCGCCTGCCAAAGTGTGTAACGCGTGTGGCCATGAACATGTACAATAAGCTCGAGAAACAGCCTATTAAACAGGGAGAGGAAATATGGGGATCGGCTCTCTTTGGCCGTATCTCTGGTCAAGAAACCATTGTGCATTTTCATGGTCTACATGTTGCTTCACACTGTGTTGGGAGAAGGTTACAAGTTGCGGACTTTAGCACAAGGCAGTAGAGAATGGCTATATGCGAAGAGAACAATCCTTATTCATTATCAATTCATGTCAGCAGCGGTGTCGTCCGCTTACTCCTTGTCGACGGCAAACTTCTTGAGGTCGTCCAGCGTTACCTTGTCCAGTGCCTTCTCGTTTGTGGCATTGAGGAAGATCCTGCTTGCAGTTAGCACACATACGGTATCGAACTATCTTAGTCTCGGCATACTTGGGCACAATCTTGTCGCCCTCCTTGCCTCTGGCATCGAATGCCTCCTTCCAGCGAGACACACAGAGACACCATTTGCAGCCCCCCTTGAGTCCAATCTGGCGGAGGTCATTCCCGCGATCGGCCGAGAACTTTAAGAACTCGTCCGAGACCTCCGCGGCAATAGAATGGTTTCCGGCGTCTGATGCGGGAACCTCACAGTAGCCATTTCGGAGATAGCCTGTCATAGGACTGGTCGAGTGGATAGCCAAAGGCTTCGACAGAACTGGGATTTGTGAGAGCTTGTCCAGTGGAGACTCTTAGTGTTGTTTGACCTACCATTCAATGATCGCGACATCTTTTGTGAATGGTGTTGATTGTGAGTAGAGCCAGATATGATCGTGAATAGAATTGCAAGACACAAGAGATAAACAAGTGTGGTATTCATATGAACAGAAACGATGGTGGATCTGAAGCTACAAATACTTTGATGGATGTCATGAGCTCATCGCCAAGAGTGTCAAGCATTTCTTGGAGTGGAGTCATGGTTCGAAAGCGACTCGTGTGAGGCTCCATCCCACAAATGCAAAGATGGGGAAACGGCACACTTCGTCTTGCCCTTCTCCTGCTGATGTCGAAAGAAATCTCAGAGAAGACATTTATATCTAATCAAACGTCACTAATGGAAGAATCGATTTGTACTCGTTCACCGTTGGTCAATTGCAGCTCGGTTTTCCGTTATGTCCGAGATGTCTGGCAGGCAAAGAACGACGGCAATTCAGAATCTTGCCGTGTGAGCCGATTCATCCAGTCTTCAAGACAAAACTTCTTTTGATAACGACCTTCGACATGCTTTCTTAACTCTGTCGCCTCTATATACTAATACACAAAACCCTGTCCGCGTTGACAGAATGACACGATCAATATCACCGTCGTCGTCGAACACTTTGCCAAAGGAAAAATCGAGTGACGACATCGCGTCAACATCCCCACAACAACCACCACCAGATGAGGAAGCCGCAGAGATAGCCAAAGAAAAGGAACAAGGTGATCCTTTTCTTGTAGGATGGGATCCAGGCGAGAGGAACTATCCAATGAACTGGTCGTCCGGATACAAGGCCTTCATTACTTTCGTACTAGGCATGCTCGCGTTGGCCGCCAGTCTTGGTTCATCCATCATTTCACCCGCCGAACGACAAATTGCAGAGTACACTGGCATTTCTGGAGAGGTCGCAGTCTTGGTCATTTCTCTTTATATTATCGGTTTTGCGGTAGGCCCTCTCATCTGGGCTCCTACATCAGAAATCTGGGGACGTAAAGTCAGTATGTTGCCTGCAATGGTCGCCCTTGGTCTCTTCAGTATAGGCACCGCTGTTGGCAAGAATGCTCAGACTATCATGATCTGTCGTTTCTTCTCTGGCGTGTTTGGATCCGCTCCTGTTTCGAACGTCAGCGCTGCCCTCGGCGACATGTATTCCGCCAAACCACGTGGTATGTTTCGACTGCAATCAAATCACAAGAATAATGCTGACTGTTTCCGAATAGGCACGGTACGTATCTGAGAGCACAGAACACATGAGCCAACAGTCACCAGTTGGTGTTTCGAATTCTGTCCCACAAGCTCTTTGTAAGGTGGAAGTCATGCTGACTGTACTCTTGTTTGATAGGCTGTAACGTTCTACGCTGTAGCCGTCGTCGGCGGTCCTACTGTCGGTCCCATCATTGGTAGCGCGCTTACCGTCACCATTGGTTTCAGATGGCCGTCGTATATTCTCGCCATCTGGGTTTTCGCCGTCACCGTACTCGCCTTTTTCTTCCTACCAGAAACATACTCTCCTGTTCTCTTGAAGAAGAAAGCACAGCGTCTACGAAAAGAGACTGGCGATTCACGATGGCATCATCCTCACGAGGACGTCAAGCTGGATGTCAAATCAGTGGTTACGAAGCACCTGGCAAGACCCATTATCATGCTCACGACAGAACCGATGGTTACCTGCATTGCCTTCTACGCGTCGTTCGTGTATGGAATTCTCTACATGACCCTCGAGGTATTTCCCATCGTGTTCGAGCAGAACAGAGGATGGCCTTTGATCACAAGCACATTACCCTTCCTCGCACTTTTCGTGGGAGTATTGTTCGCTGTTCTGATCAATCTGGCCAACCAGCCGCGGTACGCTCGTGCTGTTGACGCCAATAAAGGCAGACCTGTAAGTTGAAATTTGCCTTACCGTCCTATTATTCCTTCAGGCTACGCTGCTTATATCATGCTCATGAGAACAAAATGCTAACTACATCCCACCACAGGTACCGGAGGCAAGGCTACTGCCGATGTGCGTTGGTGGCGTTCTCTTTACCATCGGCTTGTTCTGGTTCGGCTGGACTGCCGATCCATCTATCCCGTGGCCCTCTTGTGTCGTTGCAGCAGCTTTCATAGGAGCAGGCTTCAACATCATCTTCCAGCAATGTATCAACTTCCTCGTTGATACGTATTTGCTCTACGCGGCGTCGGCGGTCTCGGCCAACACGTTCTTGCGCAGCATAATCGCAGGAGGCCTTCCACTCGCTGCTAGACCGATGTTCAATAATCTGGGGGTTGGACCGGCGATGAGCATCCTTGGTGGAGTCGCTGCATTAGCCTTGCCTGTGCCTTTTATCTTCATGAAATACGGAATGAAGCTCAGGAAGATGTCAAAGTTCGCTCCAGTGAATGAGAACTGAGGCGTTATTTGATTGCTTGACTCGGATTATGGTCCGGGGTCGTGAGTCTTTTTGCTTGGTATCTAACTCAAAAGCGCTTTAGGGATCCTGACTCAACAAAATCGCAACAAATTCATAAAAATCAGAAAGCAGTCGAGAAGTTCTCACTTCACTTTTACACGAAAGCAATTTAGCATATCTATCTCATAGCATCAGCGTCATCATGTACATGATAGTTCCTCCTATTGACTTCCAAACGCGATGCATACCGGAGAAACAAAAGACGAGACCTCGGCCGTCAAGCATAGCTGCCTACAGTAAGAACACTGTTCCGAGCTTATACCGAGAGTCGTCGTCTTCCTCGCCATTTGATTGTCTCGCCCAGCTCGAAGAGACAAGAAGTATGGCCTCAAAAACACAAGACAAGATACGACTTTTATGGATTACTTCGACCCATGATACATCACCTGCACGGTCAACATTACCAAGTCCAGATCTGAAAGACAAGTCGGATCCTACTTTTCGACGCCTGCAGCGCCTGATTCGCAACTTCAACCAATCTCTGGACTCGTGGATCAGTACCAATCTGAAGTTCGAGTACAGTGGCACCTTCAAACTCGACATCGCAACCACCATCATCAAACACGAACGGAAGTGTCTAGCGCATTTCCTCGAGGAATGGGAAGATTTGGAACCATGTTTGCAGCATTCACTGTTTGTCAAATTCACATGGTCAAAAGAAGTTTATGATTTGCTCGAATTGGTAGTTGATACTCTACATCGGCTGCAGAATCAAGTGGATGAGATACACCACAGCGTTTATGAGTTTTTGGAGCCGCAGAGGACTTCAAGGATACATCCTATGCAATCTGCCTCGGCAGCTACAAGTGCTAGCAACGGCTTGGAAACATATGAAACACCCTCAGGCTTGCGAAGACGTAGCAGAAGGTCAGCTCAAAGTTCGCTCAAGGCATCAGGTCCTCGAGAAGGTGGACTTTTGCTGGATGAGAGGACAAGCATGAGATGAAGCCACTTCGAGTTGAAGGAGGATGTAAGATGACGGGAAGGAGGATAGCGAGCCGTCACGCGGGAAAGAGGATAGATTGAGTTTTGGATGGACTGATGAGGCGAGTCTGATGAGATGTATCTTGGGAAGACGACATGAATCGGATTGGCGGAAGGGTAGAACCTCACAGTGTTCAAAAATATGCAACTTCCATAAGGTACACGCTATGAAAAGACACAATCTTATTCAGAGACAGATGCTATCCATGGAGAGTCCATATTTTGTTGCTTCTCAGTGGGAGCTGTCCGGTTTCCTGGTAGTATCATGCATTTCTACAGCTATACGCGCGAATATCGAGATGCGATCTTTTGGTATCATGAATCTATCCAGAAGAACTCCCAAATATGCCACAACCCAGATTCTATCTGCCAACAGAAAAAGAAAGTACGGAAACAAGTAGTCTAGAAAAAGAAAAAAAGAAAGAAAAAAAGAAGCCCATGCTCTGATACATAACCAAATTCTCAAACTCCACCAAGATATACCTCCATGTGTCTAAACAGAAGCGGTGAATGACCGTAAGTATGGAGAGCGTACAGCGCCACCAATGTTCTGAGGACTCGGCATTGCAACATAGAAGTTCTGGAAGGTCTTACGGAGTGTCTTCGTGATCTTCTTGCGTGCATTTTTGCTCAATGGCTGGGTTCTTTGAACGTTCTTTTGCACACCTCTGGGCTGGGATGTGCTGCGTGATTTGCTCTTTGACTTTGATCGGGTTCGTCTTCTTGCTCGCTTCTGGGATGCTGACGGGCTATGAGAACCACGACCCGTAGATGCCGGTGCGGATGAGCCGCGAGCGGGGTGTGATGCTGATGGTGATAGTCTTCTGGTAGCAGCACTTGGAGCAGCGGCGGCAGCGGCTCCTGCAGCTGGAGGTGGAGGTGGGCCACGATCGCCATCGGCATCTTCTCCCTCGTCCATCTCCTCACCTTCTTCCTTGTCATCTTCTTCTTCCTCTTCTGCAGTCTCGGTTGTGTCTGCGACATGTCCATCCTCGGGGTCGTCGTGCAGATCCCCGTCCCGGAGATCAGTGTTTTCCTCATCTCCGGGTTGAAGACGCGTGAGTGCTGGGATAGGTATACCACTGCCCAGAATTGGATGTCTATGCATTTCTCCCAAAGCCGGCAAAGTGATGGGTCCGGCTCCGACTGGTGTTAACGCTGTCCAATGTCTTGCATTCATGTAGTTTGCAATATGGATCTGGCGTGCGCTATCGTTCTGTGGCTGACCTCTCACATACCTGTTCCATGTGATTGTACCATCAGGACTGTACTGAGGAGAGTACATGAAGATCTCGATGTCCAATGCGTCGGCGACTACTTGGAGCATATCAGAATCACCTGCATTCAGTGTCAGTGCGCATATAATCATTTGGCATGTTCAGAAGCGTACCCATTCGCCTGTTGATGATACGGTCCTCCAGTCTTGTGTTATCATCGTCGAGGCTTCCTTGTTGCAAGGCCGTGTAGAGTCTGTGTCTTGACTGGCGTGCCGGATTTGTAGTGCCCTCTTCAGGATGCATAACTGCATTCCAGAGATCACGCACTCGGTCGTTGACGGGATATTGCTCTGCAACACGTCTACCTGGTGCTCTTTCCCTTCCGATCCAGTTCAATTGAACAGCGTTCCACATGCAACGGAGTCCAGTTGGGGAGACGTTCACCTGGGTAAATCTTTGGGTTTGACCACCATCTGTGACTGTGATCTCCTTCTGGCGCACGAGCTTGCTATCTTCAGCCTTCAGATCAATTGTTTTGTCCGATCTTGTACGTCTCTTTGTAACGTCCTTTTTGCCGCCTTTCTTGCCATCCTTCCATCCATCTTTGGTTGGTGAGGTTCCAGCTTCCTTACCACTCTTCTTGCCATCCTTAGGAGAGGCAGTGGCCCCTTTACTGCCGCTCTTGCCATCCTTTGGCTTGTCTTTTCCTTTTCCGTCAGTCTTGAGGTCGTCGTATGGACCGGTAGCGTCGTCACTATCGTCACCACCGTCGTCGTCTTCCTCAGTATCGACTGGAGCTTCGATGTCGCCAAGAGCAGAGATAATGTTCTTGATGGCTTCCTGCGACAATCCATACATGCGTTGTTTGCCTGAAAGCTCATAAATGAGTATAGCCTTTTCCAGGTTCCAGAGATCTCCAGCAGTACTGAGACCGTACTGTTGACATTTCTTGACAAGGTCATCACGAGCAGGTGCAGGGGCAACCGAACCATGGCGATTGTAAAGATCGATCAGCTCCCGGAGTGTAAGGCCGTGATTATCCCACTGTTTGTCAAGAGTTCTGGTCAACTTGGGGGATTCTCCTCTGGCTTCTGCTGCCGCCTTTGCCTTTTTGGCGCGTTTTGATGGATGTTTTGCAAGACTCACGTCATGAGGATGTTGAACTCTCCTTTTGGCCAGTTCGTCTCCAAACTCTCTCTCCAGCAGCTTTACAACGGTTCCGAGTTGCTTCGCTGTTACGTATTTTTTACCATCTGGGAAGTTTTTGGACTTCTACGATCGCGCAAACGGTCAGCGTTTTTTTTATGTGAGGATGGCACTCTGTCTGTGGCTAGGAGCCAGAACCCGCAGCTGCCATGATGCAAAAATCCATCTGCAATAAACGGAGACACATACCTTTACACGCTTCTTTTCTGCGATCGGATCAATTTCCTCATCATCTTTGATTTCCTTGTTCTTTTGTCGCTTTTCGTGGCGTGTCTCGTCGCTCTTGTGCTCTGGGATGTCAAGCTCTGGAATGACTTTTTCCTTCGAATACTTCGTGAGCTTTTCGCTGCCAAGTGTACGAATAGCTTCTTCTATCTCGTCAAGGCGGTCATCGCAGCGTTGGCGCAGACGTTGCGTCGAAGCCCAGTCCTCATCAGGCATGTCTTCGTCTTCATCGTCGGGCTCGTGACCCTTGACGGGTTCGACATTGAAAGCCAGGTCCTTGACGAGGTCTCTGAGATACGCCTCCAGCTTTACTTTCCTGCCGGTCTTTGGGGAGAGTTTTGGTTTCTTTGGTCTTCTGGTTCTTGGTGGAGAGCGGTCGTCTTCTTCTTCGTCTTCCTCGTCTTCCTCATCAGCACGCTTTCTTTTGTCACCTGTCGCTGGAGTAGTTGGCTTCGCGGGACTAGGAGATTTGGCTGTTGCAGTCTTCTTCCTGCCATCCTTAACAGAAGATCCGTCGACAGCGTCAGCCGTCCCATCGTCGGCCTTTGCTTGCTTGGACGGTACTTTGCCGCCCTTGTCGTTCTTCTTGCCCTTGGGAGGCATTGTCGAGAGGTTACTGGTAAGGGAGAGACGTATGTGTGATGTAAGCAGAAAAAAGAGTACAGAGTGTTATTCTGAAACAGTTGATTTGAATAGAGAGCTGGAGAGAGAGCTCTGGTTATTCGTGCGTCTACATTGTCAGGACAATAAGAGTCGCAAGTTATTGTCCTTTCGTGAGTTGATCATGTCAATACCGGATCCGGCCATATAGTATTCGTTTGACGACAATAGCAAAAATTCTCACTTTGCATTTCCGCAACCGGCACTTCATTGTGCGATGAGAGTCTCAGTAGCTTGCTGGTAGATGAGACCAATGTAAGACATCGTCTCGACGCAAATGTTTCTTTGTGCAAGAGCGCGTGTGAAGATGATGAATTTTGGCTTGGACGGAGAACGTGGTATTCGCATTGCCATGGTGGTGTGGCTTGGGAGACACGCAGGATGGTACATAGCCGATGAACAGAGATTTGAGTCTACACAGTCAGTTGCTCAAGTGAAGACCTTTTCTGAGTAGCTGTCATTTCTTCCGCATCTGGCAATTATAATCGTGATGTTGATGGAGAGTGACCTTCGTGCAAGGTGTCTTTCGACAATTACTATAACAATTCTCGCATGCTGCGCTTCCCGATAATCAAACCATTTCCAGCAGCTATCCATGAAGGAGATCCCTGGAACGAGTCAATTTTTCTCACAATTAGTAGTATGTAGTGACTTCAGGACCGCAAGATGGATACTCGGAAGCCTATTTGAGAGTAGAACACAACATTGATCTTTAATCTTCAGGCTGCGATCCGTCATTGTATCACAGTCTTGATGATGTTAGTATTAGCAAACATTTCTTGTTGCTGATATTGAGCCTCAACTTGGCGCAAGTGGTTCATGCGCACGATCCAACACCAAAATACGTGATACAAAGACGTGTACTTCCCATTTCCATGGCGATCCTGCAATGCATAATTCAACTGTCCTGCATCATCTATTTTTAAAAAGATTGTTGCATATTCGGGATGACTGAGCCACAAACTATTGTCTGTTCTACACCGCTTTGCCACTCGCTCGAGCATAGGTGAGGCCAGTGAGTGCGACTCGTTGAGAAGTCATGATAAAAATGACAGCTACGCGTTATAACGGTAGGAGGCTTCCCCGAACTAGACCCATCACTATATCGTGCGCGGAGCACAGCACCCGTTGTGCAAGGCGGCAGAAGTATCCACCAGCGATCGTCATACAAAGGGGGAAGAACCCAGTTGTGATGCAGAAAGCGGAAATAAGTGGCTGAGCACACGCGGCAGGCAACAAAACAAAGAACAAAAGAAACAAACCATCATTGAACGTGCCTACTTTTTGTAAGAGGACCCCACTTGTAAAGTGCTGTAGGATCGGGTGTGCGGGTTCTGGATCCAGGAGGGCTAAGGAGAAGGTGAATAATGTGCCGACCAGAGTTTAAGCAATGGCCACGGATGCGGCGCAAGGGACAAAACGAACGGACGCAGCAGACTTGCATGAGCCAGACTTGACACCCGTGACCCTTTAAAG
The DNA here is from genome assembly GCA_024195585.1 of Aureobasidium sp. EXF-3400. Taxonomy (NCBI): domain Eukaryota; kingdom Fungi; phylum Ascomycota; class Dothideomycetes; order Dothideales; family Saccotheciaceae; genus Aureobasidium; species Aureobasidium sp. EXF-3400. Next base: position 53,272 of record SWBL01000061.1, read on the forward strand.
GCTTTTTCATGACGACGGGTCGCCTTGGACACCAACTAAGATGCCTTGTTCTTGCGGTCAACAAGGACGAAGGGAAACTGAATCTCACGATAGCCGTTGCAGCAATCGTAATACTCGTCGGTGTGCTTGTCATGGTATTCACATGATAGCTATCAGGTGGCCAGAAGATCGACTTGATCTTCACTGGGGACTTGCCCCGTGATGTCTGTGCGCTGAGACTTGCCTGTTCCTGGCACGCTAAGGTGAACAAGCCTTTAATTCCCCTGGAACTGATTGGAACGGGCATCTGTGATGAAGCCAAACAGGACGTCGCAAGTACAGGAGAGAGGCAGCCGTGTCGTCAGACATCGTTTATTTTTCATGTTGCTGACACACGCACGCCCTGCCACATGCACAGCACGGGCAGGTGCAGCGAAGACGGTGATGCTTCTGGCGCCAATCGCCTCGGCAGACGCTGCAACGCTCCTGCCTCAAGAAAACCCATAAGTTAACCCCTGTGTCTGTCTGAGCCTTGACCATTGGCCGAAGGGTTTTATCTTGTCCTTGCTCCTGCTAAGACTGCTTCTCCTCCGTCTTACAACTCAATCCAACCTCTTTTACATCTCTCGCTGGTTAGATACACGCCGAGCTCTGGTCTCGTATTGCTGAGCAATTAAAGCTTCTCTACCAACATTCCTCTGCTGGACAAGTACCTTCATCTCTCCGAGCATTCCGCTTTCAGTCAACATTCCATTCGACTTACCTAGCAACAACATCCGAACCCAGCATTGCCAATCAAACAACTTTCCATATAGGTATCCTGTGAATACCCCCAGTGTGTTCTCTGGTCATTGGCGGCGATCGAACCTGGTACCGGAACATTATCTCGACATACCTAGCACATCATGTTCTTCAGACACACAATTGCCGTATTGAGTGCGGCAGTGGCTGCATTCGCTGCACCTCAGTAAGAAAACTCGAAATGAACCGATATGTATTTGAGCTGACCACCTGAGTGTAGCAGTAAGCGTGCCAATGGCTTCAACTGGGGCAACGAAGTCATGCGTGGAGTGAATATCGGTGGATGGCTGGTCCTCGAGCCGTAAGTCGAGCTTAGCTAAAGCATCACAGCGTTGTTCTAACATGTGTAGGTGGATCACTCCCTCAATCTTCCAGGCCTACCCCATGTCAGAAGGCATTGTCGATGAATACACTCTTGGCGAGAAGCTCGGCCAAGATGCTGCATACAACGTCTTGAAGCCTCACTGGGACTCCTGGGTGCAACTTGCCGATTTCCAGAAGATCGCAAGTTCCGGTTTCAACGTCGTGCGTATTCCTATTGGCTATTGGGCATACGACAATGCCAACAGCCCTTACGTTTCCGGAGCAGCTCCATACATGGATCAAGCCATCGATTGGGCAAGACAGACTGGACTGAAGGTTATTGTTGATTTGCACGGTGCCCCTGGCTCCCAGAACGGTTTCGACAACTCTGGCCAACGTACAAACAACATCGACTTCCAGCAAGGAGACAACGTGCAGCGCACTCTGGCTGTTCTCCAAACCATCCAGAACAAGTATGCCGATTCCTCCTATGATGACGTTGTCGCTGGAATCGAGCTTCTCAACGAGCCTCTGTCCTCAGTATTGAACCTGGACGACCTCAAGCAGTTTGAGCGCAACGGCTTCGGTCAGCAGCGCACAGTCTCACAGTCTCGCGTGGTCGTCATTCAAGACGGTTTCCAACCCCCTAGCTCTTACAACGGCTGGTTGACTCCCAAGGACAACAATGCTCAGAACGTCGCTCTCGACCATCACGAATATCAAGTCTTCACCGACGAACTCGTCGCCATGCAGCCCTGGCAGCACCGTCAATATGTCTGTAACAACGTCAAGCAATACTCAGGTGCCGACAAGTGGACTTTCGTTGGCGAGTGGTCGGCAGCTATGACTGATTGTGCCGCTGCTCTCAACGGCTACGGCATCGGTGCTCGCTACGACGGCACGTACCCTGGCAGCAGCTACGTCGGTTCTTGTGGCAGCATCAACTTCATCGACCAGTGGTCCCAGACTCTCAAGGACGATACCCGCGGATACATCGAGGCCCAGATGGAAGCATTCGAGGCCAACACCATCGGCTGGATCTTCTGGAACTTCAAGACCGAGGCATCGCCCGAGTGGGATGCCTTCCGTCTGATCGACGCTGGCGTCTTCCCTCAGCCTCTGACCAGCAGAAAATTCAGCCAGATCTGCTCTTCTTGAAACGACTGCGTCGTTCAGAAACACTGGATCTGTGTATGACCGCCCAGAATAAAGGACGTATACCATCCCAGAACATATGCATACAAGCGCAGGAGCGAGGCGACATGGTGTATGGGTTGCCTATTTCGTGTTGCTGTCTTCCCTCGCTTGTTTTTCTTCCTTGCTCGTTTAAGCATGCCTCAATACCCTTCTTGTGGTCTATTTTCTCCATATTTTGCTGGTAGAAATAATCGTATTGCATAAATTCTTGACCATACACCTTTTTCAGATGTGATCTTGATAATGTTGTGCCTGTGTTGATGCCACCTGTGTTGTCGATTGTGAAAGTCCAGTGATGCTCAAGTGTCGTCTTTGTCGTCTTTGTCGAGTTTTGGAGCCGTCTAAGCATGCAGCTTGCAAAACATGAAGTCCAAGTATTGAGCTTCGTTGAAGAGATAAAGTTGATCACCACTCGAAAGCCCCAGGGACTTTACACCTTTCCAAGTCCTCACCTTCCCTGCCTGGCTCTTCTCCATTCTCACTGTCGTGCTCAGTCGTAGTTCTCAACCCCACACACTCCTTCCACACCTTCAACTCCTGCGCATATAAATCCATGACGCAAGGGTCACAGCTGCTGCCGCAACAATCTCCCGCTGGTGGCTTGACAGGTTTCGTAGGAGATGTTGCAGCAACAAGGAGAGCAGTCTCTCGAATCGGCGCCGGACGAGCTTTTAGCAGTTTTGTGAGGGTTGGAGAGTGAGATTTTAGTGTTGCTGTTGAGATGGTGGGTTGTGAGGGTGGTGGTACTGTCATTTTTTTCTGATTGTTTTGATGGGATCTTGGATTGCAGATGAATCCTTTGACGGTTTTGTTGGCAGACAGGAGGACAGACGGGACTTTTGATGCTAAGATGGTGGGATAGAGGTTGGTTGTACTCATGTATTTCAGAGGTTGCTCTCGGCTACTGATATCGGGTGTTATCGGATTTGATGCTTCAGACATGACCCTGGCCTCCTTTTTCAGCATGATTATCTTTACACTATAGCGACCACGACTCATCGAGTGGCTCGGAACTAGCAAATAGCGTTTTTGCAAGCTCAGGCTTGGAGCCGGATATCAAATCTGCTCGTTGTTTACTGTACATTTGACCTTCATGCAAATTTGCGCCTCAGATCAGTTGAATGGGCTGATGGGCTTGGACTCGTATCTGGTCCATCGCTGGAAGTATTAAACCAAACACATGTTCGAATGCGATGGAGATACTGTTGCAGATCGTGGTCATATGCAAAGAGATCAAGCCGCAGAACAGCTAGAGACGAACACGATTTGATCTGAAGAAACTTCGTTTTGCTAAAGTTACATAAAAGCGGTTGGGTGAGGCTACTTTCTAGAGAAGATGAACCAATTGTGATACTGTAGAAGGAAACCAATTTGATCTCGTGAAAACCCAACCATCAAAAGGAAAGAAAACTCCCGTGTTATGCGTGTGAAAATACTTCTTCCGCTTTTCTTGCGCGCTGATTCTGCGTCCTCTTTCGTGGCGCGATGCTTTTGTTGTCCTTGGACGGACTCATTGAGAGCAATTGACGCCCTTCTATCAATTGTACTGTCTTCTGTTTCGTTGAACTGGAACATGCTGTCAATGTCCTCATCTGATGCTGACACCACTGCGCTTGGTGTACATGCGGGTGGCCACATTCATGGCTGCGAGCTCCTGGAACATGAGCTTGGCGGCGTATGGGATGATGATCTGTGCGATCTCGGTCTTGTTCTTGCAAGGTCTGCACTCAAACTGGTTCTTCTTGAGCGAGCTATAAACGCGTTAGCTAACACATTCATTAAGGGGACGGCGAGAGGGGGGAAAACTTACGCAATAGGAGTCATCAGACCGCAGATCTCGCAGACGTGAACACGGAAAGCATCTGAAACATCAAGCAATCTCTCCTTCAAGAAGGCAGAGGCACCGTGAGCGATCATACAATCGCGCTCCATCTCTCCGAAACGTAGACCACCATCACGTGCTCTACCTTCGACAGGTTGACGAGTCAAGATCTGGGTAGGACCACGAGCACGAGCGTGAATCTTGTCGTCGACCATGTGGCGCAGACGCTGGTAGTATGTAGGTCCCAGGAAGACCTGTGCAGACTGCTTCTTACCAGTGTGCCCGTTGTACATGACCTCGAAACCACGCTGTTGGAAGCCGTGTTGACGAAGCAAGTCGGAGATTTGGGTGACAGTGACATCAGTGAAAGGAGTGGCATCACCCTCTTGACCACGAAGAGAACCAACCTTTGAAAGCAAACATTCAATCAAATGGGCAATGGTCATACGAGAAGGAATAGCGTGAGGGTTGATGATGATGTCAGGAACAAGTCCATCAGCGGTGAATGGCATGTCTTCTTGACGGTAGGTGATACCGATGGTACCCTTTTGACCGTGACGAGAGGCAAACTTGTCACCGATCTGAGGAATCTTCGTTGTGCGCGTACGAACCTTGACGAACTTGAGACCTTCGACATTGGTTGTAAGAAGCACCTGATCGATGAGACCACTTTCGGTGGAACGCAGAGGAGTCGATACATCGCGCTTGACATGGAACTTAGTGCGCTGACCAAGCTCTTCTGCGTCAGGAGCCATAGGTGCAGTCTTACCAATGATGATATCCTCACCAGAGACACGAGTGCCTGGTGCAATAATACCATCATCGTCCAGCTTGTCGTATGTTCCATGCTTCATTCTCATGGTATCTCCGCGAGTAGGCTTTTCGAACTGCTCCACAACTGACATGCCAACACGCTTCTCTTGGTCCATGTAAGCACGGTAGAACAGCGAACGGAAGAGACCGCGATCGATCGAAGACTGGTTCATGATGACGGAATCTTCTTGGTTGTAACCACTGTAACAAGCGATAGCGACGATGGCGTTTTGTCCAGCAGGCAATTCTCTGAACTTGAGGTATTCCATGGATCGTGTGGTACCAAGAGGCTTTTGAGGATAGTAGAGAACGTTGGCCATGGTATCCATGCGCACGTTGTAGTTGGTAAGGGTGATACCCATGGCTTGCTTACCCATAGCAGATTGGTAGGTGTTACGAGGCGACTGGTTGTGATCGGGGAAGGGAATAATCGAGGCGCAAATACCCAGAATCATGGCAGGATGAATTTCGCAGTGAGTCCAGATCCTGACGTTCGGGTTGGGCTTGCTCTTGATTCTTCGGTGAGGGTCAGTCACTGGCTCATCGTAGACAAGGCCGGCTCTCATCTGGCGATGCTCATCGAGATCTTCTGGAGACATGACCATCATGGCAGCCTCTTCTTCCTCAGCATCCAGGTACTCGATGACTCCTTCGTTGATCAAGTCCTTCCAGCCATAGATTGCACTATCACGCTCCTCTTCGCTCAGACCAATAGTCTCAGTCTCTCTTGCGTTGAGTAGGTTATTAATGTGCTGTCTGTTGAGAACGAGTTGACCCTTGGTTGGGCTTGCAGGGTCGTTGTTAACAACGAACAATGGTCTCATGACACGTCCAGCATCAGTGAAAATCTTGAACTCTCGCTCACGGACATCTCGGATGAGCGAGATTTCGAAAGAGATGGTGCCATTACGACGAAGGCCCTGCACAACCTTGACAAGCTGAGAAGGGTCTCTGTGGACACCGACCCACACACCATTGACAAAGACCTTGGTGGCATCTGGGTTGTTCTTAGGCTCATACTCTTCAAGCAACTCCATGTTTCGTTGGTTCATAAACTCAACGATAGGCTCAGCAGGAGTACCAACACTGACGTAACACATAAGAGACAAGTTCTTGACGAGACCACAAGCCTGTCCTTCAGGAGTCTCAGCAGGGCAGACAAGACCCCAGTGAGTGTTGTGCAGTTGGCGAGGCTTGGCAATCTTGCCATCACGGCCGATAGGGGTGTTCGTTCGTCGCAAATGTGATAGCGTGGAGGCGTATGTGTATCTGTTCAAGACCTGGGAGACACCTGCCTTTGCCGAAGCGGCCTTCTTCTGATCACCCCAGTTACCGGTGGCCAAACAGTAGCGCAGACCTGATGTGAGGATGTTTGATTTTACAGCAAGGGTAAGATTGAAGTCTCTGCCTTGCTCAATGCAGCGGGAGAGGTAGACGCGCATGTCACGCACAAGTTGAGTGAACTTGAGGCGGAAAACCTGGGCCATCAGCGGACCGGCCAGATCGAGACGCTTCTTTCCAAAGTGATCTCTGTCATCTTCGTCGCATCTGCCGAGGGCGACTTGACACATGCGGTTGATCATGTAGCCAAGGAAGAAGGCCTTTCTCGTTTCACTTCCCTCTCGTTGGGAGATGTGAGGCAAGAACTCCTTCTGCAAGATGTCGCGGGCATAACGAATACGCTTTTCCTTGGTACCAGACTGCTGACCACGTCTGCCAATGAAATCGAGGGCAAATTCGCGGTCTTGGACGACGAAAGCTTCTTCCAAACACGGCTTAATCATCTCGCGCAGTTGTGTGTCGTTTGAATCGTAGCAGATACAGTCGAGAATCTGCATATCTGACACGATACCAAGCGCACGGAAGACGATGGCGATGGGAATATCGGCTTTGATGTAGGGCAAGGTAGCCCTGATTACACCACCCACGCTTCCAGATTTTGACTGATCACCCTTCTGATACCACTTGAGCTGCATGGATGATAGCAACCGAGTACCCTTCTCGATGGCACTTCTGATCTCGGCAACAATAGGAGTGGGACTGCCCTTCTTTCTGAAAACCTGAACGATGTTGGCAGCACTGCGTTCTTGAGCAATCAGGACCTTTTCGGAACCGTTGATGATGAAGTAACCGCCCTGGTCGTATGGACATTCTTGGAAGGCGTAGAGTTCTTGTTCTGAGCGGTTGCGCAGAGTGCAAATCTTGGACTTGATCATGACTGGCAGCTTTCCGATAAAGACACGCTCCTCCTTCTCGATAGCATCAGGGTCCTCCTTTTCCCAAACCAACTCGGTCTCCTCATCTTCGTTCGTTGCATGATCCGGATCTTCGTCGTCGTGATGTGCTGCGCCGATGCGTCTTTCGCGGGCGACCAAAACGCGGCTGGTCATGCCCAGGTAGATGGGACTCGAGTAGGTCAGATTGCGCAGACGAGCCTCGTTGGGGTATAGAGGGCGAGTGGAACCGTCGCCTTCGGTGATGGCAGCCTGGGAAATGGTGATGTTGCCGAATTCGATCTCGTAGCGGCGCTTGACGATGGGGTCGACCTCGTTGTCGTCTTGCGGCGCATTCTGGTCGATGACGATACGGCCCTGTTCAGTGACAATGTCCTGCATGGAGGTGCCAGCGAACTCGTCGAACGAGTCGAGCTGTTGTGAGACCAGACCCTTTGAGTCGAAGAAAGACTGGATGACGGTCCAGCAGTCCTCACTTGTGATGATGTCGTCCTCATCGTAGTCGTCCTGAGAGGGGCTGCCCACGCCGTTGCCCCAAACGTCGGCCATGGTGGAGTGGGAGATGTGATGGAGCGGAGATGGGAGGAAGTCGGATGGACGCGATTCGAAGGCGGCGGGAGGTGAAGGATGAAAGAGCGCGCGCGCTCTGTGGCGATGGGTTCGCGGCGAGAGCGATGTAACGACGCAGTGAAGCGGCGCTAGACGAGATGCAAGATGGCGTGAAAAAGGGCGAAGTGATAGCGGACGGCGAGCAGGTCAGTGCTCTCGGGCGCAAGAGTGAGTCGAGATGCGGTTGCTGCTGTACAGCGTCGACGCTTGACGCTGGTCGCTGCTGCTCCATGTCAACAGGGCTGAACAATCCGAGTCTTGGCATGCGTAACGTGATTGGCTGCACGCGTCGACTGCTGCCATCTGGCCTCGAGCATACCATACCTAGCCCGTGCACTTGGTCTTGTTCTTGTTGTTACAGTTTCTGTCGTAGTAGTCTGTTCGATTCCATCTGTCGCCATGTCTGTGCAACCTCTGAACGACCTCTGGGAAGCTGCTGCTGGTCAGCCTTATGAGCCCACCATTGGCAAGAACTCGCAGTTCACCGTCGGCATCACTTTGCTGTTTACTGGTACACACCATCCGTATCTTTGTTCGCCAGTCTGAGAAGAGGATACTGATATATGCAGCTCTTATCCTGTCTGGCTACTTCGGCCTGAGTACGTTGTCTCGAACTCGATCCCAAGATTTGTACTCCAACTAACCCCTTCTTAGACCCCTCGCTCAAGAACCTTTCCCTGATCGGCCTTCCTGCTTCGCTCGCGGCTAGGTACTGCTTCCTTCGTCTCTACACAATACCAGCCCTCGCTGACGCTGTCCAGTTTCGGAGCCGTCTACATGATCTGCGCTGTTGGCGTCTACGTCTAGGGTCCTGCACTTCTTTCCTCCAACTCCTTCTATATTCGCTACTCGAGATACCCATACCAAACCAATACAGCCTGCTTCTGCAACCCATGCATGTCATTCTTTGAGAGATACCTAGTCGCGCTTGAGCTATTGTCTGGCTCCGAATAAACAGGCACAACGACATGGGTGTACGGCAGAAGTCTCCGAATGAACAAGAGGACGGACAGGTCGATACAAAAGCATGCAGTCTTGCGACTTCGAAAATCGCGAAAGCACGAGGTGTGAAGCCATTGTAGTTGCCTATATAAGGCTGACTAAGCTTGGCATCTCCAACTTCCATCGTCGAACCATCCATCTCGCGTGATTGTCGTACTCTATACATCAAATCAGCACAAAACTTGACCTGACTAAAACTTGTGAAGTCTTTTCCATCAAGACAACCAAACCTGCGCTCTCGAAGGGTTTCCATATATCACGTCCTTCCCATCATCTGAATTTTGCCGCCACTGCTGTAAACATAGCAACATGGCATCAACAAATCCATGTCTTTTCAGTGCCGTGTCTCCAGCAGCTCGCGATTTGACTCTTCTTCTACGATGCATTGCGTTTGCTTCCAAAACCCAAGTCCGCTTGTCGCCTGAAGGACTACGTTTTAGTGCTCAAGAAACTAGTGTCATGGAAGGCAAGCACTTTCAGAAATCACTTTGCCATATTGTTCTGACCGTCTCTAGCCTTTGTGTTTCTCTCGAGATCTCTTTTCACGACTTGGAGCTATCAGGATCCAGAAGCACCCGCGGACGAGTCAACCGAAGACGCCTTTCTACCTCCCACTTTCCAGATATCTCTTCCTGCTTTGCTCGAAACTCTACAAATCTTCTCTCTTGGTGACAGCAACGCTTTTCGACAGCAACAAGATCCTTACGACGCATTTACCGCATTCAGACAGAATCGCAATGCGAACAACCCTTTCTCCGCATCAGCACTAGGATCTTCTGGTCTCTGCCGCATATCATATGAGAACCGCGGTAGTCCTTTATCAATTCAGCTATCCGAGTCGGACGTCACAACCAGTTGTGATTTGACCACCTACGAAGCAGAAACAACAGAAGACATTCCTTTTGATCGAGAAAGCTTGGCTCTCAAGACCATCATGCGTTCGGCGCATTTGGCTGATGCCATATCAGAACTCGCTTCTACCAATCCTACCAGTCTCTCACTCACTGCCTCGCCCACAGCACCCTACATGTCGCTCTCGGCTACCGGGCCACTTGGCTCAGCCACTGTCGACTTTAACAAAGACCAAGACCCTTTGCTGCTTGAGACTTTTCAATGTCCAGCTCGCTTCCGCACAACTTACAACTTCCGACACATCAAGGCTGTATACCGTGCCATGGTGTCTGCAACCAAAGTCAGCCTCCGCGCGGATGAACAAGGTGTTTTGAGTCTGCAGTTCTTGATTGAGGTGGATCCGACAGCACAGGCAGAACCAGGCAAGGAGGGTATCGCGTTTGTGGATTTCCGCATCGTGCCCGAAGTCGATGGGGAACTCCCAAAGGACGACTCGGAAACGGATGATGAATAGGTAGCGTTCCAGCATAGGATAGCATGGCTTTGATATTCACATACCACAAACATCCAAAAAAGAAAAACAAAAAAAGAAATGTGATTGCAGCGAGTAGGAGTCGAACCTACACTTCCTCATATCCATCCAAAGATCTCATGCCAGTCAGCGAGGGTTACTGGACTTACTGACGAGCTCAATACTTGTGTTTGCAAGCATGAGGTTTCGCCTCTCGACCGCGGACCCTTGCGCAAGGGATCCGCGCGTAAGAAAGATCTTTGGCGACAATGCTTGTGTTTGCAAGGCCATTTAAAGGCGAGGCGCCCTACCATTGGGCCATCACTGCTTTCGTGAACAACAATTCAATTCTGACTAGTCTTAAGGGTAGGTGCTTTCACAGAGTGAGTGTGTTCGATTCTTGGAGTATTCATTCTTGTGTTCTGCGGGTTTCAACATCAATTGTTTTCATCTACATTACTATATACAGGCATCACGTCTTGAATTCGACACATGCATTTCTGTCGTTCTTTCGTCTTCATCTTCATCTCGTTATCATGCGTCGCTAAAGGAAACAAGAAAAAAAAAAGCAAAACTGTCAAAATCGCCCGCTCGCTCGAAAAGGAAAATTGCTTTTACCCTCAAATCTAGGGCTGCTGTTCATGTACTGCACTGACTGGGTCCTTGGAGGTGTGGTAGAAAAGCTGGGTTGGGTGAAAAGGCAGAGGACGTTTGCAGAACAGCAATATCCTTGGAGGCGTCGAGGTTTGTGGCGACCAAGCTCGTGGTTGTAGCACTCGTGGATTGAACTGCTTGATCTTCAGTGGCGCTTCTGAGTATAGATCCGGTATGTTGGCCAAACTCGGACCTGTCGACATCGCTTTGTGACTCCCCGTTGGCTTTCGTCCACATGGGGTGTCTCTTTCCATGTCCCACATCAGTTCGTGGCGACGCGACTGGTAGAACGGGAAGCTCGCTGACTGCTTCGACATTACTTGCTACCAGACCGGTATTGCTTGTATCAAATGCTTGTGCAGCAAACACGCCATGGAAGGTAGACGCCAATAATGTCAAGCCGAGGAAGAGAATGGCAATGTTTCGGCGATCGCGTAACATGAGGTAAAGGTAGTTGCGTAACAGAAGGCCCAACGGAACATCCTTGGGATGGTAAATGGGTGGAAGGTCATTCTGAAGAGCAGACGAAGGTCTGGGAGTGGTAGGCGAGTTCGACTGAGTCTCTGGAGTGCGCTGCTTGTTCATTGTCACCACTGCTGGCTCCTTGATTGGTGCTCTTGGATCAGATTGGTCGTGAAGTTTTGGCATTTCGATGGTCAGTCGTTCACGTGTCGACTGAGGGGCAGGCATGTGGCTTCCTTGTTCATTGGCAATGTCCTCAGCCATTTGCATCTCGTCGAGTCTTCGGCTAATGTGTTCTGAGATGCATGGTCGGACTTCGCAATCAACCCTCTCCATCTCAGACCAACAAGCAGCCCAGGCGCCAGCGCGCATGAGACCATTGGCAGCGTAGACTCTAACAGACCAAGCATCGCCGACATGGACGCGCTGGCATGTATCGCATGGCCGGACATCTGTATCCTCGTCGTCGCCAGTCTCACTTTCTGTTACAGTGCTTGGAGTACGAGGTCTGTACTGTCCATCATAACCAATGCGTTCAGGAAGCAGATCCAAAGCCTCGAGCACATTTTCTTCCAACAACTCAAACTCTTCTCGTGGGTGTGCAATGAGGATGCCTCTTTGTGCCACTAGCCCTGAGCTCGCTGCTCGCAGCACTCCAAACTGCCTTTTGAGTTCGGGAGGTAGGATTGCGTCGAGGACTGTGCGATTCCAGGGCAGACGGGGAGGTAGAACAGTGACATGCAACAAGACCAGGGGAGCAGATGTTTCTTGTTGGTCGTCACGGCGGGCAACATCTTCTCCCTTGCTCCTGGGGCGACCACCTTCGCCTCTGCTTCGCGGGCGATGAGGCGAGTGTCTTAGAGGTCGCAACGAAGATGGTGACAAGCGTTCGGGCAGAGGTGAGCGGCGAATACTCCCAACACGATAGGCCGGGCGAGGTTTTGCAGTTGGATGAACGTCAGAGTCAGAAGGCCAAGCCGAATCAGGAAACGAAGATACAGAGGTTGTCGTTATGTTCGAGATGCGGCGTTTGAAGTCGTTCTTGCCGTTGTATTCATCGTGGTCGTCGACTTCAATAGTGGTGAAGATAGGGCTGTCGGCCCTTTCTCCGGATGAGCCTGCCATAGGCACTCACTGGCATTCCAGACCTATCAACGGTAGAAATACTGAAACTTTCTTTCTCGCAAGGGGTACCAAGGGACCTGTTCGCAAGTCACGGAGCTGGGGGTGGAGAGAAACATTGTTGTGTGACGACTGCCCCAGTTGCGTTGTCAGGGCAACTCAACCATGACATGCTTCTCAATTGTCATCCTTCTAACTTGGGCAACGGTCGGCTATCGTTCGTTGCACTCTACTTCACGAATTTCGCTTCTTTCATAATACTGTGGTCTGAACATGACAGAATGTATTTCATCTCCTACCGAAGTATGAGAGCATTCTTGGAAGAAGAATCGCTTGTTGAAGTAGATTAAAAACTGAGGGTATCTTCGCCGCCCGCTTTCTTGAAATACATAAAAGTAAAGTAAGGACAATGCAAGCAGATGACAAATGAAAACTTCGTGGTATCATGACTTTCCCGTACCGTCGTCCATGTTTTTTTCGAACTCTATCAAACGTCAGGAAGCATTAAGTTGAGCTGTGGTACCTCCTTGTCGTCGCTGCCGCTCCAAATGCGTGCACTGTAAGCTTGTCTTGCTTGTTGTAGCTCGGCCAGAAGCTCACTCTGTGATTCGCGTCTCTCAGACTGTACAGTGTTGAATTGAACCGTGACGTCGTCTGAGCTGACCACCGACGTTTTTGTGGAGAGAACAAACATCTCGATTTGTGGTTCACTCTTCGCGCGAGACTTGCCCTCCGAAGCAAAACCATACTTCGCAAATTCTCCGCGTCGTGGAGATTGTGGTGGTGAGGTGACTCCACTAGGAGTATGGATACCGCGCTCTGCACTCGATAGCTTGTTCTTGTCAGAACTGCTTGGGACATGAAGGCGAGTGCGATCTAGGACAGCCTTGAACAGAGGCTTCAAAGTTGCCATACATGCTGCTGTGATGCCCATGCCAGGCTCGATCGTGCTCAGAATGGCAATGCTTGGTGCTTGCGAGAAGAATGCTGCGGCGTCCTTGTCGCCAGAATGAAGAGCATCGATATAGAAAAGATGGACCACTGATGCCACACTGCCGAGGACACCAATGACGAGGACAACGACCACCGACCATTTATCTCTTCCACTCATATGGGCTCTGCGGACAACCAAGATCGGGAAAGACACGAAGATCCAATCAGTCAAGGCGTTCATGACTCCATGGATATAGTTCATGGGACCAAGAACGCTCCAGGACACACATTTTCCTTGGATTTTGTGAAGGAGGTATAAATTCGGAAGACCACACTGGAATATCGCGACAAAGAAGAAGCTGAACGTGTATACCGAGAAGATGATCGTGCTGAAGATGATGACTCGGCGCTGCCATTTTTCCAGAACCTGGTTCCTTTGAGTCAGTAAAGCCAGCCGAAAGGACGGGACAGAAGACCTTACAATTCGTAGAAAGAACACGGCCAACGACAGCTTCAGCGCTAAGGTGGTGAATATGTAGAAGGCAAACTCAAGTTCGACATACTAGGGATTGTCAGTACAGGCCATCAGAGTTACAAAGTCTCCACTAACCTCCAAGGCGTCAGATAGGGGTTTCTGCAACCTCAAGTCTTTGTTTTGCTCCATCCATGCAATATGCACAAGGAAGGCAGCTTGACAGATGAAGCTGTTGAGTGCAAGCAGTATCAACCAATCATCCCAACCCAAAGCACGAATCATGTATCCTCTGACGAGGAAACGCAGAGTGGTGAACGTGATCGTGAGTACGAGGAAAGCAGCAGCAATGGCAGTCAAGGCTTCTGAGTGGTATCCTCGGACTCTGTAGTTGGCATCCGGGCTCCACGCGTCTGCTGTCCAGGTATGTGAATCCATGGCCGGATAGCGTATGCAGGTATCTGGAACGCTGCTACCTTCGAGCAGGCTCGATATCAGGCGAATGGCCTGAGAGCAGATAGTTGGAAAGTGGAGAAGGTTGCTTGCTGAAGCGATGGAATAGCAAGAGTCTAAGAAATAGTGGCCGAACAATTGAATTGACAGGTGAGAAAAGGAGCGTGACGATAGAGAAAAGGTCGCGAAGAAGCAAGAAACTTGACAGGACAGCACATGATACTATGTATACCAGTGGCTCATGACTTCAGTGCCGGAAAGAGAAGTGCCCTGATCATAAGGTTAGATAGCGGCGTAGCTTAGCCGTTACCTGCGGGAAGACATGTGTAATGCCACGTGTATTACGACCCGCCTGAGGTTATTGAGGGAGGAACTGCTCGGCAACCTGAAACATTTCGGTATGCCAGCGGAACTCTTTCTACGCCGAGCTCAGCCTAGGCATGCCAAAGCGACGCTGGAGGCCACTGAAGAGATTCTTGCTGGGGAATCTCGGTTCTTGTCTTCGCTTTCAACGGCCGTGGCTTGCTGAGTTCACGAGCTTCGCTTAACAGATTTCGCCCATGAGAGTCTTCGTCATGTTTGTTGGAATGTTGCGAGAAAGCTGCCGCAGCCGCAGCAATGACCAACAGATACTCAGAAGAACATAGGATAAAGGCATGATCAACGAAGGCCCATTGTAGGCATTAGCGAGTTGGAGAGCCACAGACTGAACAGTTCAATCTCCACAGCAAGCCCTAGATCTGTTTCTATTTGGCAGTACGTCAAGCGAAGCGTTCCCGCTCTCTTCGGTACCACGACCCTTATACAGAGGATCAAGGTCCAGGTAATCGAAAGGTTAGACTGCCGTGAGCCGCTCAGATACAACCAATCAGTATGCATGTGGCACCTCGATGTGGAGATCTACAAGCCAGCAATCTTAGATGAGCTGGCTGGCCGGCCTTCTTTCGTCCATCCACCATTGATGATGTGAGAAATGGCGACGAGCAATTGACTTCACGTCACAATGAAAATTTAGGTATAGACGCGGGTCTGAGAGTTGGATCGTGGTCGTAGTATGTACACAAACGGTAACATCGAAAATGACGACTTTGGTCGAGGAATTGTACTTGTCGCAAATTCGAGATCTCTGAGTTCAAACTGCCATTCAGAAATGCGGTACCGACCTGCAGCTGCCCTTAGTCTGCACGTTCGCTCAACGTCGAAGAAGAGAAACTTCCACGGTAAGCGGAAGGCTGAGAATAGGAAAGAGCTTCCGGAAGACTCCGCAGGAGCCAAATCGTGACCCTGTCCTTCGTGTCCGAGTGCCGCTCGAAATCTCCGCAAGACCCTGGGACGGTCCACGCTGTCAGTGTCAAATAACAACAATCATCTTTCATTGGGATGTTCATACTAAGGAGGATGAGCAAGTGAAATGCCTCCACCATCACGAGCGCATACTACCGCAGCTGGTTCTCAGCAAACACGTCCAAATCGAAATGCTAGAGCAAGACATTCACTGGACAATACTGGCTTCTCCATCGACAGCTCAGAACTTCTACCAGGCTTGATTGTTGATTACAGCATAGATGATGTCGTAAGACCTGGCAACATTGCAGAGCTTAGGCGTGGACAGCAAACAGAAAACCTCCATCTAGACGATGAGGATGAAGATGACGAGGATGTGGATATAGATGCTGAGGAGGTAGATCCAGGTAAGAATGACTCCTTTTCTTTTTATTAGCAAGTGTGCTTGTGCTTCTCTCCTGTTGGTTGCATTCCCAGAATGTACAAGCAGAGCCCGCTCCATCCCTGACGTGACGCACAAGTATGAGTATCCGAAGTCGTCACTCTACCTACATTTACGGGTTGTACTACAAGAGTGACTCTCAGAGTCTGCATCATACAATGGCTTGGCTGTAGGGAGAACCACGCGTGTCAAAATCCCTACCAATTGGGATGTCCATTTGCTATCACTCTGCACTTGATTTTTTGTTTGGAAGAAGGCGCGTAATCACACCACGAGCTGGCTATTGAGCGTGCAGGCGCAAAAAACATAACATCAGCCACGACAAGCCAAACCCTTCACCATGTCATCAGACTCATCAGGAATATCTGATCTTGACTCTTCTGTTCTGTCATACCGTCGGTTTACCCTTTTATGAACAATTGCATTCACCACTAGATCCCAACTGTGCCAAACGCACACTCACGTCAACGCAGTTCATACGAAGCTCTAACAAATTTTGTAGATGGTGCACCTTCCACGTCCGGTGATCCGCTGCCTCCACGCGGATTGAAGGAAATATCGTCCCTCGCATCCTGGACTGTCAGTACCAGCAAGCCTGGCTGCGGTGTCGCTGCCCTACGCCACCCATCGTCCTCTCTCTTCTGGCAAAGCGATGGTCCACAGCCTCATCTACTCACCGTACACTTCTTCAAGCAAGTCGCCGTCGCTCACATCCGCATCTATCTCGACTTTGAAAACGACGAGAGTTACACACCAACCCGCATGCAGTTTTGGGCAGGCACCGGTCTCCACGATCTGATCGAATTTGCCGATATGCAGTTTGAGCAGCCTCGCGGCTGGATTCCCATCGACTTTTCGCAAGTTGGACCCATCGAAGAAGAGGACAATGAGTATCCAGACTCCATCGACTGGAGCAAGAGGCCTCTGCTCCGCTGCTTCATCCTGCAGGTTCGCATCCTTGAGAACCATCAAAATGGCAAGGACACCCATCTTCGCGGTCTGCAAATCTTCGCTCGCGATGAGAGGGCTGAGGAGAACACTGGCTTGATGGAGGACGATGCTGATACCAAGGAGGGCGCGCGTGTCGATAGAATGAACATACCTGTTCGCTCCAAGGAGAAGCGCAAACGATCAGAGGGCTTGCCCAAGCTCAAGAAAGCTTCGTTCATGATGGAGCCGGAATTAAGATGATGTCCTAGCATTCCATCCATGCCGGACTTGCAGGTCTCTGGACCAAACGCTGCTTATTACTGGCCTTTTACAAAGCAAAAAAACCATCGGCTCTGTCGAGAACTAGGACATTCAAGAGTGGTGTAGAAGAGCGTTGGTCATCGTCATCCTGAAAGAACATGCCGCCATATGCGACAAGATTAGAATTAACATTATGGAAGGTCTCAAATGGGTCTGCCCTACTATATCTGCGTGTCAAACGCGATATCGTGCGCTCACTCTGTCGCTCTATGTCTTTGTGTCTGGATCCAGTCCAATAAAAAATGACAAAAGAAATCTTCACTCAGGCAATGTGACTAACAGCAGCCTTTCCGCCTGGGACCATCAAGTCTAAAGACTTCTTCCCATTCGCGCAAGCCAGAAGCCCACTGCCCCGTACCCGCTCTTCTTCTCCGTCTCCTCGGGCCGTCCATGCCACTCTTTATACTGCTTCCTCCATCGTCGATAGCCCAAGACAAGCTGTCGCCGTACTGGATACCAGAGAGCGGATCGTCAGGATCAATCTCTCCTAGCTCGATTTTTGCTAGAATCATACGAGCGAGACGAGTAAATAGCTCGTCCACACCGTCACCATTGAAAGCTGACACCTCGACAGCGAGGGGGATGGTCTGTGAAGTTGCCCATTGTGATGCTTGAAGTGCAGAGACTTGACGACCATCGGGCGCAAAAGTGGCGCGGGCACCATGACCCCCTCGTGGTATAGTGCCTCTTGAAGCGATACTGTCGAACCTGCGCGAGTCGTAGCTCGATGGCGTCTGGCCAAATGGCGGTGAAAGGGCACCGGTGTCGTCGAGCTCATCGTCGCTCTCTGCATCGCTGTCGACGGGATCGGCAAGGTCGGCTTTATTGCCGGCCAAGAGCAGCGTCAAGTGTGGACTCGCCAGGGCGCGGGCATCATTCAGGAAGGTGCCCAGTTGTGCAAAACTATCCCTGCTCGTAATGTCATAGACCAAGATTGCACCAGCGGCGCCGCGGTAGTAACTCCTGCTCACGCTCCTAAAGCGTTCGGTGCCGGCGGTATCCCAGAGTTGCAGCTTTATTCTCTTTCTACGGTTGCCGTCGCCAACTTTCACGATTTTGGTAGCGAACTCTACGCCGATTGTTTGAGAGGAGAGAATGCGCCAGGATGAGTTGACGAAGCGGTGGAGGAGGCAGGACTTGCCAGCAGACGAGGGACCCAGGAGGATGATCTTGGCGAGATAGTCGTACATGGAGCCGAGTTCAGACTCTGGCGGGAGAGAGTTGTCGGGCGCAGTGGCCGAGGCGGACGAAAGACGTCGTTGTCGCGCCATGGCTGTGGTTGTGTGTATGTTTTGTGTATGGAAGGTCGGTCGAGTTCGGATGTGATCTTTGTGGACTCGGAGATAAGTGGATGGTTGGCCGATGGGAGTGGTGCGTTTCACGTGGATGTTGCAAGGTGAATCATTGATGTTGAAGGGGTATAAGAAAACCAGGCGGTTGAATACGGTGGACGAGAGTTGATGAAATGTCGTGAGATGCCAAAACGAATGGTGCGATGAATGAGATGAAGATAACCAAATTGCAGTGAGTGGCCTGTTTCAGCCTGGCGCTGCTGCTGCTACAGTACAATCATCCCCAGACTTTCTGTTTGTTGAAAGAAGCGTCAGCGTTTCGAAGCCTTCGGAGATCGCCGTTTACTAGCAACAAGAATGAGCTCCAGCTTCTTCGACTTCTCTGATCCTTTTCTCTTTCTTGCTGCGCACAACAGGTTCCTGTGTCTTTTAGCACCATGTCTGTTCTGTTGCATGCTTCTTTGGCTTCATCGACTGGCTGACGCTTTGGACTTGCGACCTGCAACCTCGGACATGAGCTGTCGCGTGCCCACTGCTCGAACAAGCAATGCACAAAGTCTCCATGTCCAAAGAAGCAATTTGACCATGGTTGGCCGCATGGCTCGGGTCATCTGAGGCCTACCATGCACTAAACATGGCAGAAGCATGTTGACAGGTCGTGTCGTCGACATCTCGACATCATCGGCATCATCTCCATACACTTTGGATGCCAAGCCGGCATTTTCGATGAAGTCATTTTCCATCGGGTAAGTGGTCGTGTGCGCTAAGTCGTCCTTCACATGCCTTTCGAGAAAAGCCCATCTTGTTTTTTCAATTCACTTCTTTCCTCCCTCTCCCAGTCCCGTTTGCTGCACTTCTCTTGTCCACCTACTGTTCCTCGTCTCTGCTATCCCTATCTCTACTGCTCGACTCCCGCCGCCATGGTGGCCTTCCTATCACGCCTCAACCCGACACCGGCCTTCCCAGAATACCCTGGACCTCATACCGTCGGTACTGTCGACGTCGAAATTCCAGTCGCTGAACTGCCTTCCACCGCCGCAACTCCCGCCGACGCCGCTCCTACCGTATCTTTCCGCATATTCTACCCCTGCCAGGACCAGAAAGAGAGTGCGAGGCCTGTGAGATGGATTCCCTCGCCACAGCGACCCAATCTCTCTGCCTTTGCTCGTCTTCTTGGAGCAAACTCTCGTGCCTCCGACTTCTTCTCCTATTTCCCCTCGATTCTCTACTACATCACTATACCAGCCCAGCGTAATGCTCCGCTCCTCAACCCACCCACCACCAACAAGAGATGGCCCGTCATGATCTTCTCCCACGGTCTCGCAGGTAACCGCAATTTGTATTCGCAAATTTGCGGATCAATGGCTTCTTACGGTCTTGTTGTCATTGCCATGGACCACAGAGACGGCAGTTCGCCTGTTCAATACATTCGTGCAACCTCGGACACTCCTAGCAAGATTGTCGATGAAATCAAAATCTCACACACGCCCTCTCCCGAGGTTTACGCTGCAAGAGATAAGCAGTTGCGAATCAGATGCCACGAAATCTCTCTGATTCACGCAGCACTGCTTAAAATCGATCGGGGCGAAAAGGTCAACAACTTGGACGACAACATTGCACAGATCAAAAAGGAGCGGGTTGACGTCTTATCGAGATTTGTAGGCCAACTCGACGTGCACACACCTGGCAAGATTGCCTTCGCCGGCCATAGCTTTGGTGCTTGTACGACTGTTCAATTCCTCAAATCTGTCTTTTACGCCGAAGAACGTCCTCAAAACGCCCACTCTCCCCTCATTGTTCCGACAGACTCAGCCTTGACTCATCAGGTTACTCCCGCTTCTCCCGTGCTATTGCTCGATCTCTGGACCCTACCACTTCGCAGCCCAAACCAGTCCTGGCTCCGAGAACGCTCTCTGCCGTCATATACCGACCCTTCGATTGGTGGCAAGAACATCCTCAGTGTCATGTCACAGGCTTTCTTCAAGTGGACTGGTAACTTCAACGACGTCCGCCGAGCCATTGCACCACCAAGAAATTTCTCTGGCCCCAATCCGCACCTCTTCTATCCAGCCACGAGCCAACACTTCTCCCAATCTGACTTTGGCGTGCTATTCCCTTTCCTCACCAGCAAGTTGCTGAAGACCGAGAATCCAGAAAGATTGTTGTTGTTGAACACGCGCGCCATGCTGCAGGTTCTCAGGGACATGAACATCGAGGTTGCTGATGTCGGTGAGAAAAACCTCGAGGGCGAAAAGGAGGAGACAATCTTGAAACCCAGTAAGACCGGGCAGGAGACTGTCAAGGGCTGGATTAGAGTTGCTGTCTCGGATGCTGATAACAACGATTCTGGCATCTCAATTGAGCAGGATAAGAAACAGAAGCCTGCTGACGATAGCGAAGGCATGGATATGTGATTCTGTGTACTTTTTTTTCCCCCTTCATTTCTTCTCTTCTTATCACTTTCTTATTTCTTTCTCCTTTCACAAGAGCTTGGCGTTGGTCTCGTTCTTGCCCCTGGATACAAACTTGCGGACTCTAGCATTTTTCTTGATCTTGTTTTTTTCAGCGTAGGTGATTCAAGGAAACGGGCGTTCAACATCAGCGGGTTCAGAGTCTTTAGAGTGTACATACAGCTTATGACATTTCATATATCTTGTTTATCTTCCCGCTGCAATTTCTTGCCTATTTCTGAGGATCCCGACAATTCTCTGACGGCCGTTCCTAGAGTCGCTATTCTTGGCCCGCGCCATCCCACTTTCCGCGTCTTCTAAGCGCCCAGCAAGCTCCATCACACTTTCCTCGCGAAGTATGTAATCCGAGCTGAAATTCTGAAGAGCACAAATAGTGAGGATCCAAAGACCTGAAACACGGTACGTATCTATGTTTCTGCGAACTGGGCGTCTCAGCCGGCCAACCACAGCATATTAAGCACGATTTTGCTAAAAATTGTGTCTACTTCGTGTCATGTCCAGCGGCTATCAGACCACTTGCAAGGTAAGGAGACAAAGGGTCTCAAGAGCGAGAAGGTCACGGCCTTCTCAAAAGCTCACACTTCTGCTCTATTTGTTTCCTATCGTTACTATTATTCAAAAGCACTGGACTGCTTTGACATAATCTGTTGTCGTTGTCTTTTCTTCCTTGATTGTATTGCTGGCTCGGACATCTGAAGATCTTTCGACAGCATATATATTTCCTATCCCATCTCCTGCACCAATCCAACGTGCAATATTCTCTATTTGCAACCAGGCAGACATATATCGCAATGGTCATTCGACCAATCACTCGATCACCTCTTCTCCTCTTGACTCTCAGTATCTGTTTGGCCCTGCCTGTTCTCGCTGTCTCAACCCATATACTATCCATCTATCGTTCGGAGCATGCGTCGAATCCCTGGTGGCTTCCCATCTGGCACGCACACTTCAACACCCATGGTCTGATCGCTGTCATCACTTGCTCCAGTATCATACTTACTTTCGATGTCATCTCTGTCGGTGTTGTGATCGCTGGAAACAAGACTGGTGGCAAGGTGAGTTTCATCTCTTGTTGATACTGGAAATCTGCTAACAGAAAGAACTAGAACAAGATGATTAAATGGACAACAGTGGTATTCATGTCGGCCGCCACGATTGTAGCGCTTATCGCATTGATCATGCCTGCTGTTGCCAACGCAGCGGCTCCTAGTAAGTCTGATACCGTCCAGACTTGGACTTGCCGATGGAAGGGTGCTGTGGGTGCGCCCGACAGTTTTGGACCCTTGTGTCGAGAAAGTGTATGTATCTTCCACGAATCTACGTTTTTTTTTTTGCCTTGCTAAGACATCGGCTGACATGATATTGCAGCAATTTTCCTCTTATGCTCTTATCCCACTGTTCATACTCCACCTTCTGCTCTTGGTACAGAGCATCCAAGATGCTGTCGCCGCACCTCAACCAAAGCCACAAACGCTGGACGAGGAATTGGTCATCATTACCAAGAGTGTCCAAGTTGCTACTACAGATTCGAAGGAGAGCCCACGTATTCACGAGCAGCACCAAGCATGAGGTCTGAGGGATAAAGAAAGAGATGTTGTCATTCAAGAGATCAGAAGGTTCTAACCAGCATGCTTGCTGTCAACTTTCAGCCTGAGTTGATTGACATAGAGACCCTCATTAGTAATTCGCCTGATTGCACGATCTCGCAACTCGAGTAAAGGTAGACAAATTGGTTTTCGATGAGCTTTTGTCTGCTGAAACTCTTTACACGCCACCAAAGCTTTCAATGTACTGAAATGACTTGAATCTGTGTCAAGGGAATGCATGTGTGATAGTTGAAACTGCTCACTGTCAGCTCGAGCCAGCAATGAGTTTGCTTCTTTGGTGCCTCCGACCTTTTGATTTTGATTCTGATCTGCAGCAGACCCTGCTTTTCGGTGGTCCATCTTGCATATGAAGAGGGTACATTGAGAGAGCGGAAAAGGAAATGTACAAACCGATTGTGTGTTGGGAGCGTTGTTGGTCGGTATGCTGAGTATCGCGTCCCAAATTCACCTACGCTGTGCCCCTCAAGAGACGAACGCGATTCAAGCACCAAGACTCGGATGCTGTTGCCATCGATATGTTTCCCGCGGTAGCGGAGCCAAAGGCGGTCCTCTGTCGTTCGCAAGGCGACGAATCTGATTTGACTTTCCTTTGAACCTTTCTTGCACAGCGCGTTGAGGCATCCTGCACGAACGGCTTTCCGAAAAGGCGAGGAAGCTCGGGAGCTGCAGGCGAGGAAACTTGTTAGGTCTGGGATCGGCAGAGTCACAATTCCAGGGAAGTCTTCGCTTTAGATGTGAGTTCGGTCCAACAATGCACACTTTCGGACGCGGAACTGTGTCCTTCACGAACGGTTCGTCTTCAATGCGGCTGAGCACAATCACGGCATTGCCACGCGGTACCCTGATCGAGCTACCATCCTCGAACCTGGCGACGAAATTCTCGCGAGGAGCACCTCGAAGTTTATCAAGTACCTCGATGTATCCTCTCATATCAGCTTTGGTCCATACTTTCCTGATCTTGGAAACCTTATCTCCGTCGAAGATTCGCTTGCCTTTGCGCAATAATTTAATGGTCCAGAACTCTTCAGGAGACAAGAAACCGGTGGGAATAGGGTAGAGGAGACGAAGACGCTTGACAAAGCCCTTGAGCATACCGTCGACGAGGTAAACAGCGAATGGTAGACTGATGGCTCTGTTGACGAGGGCAGGAGTGGCGGGCGGTTCGTATGGCATTCTGATGGTAATCAAGTCGAAGTTGCGGTGTTGACTGAGCAAAGGCGTATGAATGTCGTGTGGCCGTGGTTGTACGGCGACTGGGCGAGATCGGGTCTCAAGTCGCACACGTCGAACCGCAGGTCTGACATGGTTATTGCATTGCTCAGCGCATTGGATGCACAAAAAATGTGTGATGAATTCATTGGATGAATAGAAGATAAGAGAAGTCTCTGCAAAGATCTCCTTGTTTGTTAAGAAAAGTCTCAGGTGAAGCGGATCGCCGCGAAGGTCAGTCATGCGAGTCAGGGGTGAGAGGAGAGAATTTGCACCGACAAGTCCACCATCTGGCCTTTCTGGACTTGTTGACTTGCGAAAGGGAATACGGTCGAGCACTAGTAGCTCTCTCCATATCATGTCACGCAACTCTCGAGGAAGGCCGCGAAAGGGCTGGTCATACGTGCGACTCATTGTGACTGTCGTCAGAAAACTGATCCTGTTGTCGTGAGTCAACTCTCACCACGCATATAGCGCTCCACCCTCAGTTGATGATGATGTCGCGCATGCACGATGATTTCTGGAACGAACTGTCTTGGTTGTTGTCTTGGTTCAAGATGGCTGCGCGCGCGGCGTTGAGTTTATACATGTGTTGGCAACAGCTCGTTCAGTTACCCCTGTTGCCCACGTTGCTAGACGAAGCAACCACTTCTTCAGGGATCCCTTCAGTTGCCATCAGACATTGTATGTCTCGAGCACGAATGGTTCTTCACTTGTCTCTCCAACCTCACCATGTACCATGTCTCATTGGAATCAGAGGACAGCTTTGTCTCTATCTTTCTGTCCATCAACAATGTCTTTGTGTATCGATGGAAGCTGCGATGGCATAATATGGTATAAATGGGTGACTCCTTCCTCATCCCGAACAAGAAAGTACTATCAATCATTTCTGACACACTATTTACTATGCACGGCTCCCTCAACATTCTTGTCCAGCGTGTAGGCAAGATTGGCATGAGGTCATCTCTACAGACAGATGAACTCATCGTACCTTCCAACGACACATCGAGCAAATCTGGACCTCCGGCTTTATGCACCGTGCCGAGGATCTCGATCGTCTCATTGCCTGCCCCAGGCACTTTTGTAGATTTGTGTGGGAGTCAAGGGCCATCGAAAAACGTTCCACCCGACTACTTTTCGATGAGAACAGAGAGAAAGCCAACCGAGATGCCTCTCTCATGCCATCCACCATTTCGGACATCTTGGCTCGAAGTTCAGCCTTCCCAGACTCACATTCCGAGGCCAAAGGCACATCATAGAGCTGATATAGGATACAGCAATACAAATGCACCGACCCTGGAGGACGGTGCACGCAAGGAGTCGCCTGAAGCAAAGACCAGCCGTCCATACCATGGCATTATACTGCCGCCACCACCACCCATCCCGCACACTCGCCAGCGCAGAAAAAGGTCTCACAGTAAGCCTTATGTGGCAACATCTCAGGACACGACTCCAATCAACCTCTTTGAACAGCCTATTGCTCCGTTGACGCCTCACCATCTTAAAAGTGCTACTCCCCATCCTGTACGATCACCACGTTCATCTGCAACTTATTCGAAGACACAACACAATCCTGCAGCCAGTAGTAATGCCAATCGCTACAACGCTAAGCCTCCCGCCCTTCGTTATCATCGGGTCAACAGGCGCTCTCCGCACGTCGTGCTAGCCGATGACTCGCTTGAGCTGAAGGTCTTCTCTGAACTTGACGATGAGCTTGATGAGGTCATGAGCTTATACACTGGAAGTGAAACGTCCTGATCTGAGCACCGGAATCAACAATGGATGCATTGTGGTTGTGTGCAAAAACATATGTTAAACGGTCAGTCGATGTATAGGGATCAGACGACCAGCTCAATGCTGAAGTCTGCCACAAATCTGTACTCTGTTGAGCGTTGGTATGGAGCGATGACACTGCTGGTAGATAGCTTGTTATTTGAACATTTGGATCTTTATATACTCTATTTCGACACATTTTTTGAACAAGAGATAGAAAAGGAATCGCTAAAAGGAATATTAACCAGAGACCGTAAAGCCAAAAGGTGAGCAAACGGAACCTTTGTCCCGGAAAAACATCAAGATTGTCATGCATGTACTGAAGATCATATATTCATGCGTCCTCCTTCATGGTTGACTGTGACCAGCTGCCAACAGGTGTGAGATCGCGCATGTACTTGCCAAAGATGGCAGCCTCGATATCTTGAGCCTCGGCGCCTGCCTTTGCTGCCTGGTGGCGGAAATAGATGCGCTTGCCCCACTTCCAAGATTCAATGCCGATGAAGAAGATGAGGGTAGCAATAAAGACAATACCCCATTCCCACGAGATGCCAGTGTGGCGGAAGACATCGTGGTTGATGACAGGAATGTAGAGAACCGGGAAGATGAGGACAAAGCCCACAACGACGGCCGTGAACAGAAACTTGTTGCGCCACACATCAAACATCCACTGGGTGAAGTAGCGGTCGGAGTCGGGCTTCATACGGAAGAAGCTGCGACGGGGGTCAATCATCTCCCAGGCAAGGAAGAGCGAGAACCATGTCAGTGTGGCAAAGCAGGTTGAACGAGCACGGAAGACGACATCGCACTCTGAAGACCAAGAATTGTTACAACCAGTAGCAGGAATGCGACCAACATTGCCATCTTCAAAGCCGTAGAGGACGAGGCAGAAAGAGCAAAGGCAAAGTGCTGCAACCCAAAGGCCATAGACAAGCATGTCGAGAAGAACTTCGAATGTGAAGACACCGCGCTTCAGACTCTGAGGAGGACGGCGCATGACATCTGGTACGGCTTCTTCGAAACTCAAACCCATGTCAGGGAAAGAACTAGTAATCATGATGATCCACATGATTTCGACGGGCGAAATGGGGAAGACGGAGAGATCATCGAGGTCTTTGAAGACAAGACCAATAAGCAAAATACATGCTTGGGCGATGTTCTGAGAGAGAAGATGGAGAATGAACTTTTGGATGTTGTCGAACATGCGACGACCTTCCTCGACGGCGTTGAGAATACTGGCAAAGTTATCGTCGGTCAAGACGATATCAGAGGCGTCCTTGGCGACATCAGAACCAGATTGACCCATAGCGATACCAACATCGGCGCGCTTGAGAGAAGGCGAATCGTTGACACCATCACCAGTCATGGCGGCGAAAGCTTTGCGTCTGTGAAGAGCCTCGATCATGCGAACTTTGGTGTTGGGCGCGCAACGAGCAACGACCAGTGGAAGGACAGGGAGGGCGTCGATCTCATCGTCACTGAGCTTGTCGAAAGCACTGGCCTCCATCACGATAGCGTCCAAGACCTCTTTGGATAGATCTTTCATGTGTGTGGGAAGAATGCCAACGTCAGCAGCAATCGCCTGCGCAGTGCCTTTGTGGTCACCAGTCAACATGTGAACGATTATGCCGGCCTCGTGAGCCTGGCGAACCGAAGAAGCAGATTCAGGACGAGGTGGGTCATAAAGACCAACAAGACCTCGGAAAGTCAGACCATTCTCGATGGAATTACGGTCGACCTCTTCGTCCTTGTTGATTTCACCCTCGAAGTCCTTGCTGGCCAGTGCCAAACATCTCAGCCCGAGGGAAGCAATGGCTTCCATATTCTGCAAGATCTCTGCTTGGATGGCTTCGGTCATTTCGACAGGGGTTCCTGATTCATCTTGGTAGAGATTGATACAGGAGCCGATGACTCGCTCAACAGCACCCTTTGTGAACACTTGCTTTTTGCCGGTAGCAGCTTCCTCGAAAATGACAGACATCTTCTTGACATCGGAATCGAAGGGAAACTCGGCGACCTCTTTCCACATGGGGTTGTTGCCAGAGACGAAAGTCGATTTGTTCCAGCCGAAACGAGCTGCAAACACCTGAATCGCAATTTCGGTAGGGTCACCACGCGCCGTCCACTTATCATCCTCGTCCTTTTGGACAATAGCCAGATTATCCAAAGCAGCTACTCTGAGGAAGTGTGCCAGGTGCTCATTGTCCTTTATTTCATCGTCGTAAGCGACAACATCGTGCTTCTCTTCACCGGCTTTGAGGTTTCTCGGTTCCTCAGGGCTAAATTGGAGTTCGCCAACGGTCGGGTTAGAAGTCTCATCGGTCTCTCCAATCGAATAAGTACCTTTGGCAGGGATCCAAGCCTTCTTGGCCATCATCTTGCCTTGGGTCAGTGTGCCGGTCTTATCAGAGCAGATATCAGTGACACCGCCAAGGGCCTCAAGCGAACGCAAATTTCTGACGATGACGTGACGCTCAACCATCCTTCTGGTACCAGCAGCCATACAAATGGTAAGGATGACGACTAGGGATGCGGGGATCATACTGAGACCTGTGGCGACAGCGTAGATGATGACTTCTTGCTGGCTGCTGAAGTTGTTCGCGGCCTCAACGATGATAGCACAGATGACAGCAACGAAAAAGAGCAATACTGCGAGCTTAGACAACTGCTTCTGAAGAGGAGTTCCAACGTTGATGCCGAGGAAGCGACCAACAGCATCAGAGAAGGTCAATGTCCAAGCTTGTGCGTATCGGTGAGGCTTAGCAGAACCATCAGGCTTGCGCTTGACAGGTCTTACTTTCGAGTCTTTCTTGCGAAGTGCTGCGGCGATCGATCCGATTTCGGTGTACATGCCAGTGGCGTAGACAATACCACGAGCACGGCCTTTGGTGACGACTGAGGAAGAATACGCAACGTTGAGGCGATCGCCGGGACCGGTGTCTTCATCGAACACGGCATCAGCGTCTTTTCTGACCGGCAAGGATTCTCCAGTTAGCAGGGCTTCGTCGGTTTCGAAGTTGACTGCTTCGATAAGTCTGACATCTGCGGGTGCCGTATCACCTGAAGTGCGGTCAGTACTTGATAATCGTGATAGCTTTAGTGATCACTTACCAGTCTTGATCTCAACCATGTCGCCAGGGACAATTTCGACGGTGGGGATGTTGACAGTCTTGCCATCACGAACAGCGTTGGCGGTAGGAGAACTGAGTGATTTGAGTGAATCCATGGTCTTTTCAGCCTTGAATTCTTGCATGAATCCAATGACGATGTTCAGCCCAATGACTGCTGCAACGACGCCGCCTTCAATCCATGACTTGATAGCAAAACTGACAACCATAGCCATGATGAGTACCTGTAATCGCTGGTCAGCGGGATCGTTCATCATATAAATACTGATGCTACGTACCAGCGTCATCGCATTAGCGATTTGTCGAATGAGAATCTTTCCAGGTTCAACACCACCAGCGTCACCAAGCTCGTTGGTGCCATACTTGCTGTGTCGTTCTTTAGCTTCTGCTGATGATAGACCGTTCTCGGCATTGGCCTTGATGTCCTCTGTGACCTGGGTGAATGTGAGTGCGTGAGCAGGCTTCGAGAGGCCGTTGCCATTAGCCTGGCCTGACACATGCTGGTCGAGTGTTGTGTCTTGTTGCTTGCCCATATTGAAATTCTGGGCATTAACGATGGTATATGGTCAGCTGCAACGACAACAAGGGGCCTCGCGTGCCTTATATGTAGCCTTCTCGCATGTCTGCTCCAGCGGAGGGCGGACTTCCACCCTTGGCGCCCTTATCATCCCTCTAGATGTTTATGCTGCCAAGTAACGACACGTACAATGGTACCCACGTTAGAGGCATTGCCGTCATCCTTTTCTGGTTCTCTTCCTCAAGACAGCCTTGGAAGTTGTAACTATTGTCGAGGGGGTTGAGTCAATGTCCAATAAGGTGCTGCATGGCTGGAACCATGTTGCATGGCACCAAGAAACACAAGAAACCGTCTTGGCATCTGTCATTGACCTACCTATTCGTCATCTGTCGCTATGTAGATGGTAGTACTCGAGCACAGATTACACCTAAAAGGACGCATGGATGAGTGTGACTATGTGTTGTCGTCAACAGACTGCAGATGGGTCAAATATGGTATCGCTTGTGGTATGGACAGATGTTGGCGGGATGTTGTCCAAGACCGTCCAAGACCCTGTGAACGCCAAGATCAATTCCGAGCGCGCGGAGTTTTGCTTTTGCCTTCGCTATCGAGGGCAACCCGGGGTGTGGCACACACGTGCCAACCTTGTGGAGAGATACGTGATACGTAGCGACTGTGAGCTGATCTAACGACTTCGAAGGAAGGCGATAGTAGCGATGACAAGACTGAGCCCAGACTGGAGTTGGCCGATAACCGGGTATATCGCTCGGCGTGCAGCCATCTAGGATGTGTGAGTGTGAAGGAGTCATGTAAAGAGAAAGCTTCTCCTTGTGTTTGAGTGATGACCATGTGTGTAGCATGGCATGAATTCCGATCTTGACAAGCTTCCTTCAAGCACGTGGAATGCTTGAGAGTGGAAGAGAAAAGGTTATGAGCAGTCGATCCGGAACTGTAAACCACAGGGACCAGAAAAATGCAAAAGGGAAGAAAGGTTTCGGTGTGGAATACCTCCTCCTCAAATATGCAAGGTTTTGCGGGATTTTTGGTATATGCCGCAAGGCAGTGCAAGTCTTGGTGTAGTCGCTGACAGCTGGTAGATATCCAAGACGCTGAGAGTTGAGGGAACTTGTCAGCATGTCTGCGTTACTTGTGGACTCAATGCTTGGGAGGCAGTGCAGAGCGTGCTTGACGATGCCGACAAAATCAGACAGGGTGACCATCTGATCTCAGTGAGAAAAAGTGACATCAGTGACCCGAGTTCGTGCTCTCTTTCTCTCGTCAAGACTAAGACTCGGCCAGCGAGCTGACCAAGTCCTCGGCAACATCGTGTCTAGCCTCAATCGCATCATGATAACGCTCACAAGGGCTGTCCAGTGTCCACTCGCTTGTGGATGGCGCTTGTATCTAAGCTTACGATTTGCGCGATCGTGTTCCTCGAAGGATCAGTCTAGCGGCAGCCTTCGTGAGGGCATTTCTGCAAGCGCGGTGGCTGCCATCGCATTTCTTGTTTCGGTCGGCGGACGTGGTCCCAAATCCGGGAGCTGATCCACCGAAGTTCCCATCCATCTGCTTGTCCACCTCTTGCCAAAACGGTCTGCTGGTTCGTAAGGTGAGACGCTCATGCCAAGATCTTGTTACTTGTACAGAGGTAGAGTGGTATGCGGCGTACCCGACAGGCCATGCAAGGGCTTTCTACCTCGATACATGTACTGGCAGGATGACACCTGACTGCAAGGCACGTTCTCAAATCGTTGAGGATACGAGCCAGTCAGCAAGTCGCGAATGTAACTCCGTGGACAAAGCGCATGCCAAGCGAGAAGTCTGACGCTAAAGATAGCAATTTCCAGAGTGCTTCTAGGGTTTTGTCCTCTACTTTCCAGAGCAACCACCTTTTTCGGCCATGTCCGTCCTTACCATGATGAGCCTCTGCAGTACTTCTAGCTTCGTATTGTGGCGAACGTGGCGCCGAGAGTACTCTGATACGGCATCCAGAGCTATACCGGACCTCGCAAAAGGATTCAGAGGGCCGTAATGCTACCTCACCGCATGACAGTCTAGCTGTCGATACTATATTCGACTATGAGCTTAGAACTCAATCTCAACGCGATCTGTATTGGTAGGTAGTAGGCCCCGTCTCTGACTAGTATATTAGTTGCGGTGAGGCTCGTCGAAAAATCTCTTTCTTCCATCCACAACAATTTCATTCTGATCATCCTCTGCTTGAGCCACATTCGCTTCTAGCTGGAAACCTATCGCTTTAATCATATCCAAAGCTCTATCACATCAGCAACACCAAACCTTGAACCGAATATCAATATCTAATCAACATGCACTTCACTACTACCTTCGCCGCTGTTGCACTTCTGGGAACTGCTTCTGCACTTCCTGGCAAGTTCCAGTTCGAGAAGCGCTCGGCCACTGACTGCGACGCCGTCTACAATGCTTGCCGTACCAAGTACGAGGCCAATATGGCTACTTGCGCCTCTGAGTACGCAGCCTGCCTTGGATACAACCCCTTCACCGCAGCCGCTTCGCACACTGTACCTTTCCCCATTGATTCTTCTTACCTCTACGGACCCACTGGTGCTGTCGGAACTGGCCCGATTGGAACTGGCTCTGTCAACCCTCCCCCCACCACCTCTTCGGCTATCGTCAAGCCTACAAGTGTTCCTACAGATGGAAGCACGATTACTAAGACCTACACTATCCCTGTCGAGGTGACATCGACCATCACTTCGTTCGTGCCTTGCTCGACTCCTGTCAGTTCCAACAGCCAAACCACCTTTTTCAGCACCTGGCTCACCGTTACTTACCTCACTACAACCTACAAAACTGTTACAACCAGCTGCGAGACCATCTACCCCTCATCTACTCAGCCTACTTCGGTCCAGGCTTCTGCTACTACCTTCCCTGGTACCACCGTCACCGGACAGGCTTCTGGCACTTGCCCTGCACCTGAGACTGTTTACGAGACCGTGATCTCTTACATCACTGTCTACGGTGGTGATCACAAGACCGAGAGTGCTTCTTCTGCCACCAACACTCCTGTTCAGCCCGGCTCTACTCTCAGCTGGTCGCAAACTGGCTCAGCCAGCGGTTCCGCCCAGCCTACTGGTTGGGTCAAGCCTTCCGGCTATGCAAAGCCCTCAGGCTACTAATTCGATCCAGCTTGACCGAGCGAGTTGTACATGGTCTACAGACGATTGTACCGATACGATTATCATACTTTTTCACGACGCTCCTTTACGATACATAGATTGGGAATAAAAGCGAGCAATGGTTCAGCGTAGAGGCGTCAAGGATTGTTTGTTTGCTTTATCTTGTTTATAGAGCTAGTGCACACGCACTCCTTAATGTCTTGACAAGGCTTTTGTATTGAGGATTCTTCTGATGCGTATATATAGAGATCTTTGCGTAAATCAAATGCAATAGCCTCATTGTCATACAAGCTATAAACCTCAAACATGACTTTAAATGCATAGATAGGTTGTATGCATGACTGTAATCAAGAACATTCATTGCTTCTTGAATTTTCGGAACGTGATACTGATGCGAGGATCCTTGGAAGTAGATTTGGGCACACCATGACGGAAGAACTTTTGCGTATGACCGCCCATGGTCAAAACAGATCCGTGAGGGCAAGGGATTCTGAGATCCTCTGCATGCGAGGAATTTTTAGGTCGGATCTTGAAGAGTCGTTCATCACCCAACGAGACGATCACGATGTCCGCACCTTCCTCCATGCCCTCTTCGCAATCGCTATGTTGTGCCGTATAGTCTTGTCCATCTTTGTACCAGTTGATGACGACTTGATCGTATCCAGCATTGTCTCGATTGACATACTCCAGAAAAGGCAAGAAGGCGTCTGGAAGAGGATCGCGGATGCCTGAGTCGTCTTGGCCTGAGAACATGTAGCTGTAGTGCAATGTCGGGTCAAAGGTTGGCGTGTTAAGAAAACTCTTGTGCCAGCGTGGTGACTCGACTTCGCCATTTTGCATCTGGACTTTGCCTCTTTCCTCAGGATGTAGATTGAAGAGTGTATCGAAAGCATCTGCACCATATTTTTTGAGGTCGTCTGGGAGAGTGTCCAAAATGACGAAGCTTGCGCCATCGTCGCTGAGGTTGATTTGTTGCGCCATTGGGATTGAATTGGCTAGAAAGGTGTAATGAGGATGCCTCCAACAGATCATTGGAAACATTGTTCATTTATACGCTCGTGTGCCCATCAGTGAGTCAAAAGTTTGGCTGGTGATGTATCAGGCTACCGGCCAAGGCTTCTGCGGTGTCCGAATTCATTAATGATCGCTTTTTCCTTTTATTTCTCTTTCGTTCTCCTCTTTTCCATCGCAGAGAGACTGTTACCCTGTGTTCCTTGGCAGTACATGAAACCCGAGAAATTGAACAGCCATGGTGATGGTAAAACAATCAAGGAAGCACAAATCATAAAGCAGAATAGTCGGGTAATGACCGCAGCTTTGGGTATCATAATTCATCCTCATGCAGAAGACTGAGCCATACGAGCCTTTCGCTCTTCCTCCTCTTTCTTGCCGTGCACACCGCGCAAAAAGTCCATCTTGCCAATGTAGCCTTGTTTGCTTCGACCATACTCGTCCAACTCGTCTTTGAGGCCTTCTTGATCCACATGAGCAGCCCAGTCGATAGCCGACTTTTGGACGGTGTTGAGTTTGACAGCCTTGCCCATCTTTGCCTCTTCTTCCAATCTCTTCTGTTGCGCTAGGACATCGGCTCGAGAAGGAGTGCGTAGTCTCTGGCGCTCCGGTGGTAGACCTTTGACTTCGCCGGTAGGATTGGGCTCGAATTTTGAGGCGCGTCGTAGAGGGCGACGAAGAGCGGGCTGATCGTCTTTTGGTGTGGGTGAGCTTGGCTTGGTCTGCTTTGCAGGGTCGTTGTTTGCGAGGAAGAGCTTCGCTTCGGCTGAATCTTTGTGTACGCGCTTCTCTTCTGTCACTTTTTGGCCAGCGAAGTCGTAAGACCGCTTGATGGTGATCATGCCATCGTCATCTTCGCCCTTCTGAGTGGTTGTCTTGTCGGCCTTTCCAGACTCGCTGTCTTGCTCAGGCGCGTCTTCTTCGGGTTTCGATTGTTCTCGCGACGGTCGTCCGATGGGTTTGGCAGCCATGGAGGCCCAGAGGGCATCGACATCGACGGTGACATTATCGACGTTGGCTTTCTGGTATTCTTGACGTTCTTGCTTTCTGCGAGGCGCATTAGCTGTATGCCTGTAGCGAGGCGAACATTAGACGTACTCTGCTCTTCTCTGGGCTCGCGTCTTGATCAGACCTCCTTCACCAGCGCTGTCCTCGTCGTCGTCTGCTTTTGATTTTTTGGCTTTCTTGAGTTCTGTTATTGTCGCTTCATCTCCAGAATCCAGTTCTTCGGCATCCTGCTGGGCCTTCTTTCGCTTCCTGGAGGATTTCTTTGGTTGCGGCGCTTCGCCTTCATCCGAGGACAAGTCCTCATCCTGTGGCGCGTCTACCTCATCTGGATTGAAATCTTCATCTTCGCTCGACTTGTACTCGTCGTCTTGGTCTGCGGGTAGCGTGTCTGCGTCTGGCATTTTTAAGACTGGATTGTTTTCGAGATGAACAAGGACGGAAACATGAGCGCGATCTGTTTGCACTGTTTGGCTCATGACGCCCTTCTCCGCCTTCTGATTTTACATGTGACATGCATCACGATTCACGACTTAAAGACTGCTTTCATCTGGGGATGCAATTGTTCATTATGCATTCAAGACGTGACTATTGTACAATGCCATATTCATGTCGGCATACTTCGTAAAGATGCTCCTCAATTTTTACTTCTGGAAGGTGTTGGCCTCGCCCTTGCCGAGATTCTCTTGGACAGTGCCTCCAATGGCACCGTCAGTGGTGAACTGCTTTCCAATTGTACCCTGCGATGAGAATGGTCCACCGACCTTCTCGCCGATCTGTCCGATGGAGCCGCCAGCTAGAGTCTGGTTAGCCATTGCATCACGTGTACTAGATCATCTAGACATACCAGTGAACTGCTTGCCAATTGCGCCGTCTGCGCTGAAGGCAGAGGTGCCAGTACCTGTGGTCTTCTCGCCTGCAGGTTCGCCTCTAGGGACCGCTTGTTCGTGGATGGCATTGGATCCAAGGTCATCATTTCTCAAGGCGGCAGAGGCACCGTGGTCCATGGTCTTTGCTGAGCTGTCACCGTCCATTGTGTGTATTCTGGAAGTCTTGTAGGTTTTGACGAGGTTGATGTGATTGTAGATTGATTGAATAAGCCAATATGCAGTAGATCGAGCCCTCTTATAATCATACAAACTCGCCAGAGCTGTTGTGACGGATTGTCGAGTTCGTCATACTTCAGGAAGCATTATGTCATGACAAGATGTACGTAGTAAAGCGTCGATAGATCATCTTTACACGAGAACGATGGAGATACAAATCGTCAAAGACATCCTGAGCCTCAAGATGCTCGACCTTTGTTGATCGATTCGATCTTGGACTGCTGTTGGTTGCGCGCTTGTGGTGATGCGGGTGATGTCCACGATTCATGATCTCACACAAGTGGTTCCTGGCAAACTAGCATACCTATCTTCGTGACTTGGTCTCACAAGTGTCTTGGGCCCATTCTTTGACTTTGAGCAGGCGGTGTAACACATGAGGCCTTATCATTCCATGTTCTGCTCTGGATAGTGCTCAGTGCAACAGAGTGTACTCGAGTAAGTTAGTGGTCTTGAAACAGCACGAGTCGTTTCGGATTTAAGGCGATTCAATGCCGGCGACTGCATTCGTCGCGTTGAGCAAGCTTCTAAGCGCTGCTTGTTGCTCTTGCAGTACCGAAAAGATTTGAGAGGCGTTTGCAGTCGTACAAGACAAGATGTCTTTGAGCTGAGGTCCATGACATGGATCAAATCTCGGTTACGATTATACAGATGGCAACGGTTTCTCGGACTCGGAGAGAGAGTCCAAGGCAAGGCAATCGGTGCCGTCGGGAGCTATTGCCGGGCGCGATCTAGCGGCTAACCAGATTAGGGCGGAGCCGGTCTGCCTTGTAGTAAGTGCGAGTCGTGGCCATGCCAAAAGACCAACCAGCGTTCACCTCTGTACCTCGACGGCGGAATAGCCTTCAGAAGGATTGTCCTTCAGCTGTCAGCAAGCAATGACAGTGAAGGCGTCTGATCTGATTTGCGCGTTTCAACAACAGCAACGCGACAGGCTTCGAGTGGCGCCTGATAGCACATGGCTAGTTTTCAACGTTTTCTCCTCCCAATCCGTGCTGGTGCCCACACAACGGCGTTTGAGCCATGAGCTGGCGAGTCCAAGGCCAGGTCCAAGTCCCTCCATCACATTCAGATCCCTCTTGTCCGTTCCCTGCCTAGACATCTTGTCTACATGCTGCCTCGTTCCCCGGCAGCTGTCGGTCGGACGCTTTCCTTCTGCCGCATCCATTCCTTTTCCCTTCTAGTTCTTTGTCACCAATCTACACACTCTTTGTCACACCTTCGACCATTTAGGCTGTCGCAGTTGCACTCACACCCGGGAAGGTGCATCTAGCACCGCACAAGTACCCAAGATGCTTTTGGAACGCCCACTCTCGTTTAAGCGCGCCTCTGCCCGCCAAACATTCTTCCCTTACCCAGACTCGCCCGCACTAGGAGAACAAGACCGCAGATCAATGTCCACAACTGGCGGAGCCTTGCCTCGGAGGGAAACGTACAGGAGCGGTGTGTATTCATTGCTTCCTCAAAAGACTGGGGAGCAGCTTGCCCGCACGCGCGATGACGACGCATCCGGCGACGAAAGGGACCCAGCAGAGATCGAAGCTGCTTATCTGAACCTGGTCGGAGGAGGAGGCAATCGCTCGCGAAACATCAGTTCCGAACTATCATTCGGCATGTCTGGCGACAAGGACGGTCCAGACTACTCGCTGGAAGAATCAAAGAGGAGGACAAACTACTACGAAGAGCACTTTCAATACAAGGGCAACGGCTTGGGAAGTGTGCGTGAGAGAATTGAAAAGGACTCTCCAGTCGTAGCCGAGCTACGTACCAATGTCATAGTATGTTGTCAAGTGCACGTGGCTGTCGCGAGGGTTGAAGCTAATGCAAGGGGAACAGGTCAAGGATGAATTCACCCTCGTCACTGACATGTCGTATAATCTCAGCCAGCGCTATTCACGCCCCGAGAGCAGCATCATGGTCAATGTTGAACACTCCGCCTGCTTGCTGCTCGCCGGCTCTTTCGAACCCGCCTACATCCTCACCATCACCGCCCTCCCCTCTCAATTACAGCCTGTCACCAACAAGCGCAACTCGGCCCTCATCCAATCCTTCATGGCAGACATCCTTGCTGTCCCACCAGAAAGAGGCATCCTTCGATTCCAGCCCATTGCCGAAGAGAACCTTGCTACAAATGGCACCACTGTCTTTGGAGAGATTGAGCGCATTGAGAAGAGCAGCATAGACTCTGACGTGACGGCTGCAAACGCCATCAAACGTGCCTGGACCAGAGGGTCGCGAAGATCAGTACATGCGAAGAAGCCTTCAGTCAGGAATACCGACGACGTTCCTTCAGCACTCCCACAAGTCGCAAACACACATCTACCTACCACCAACCACTCTCGCCAACCCAGCCAGAATCTGTCACAGTCCGCTGTATCACTGACCTCTCACCCTGGCCCTGCATTCGTCGCTAGTGCAACATCTCCCGTACTTGAGGAGAGGGAGAAACCGCCGCCGCCCAACAGGGAACTGCCTCCCACACCAATCGGAACTCCAAATGGCGAAGACAAGCGTAGAAGCAACTTGAACGGCATACTCAAGAACGTATCTGGTTCTCCTCGCCCAGCCTCAGCGAGCTCTCCCATACCCAAACCG
The DNA here is from genome assembly GCA_024195585.1 of Aureobasidium sp. EXF-3400. Lineage (NCBI taxonomy): Eukaryota > Fungi > Ascomycota > Dothideomycetes > Dothideales > Saccotheciaceae > Aureobasidium > Aureobasidium sp. EXF-3400. Next base: position 91,337 of record SWBL01000061.1, read on the forward strand.
CCGCCGATACCACAAAGCGCATCGCCCGTCAGTCCCAAGGTGGCCAAGAGGAAGAGTTTTGTTTCCATCTTCAAACGGGATAAATGAAGCACACACATAAAAGTCATCAAAGAGCGAGGAGTTTGGATGGATAAAGGTTGGTATTTTGCATGACATGGTGTTTTTTCTTTCTGTTTGCTTTTGTATACCCATCGGCTTGGTTCTTCTACGCTACGTGTCTTGTTAGTCTTGTTATATACCCCCAAACTGCCTTTTCTTTGCAACAACATGCTTTTGTCCTGGTGAGACTTTGCTTCCCTCCCTGGTGAGATTCTGCTTTTTTGATTGGACTTTGGACAATAAACGTCCAAACTTTGGAGGGTGACATGGTTGCACCATCTTGTAAAATGGTGGAAGAAGGTTGTAAATTGCCCATCTCAGCAATCGTGTATTGGATGTACTCTATTGTTTTTACAAGTCTCCCCTCTTTGACATCGGAAAGGTGACAATTCGAGCCACCTTCGGACGATAACATCTATCTTGCAAGTTCCTATGCCTGTCTTTCAACTCTCAGTCATCCATATCCTAGGCGTGTTGTTGATGCAGCCCTCGCGCGAGGGACTGCAAAGTCTCTTGTCAAGAAAGCTCCCTCAGTCAAATCTCATGTGGTCCCAGAACACCAGGGGCGTCAGAGCAGGGATATCGCGGTAGGCAAACACCACGACGCACCAAGGCATGGAGTCCTGGTCCATGTCGTCGTTGTACTGCTTCCATCCACCAATGACATTTCCCTCTGCGCCGAGCTTTGTCCTCTTCATATATGAAAGAAGTCCACAGCAGCCCTGGTCTTCGAAAAAGAGGCCCAGCAAGTGAGACTCAATGAAGCCCTTCAGTTCCATGCGGTTTTCTTTCTCGGGGTTAAAACGACAGTAGCCTGGCAGGAAACCAATGAACGAGCCTGCCTTGATTGGCACCGTCGAAAATGCACCTAGACCACCTGTTCCGTCGTCTCTGATTGTGATGGACCAGGAGTAGTTGTCATCACGGAATCCACGGTAGCCGTATTTCAGTGTCGCCTCCATGCTGGGAAGCTCTTTAAAGGGTCGTCTCTCCAGATCCGAGTCGAATGCAACTCGCTCGGCAAGGTGTTTCTAGAGGGATGTCAGCCAATGCGGTCAACGCGAGTTCAGAACCACATACCCAAACGACGCGGTGGTCGTTCCATTCGTCATGTTCTGCTTGAGGGAGATTCCCGAACAAATGCATCTCACAGCTTCCAGAGTAATCTCCTTTAGCTCTGCTGAATGCACGAGAACTCAACTCCGCCGGCAGCGATCCAAAAATCTCAATCCAAGGTCCAAAGGTTGCTTCCACATCGTCGATCTCGCCGAAGAGTGAGTCCAGGTTTTTGACGTTGACCATGAAGACCCAGCTATGACCTTGAGTACGTAACCAAGAGGGGCACTCGTAATAATTACGGCGACGGCTGCGCCACTTGGTAGCGGCCTTGTTACCTGGCGCAACCTTCCTCTCAGGACGCTGATAGGAAAAGCCTTGAGCCTCAATCTCCTCTTGTTTATACTTGTATGCTCCATAGCCTCCAGGGAATTTTTCGCCAAGAGCCATATACAGGAGCTCTTCGTTACCAAGTTTGACCTCCTTGCTCTCGTTGGTGTCCAAGCAGTACTTTTGGAGAAGTGGCCAGACCCAAGACTTCATACCTTGTCTCGCGTGTGTCGCATTTCTTTGGTCCTGGACAATGTCCTGAATGCTCTTCACGGCACCTTCAAAGTCATTGGCATTATCTCTTTCGGCCAGAGCTTGTGGTTGGCGACAGTACTCTGCCAGAGCCAGCGTCTGTGGTGCTTGTCTAGGCTCGCCTGTGGCAGTCAGTGCTGCCCCGGCCTGGCGGAGCTCTTTGTCCCAGTATGTGATCAGTGCCTTGACCATCAGCGGACCTAATCTTTCGACCATTGGCAAGGTCGCTGTGAACTGAGGGTCGAATGTCTTGATTTTTTTGTCGGATGCATCTAGGAAAAGTTTGTGTAGCTTGACAGCAAGGACCTCCTGAGACAATCCAACCACGTAGATCTGATCTGCGGTGTCAGAAATGTCCGTGTCTTCGTCATCAGTCTCCATTCGATCAGGCATAGCCTCGTTGCGCACGGCGATCTCTTCATCTTCGATGGTCGCTGAATTTGGTGTGTTGACGGCTGACTGCTCCAGTAAATCGAATTGGAAACCTCCCTCCCAGATTGTAGGCGCATGATCAGGCCGGATGGCGCCACGTTGGACCAGCTCTTGTTTGATAAGATCAGTGATGCGGATTGCTAAATGTCTCTGGAGTTCGGGGTCTGAATGGTCACCTAGACCAGCTAGACTTGTGAACTGTGATGCTAGCGTGCATAGCTGATCTTGTGCAGGGGTGATGTCCATTGAGGATTGTTGTGTGTTTGGCGCCATAGTGTCAGCATGAGCAACAATTCTATATGCCGTGTCGAGTATGAAGCAAAGAAAGAGATTTCGTGACGAGTGAAATCTGAGTTGTGAAAGAAGGTGTTGGTTCGTGCTAAGATCAGGATTGTGAAGAGAGTGGAAGGAGCAACAAACAAACACACCGCTCGACAGGTAATTTAATGACCTTCTCAAGTTATCAAATGCGCAACAAATGGACATTTAATGTCACCAATGAGGTTCTTCTCTTTCTCAATCAGTGTTGCGCAGTAGTTCATCCTCCCGTGTGCTGAAGACAGTCACAGTGTAGCTATAGAAATGCATAATACTTTTAAGAAGAATGTGGTTTCCACAGAGAAAAGCCCAATACAGGCTATTTCAATGGCCAGCCTTACATTCTGATTGCAACTGTGCATCTTGGTAGCTTGTAACAACCCTTGCACCTCGGGATGGAGATGAGGTTAGTTGCCAAAATTGTGACTGTCTTTAGCCCACGGGGAGGATATGTTTTGAGAGCGAACCTCGTGGTGAGTGACATTAACCTTTTGGTCCAACTTGCTGACTCTCTCTGGCATCACCTTGCATTTAGAGACTATCGTGCATTTTTACAGCCAGATCTGTGACAAGCATGTGCAGAGGGAGCCAGAAAATATCTTCAAATCTTGTGTACCCTTCTTCAGTGCATCATGATCAAGTACCGTTATCCGAGACCTGAGATCTATTTCAATGCTGTGTGATAGACGTCTATAATAAGATTGAGTGTAGGTAAGCAGATGAGAGAGTCGTTGAGAGTTAGGGCGATAGATGAAAAGATGTGTTTTGAGTCGATCATGTAGTCCGATGACTCTTCTCTGCCCGGACAAGTCACGCGATAGCACCAAATATTGCAGACAATTTCTTACTGGAAAGACTGGATGGAAACAAGTTGATAGTCTTCAAAGATTTTCTGATGTAAGATGTATTTTGATTGAGTATTTACATATGTGTTTGTTCTCTTATCTTCTAACTTATCAGAAAGGAGTGTACAGCTATCTCGCCAGTTGCGTACAAAAGGTATGAATTAACCTAGCCAGAGATCGTTAAGGTAAAAAGGTCATCATGATATCATGTCCTCCACAGTCCTTCGAGCATGGAGGGGATCAAAAAGGTGTAAGAAGAAAGAAAATAAAAAGGTGTTACACAAGAAGTGAAGGAGAAAGGAAAGAGGAAGGGACTAGAGCAGGGTTATTCAGCATCTAGAAGAAGAAAATGGCTGCCATAGCCGCGACGGCAGCCATGAAGCTAGCGTTGGTCTTGCTGGCGGCACCGGTGTACTGAGCAGGTGTCGAGATGGTAGCAGAGGCGACAGAGCCACTGGTGCTGCTAGGAGCGTTGATGTGAATAGAACTGCTCAATATAGAGTGGACGGAAGAGGCAGCGGAACCAGAGCTTGCGGGGGCAACGGGAGCAGATGAAGGGCCAGGAGCCTGAATCTGACCATCGCTGATCTGGGTGACAACGTTGCCAGTGGGCTTGGCAGACGAGCTGGCAGCGGGAGTGGTAGCAGGGGCAGATTCGATGGGTGATGAAACAGGCTGGCTCTGAGCGGGAGCAGACTCGACAGGCTTAGTGCTCTGAGCGGGAGCAGACTCGACAGGCTTAGTGCTCTGAGCGGGAGCAGACTCGACAGGCTTAGTGCTCTGAACAGGGGCAGACTGGACGGGGCTCGACTGGGCGGGAGCGGCAGGCGAGGATGCGGCCTCGCTTGACTGAGCGGGAGCAACAGGCGAAGATGCGGGCTGGCTCGACTGAACAACGGGAGCGGCAGGCGAAGATGCGGCCTCGCTTGACTGAGCGGGAGCAACAGGCGAAGATGCGGGCTGAGACTCAGCTGGTGCAGAAGGAGCAATAGTGCTGACGATCGAGGTTGTCAAGAAGACAGAAGTCGAGCCGTGCTCATCGGTGGTGGTGTAGGGGCAGGTAGTGGTGTACTGAGTGACAGGCACGATAACAGTAACCTTACCGGAAGAGCCAGGGGCAGAGTTCGTGACAGGCGACACGGGAGAAGAAGCAGGTGTCGAGACGACAACAACAGGGTACGAGCTGGTAACAACCTGGCTACCCGAGGCACATTCCTTGCAAGAAACGGTGAGCTCAGTGGTGCTGTACTTGGTGATTGTTGTAGGCTTGGGGGCTTCGGGAGCAGAAGTAGCAGGAATCTGGACTGAGCCGGTCTTTGAAACTTTGATGACCGAAGTTGCGGTCGAGACGGTCATGTAAGTTGTGGTCTTGGTGACACCGCCGGTGACATAAGAGCTGACAGCAGGGCAGGTAGTAAGATAAGTCGTTGTGACGTCGGTGACGTACTTGGTAGTTCCATTGCTGTAAACAGGAACAGTGGGAATGACATGACCTTGGGTAGATGCAGTAATGGTAGCGTAGCTAGTGTAAGTGGTTGTGATGACTGAAGGAGTGGTCAATGTGGTTTTGGAGCCGCCGGTCGAGATGACTTCACCAGAAGAGCAGGTCGTAATTGTTGTGATTACAACGTCGGTGATGGTCTTGGTCTTCTGAGAAGGTGCAGGAACGGGAACCCAGCCAGATGGGACGATACCAGAAGGACCAGCATGACCCTGAGTAGTTGCGTTCCAAATAGGGTAGGGAGCAACGGGAGTGCTCTGCGAGGGCTGTTGAGTCTTGGAGCAGCCTCCCTTGCAGGAAGTGAGGGTCTGAGTCAGAGTGGTGGTATAGGTCTGAGTCAAGGTCTTGCCAGCGCTAACAGTGGTTTCTGTGATTGGGCAGACGGTCGTTGTTGTGTACACTTCCTCAGTCTTGGTCACGTCAGGGACAGTTGTAGGCTTCTGACAACCACCCTTGCAGCTGGTCACAACAAAAGTACTGGTCGTGGTGTAGGTAAATGTGTGGCCCTGCTTGGTAGTGGTAATTGGGCACAGCGAAGTAGTTGTGTAGTAGACTGTTTCGGTAGATGTAACGTTCTCAGAAGGTTTGGTGGAGGAAGGAACCCAGGTCGAAGAAGGAGCCTCGGTGGGCTTGTGGCAGCCACCCTTGCACGAGGTGACGGTCAGTGTGCTAGTTGTGGTGAAAACCGAAGTGTGGCCATTGATGACAGTGGTTGCGGGACAAACTGTCGTGGTAACATATGTGACAAGGGTAGAGGTAGCGTTAGGCCCAACCGAAGAAGAGGGAGCCCAAGAGCTGTGCTCTGGGGCCCAGCCGGTAGGCTTGACCCAGACAGGAGAGCTCGAATCAGAACTCCAGCCGGTAGGCTTGACCCAGACAGAAGAGCTCGAATCAGAACTCCAGCCGGTAGGCTTGATGGCCGAGGAAGATGAAGACGAGGAAGCAGACGAAGAGGAGTGAGTCCAGGTCTCGTTCCAGTTTGAGGCAGACGCAAGACCAACAAGGCCTGCGAGAATTGAGAAAGACTTCATTCTTTTACAGATATTTGAGTCGATATCAATTGGTTATGTCTTTTGATGTGTAAACGAAAGTATCCAAGAGAGACCGTAGCGAGAGAGTCTCTAGAGGGAGGATCAGTAAAAGCGATTGGAATGGTAGAACATTTTGGAGGGAGAGGAAGGGACAATTAATATATCTCACCTTCCCCAGTATGTTGACTGCACGAACTCGAGATGCCCCATCCTTCATGTCTGGTACTCTACCAATTGACGTGATTTAGAGTACGCCACTGATGAGGATCAGCCGGCGCCAGCACTAGTAGATCGAGTGCATGTTGACTTGCTGGCAGGCGCATGGTTGGTACGAGGTAAGCGGAGCAGCCGAGTACCTTGAGCTTGGCAGAGATGAGTTTTTTTCGTATCGGAGTCGATAGCTCGAAGGTTCGTCGTCTAAGGACCGACCCACGCCATGACTAGAGGGAACGAGAGATCCACATGCATGCATGGCAAGCGTACCCCAGTCAACCAAGCTCCCAGCTGCAGGTCAGCTTGTGCAGAATACCACTGTACGCTGCATGCAGAGCTGAAGTCTGGTAGAAGGTTTCTGTATCTGTTCCTTGCCCTTCGATCGGGTTCCTGCTGATGCATTGAGCTTCACGACATGACGTTGTGCATGCTGGAGCACTCTCAGACAAGGCGTTTTCGTATGCTCGTTGACTGAACGTTCTGGCTTCGACGAGACCCAACGGTGGGATGATACGCGCGATGGGCTTCCATAACCCGAGACAATGAACCTGCAGTAGCGTGCCAGTCAGCAGCAAGACGAACAGAAGCCAGAAGCAGAAAATAGAAATGGCATCACGTCGATCTTGTGGGGAGGAAAGGGCCGTCCACAACCGAGACAGCACTTGCAGCCACAAACGAACTACTCAACTTTAACCTGGTCGTGTCTGCCCACCGACAAGAGGCTCCAGGTGCGCCATGTCTCTTTTGCCCTGCAACACAAAACCTTGCTTGTGTTGAAGGATTTTGGATACGCATCATTGTACCTCGAGCCCTCAACAAAGGCTTGGGAATATCGTATCTCCACCAGGTGCTCTTCGCGGTTATCGAATCGCTGCATCGCTTCACGAGCTCGAGGACTTCGTGGCTTCTCCACACGAGCTGCTTGATCAGATGGGTTCTTGGATAAGTTATATCACATGGTCACACTGTGCGGGAGGGATACTATTGTTATACAGCGCTGTATCGTGTATACGAGGAACAAGCAGATGTCACACCCACCACCACTCTTGCCTGGTTGGTGAGGTCGCATCGACCAGGTCACCCTTCGCTTGATGCTGGATGCATGTGATGTGTCGTGCTTTACGAAACTGCGACGAGGTGACCATGCAAAGGATTCAAGCCACCGACGCCATGAGCTCGCCTTGCGAGCACGAGCAATTGGCAACCGCCATTCTTCTCTGAATCGTTGCCGCTATCCGCACAGTGAGGTCTATGCTTGCAACCTCACAAAATCTCACTGGTGGTCACGACGAGTAGAGTTTCTGGACTTTTGCCCTTTTTTGACAAAGAGTGGAGCAGGGCACGCTCTGTTCAGTGTTCACGCTTTTGAGAGTTTGGTTCGCATGGTAAATGCAATTATATCAGCCAATCACGAACAAGAAGAGGTTGCGGGTTTCCCTCGGGCAGCGCTTTTCTGACTTTTGTTCTTTCCGGCCCAGCTCTCTACCCTCAGAAGCTGGTTCCTCACGCCATCCAGTGGGAGGCTGCCTGGCTCGCAAAGTTGTAGCAAAAATGGCAGTACGTATGCAGGTACACGACAAGGTTCCGCTTGTCACAAGAGCACAAAAACAAAACATGGTAGCTTACAGCCAAGCATATACGAGCAACTGGTTTATTTTTTGTTGAGAGCTCGCGATGATTTTTTGTGGTGTTGGTGTTTGGCGAAGCTCACCCATCTATACAATTACTCATGATATGCACTCCACGAAAGCTAACGCAACCTGCATGGCCAGATCAACGCCCAAACTAGTATGTTCTTCCGTCCGTCCAAATCTCCCAGCCGACCCACCAAGAGGATAGACTTGAAGAGGAAGGAGGGGGGAGAGGGAAAATGCTCTTGCGAACCCAAAAAAAAAAAGTTGTGACTGCAAGGTTAGGGACCGCCCTGTTGATCAGCTGTCGTCCTTGTCCATGTTCCCTGCAGGGCAAGAGTGAAAACAAAATTCAAAAAAAGTAGTTTGTACCTTGCAGAAATTTTTCGTTGCTTTCAGCCGAGCTTGTATTCTAAGAATCATCGTCGCTGTCGCTGCCGCTCTCCCATCCATCTTCATATTCCTCGCAGATCCCAACGAGTCCATCGCAAAGTGCTTCGCGTTCGTCAATCCCAATTATTGAGCGAGCGATCCTTTCCACCGCACGGATTCTTTGCGCGACTGAAGTAGTCGTCGATAGTGTCGCGTGCACAGCGAGCTTCTTAGCAACATTGCCAGATGCAAATATGTGAGGGAAGCTATCGACGACAGGGAAAAGCAATGCAGATTGGTGACTGTAAATCGATTTAATCAGCATCAAAACTCGTGTTCTGCCGCGATGTCGCGACATCCCAATCTCGATATGTTTCAAACTCACCTTTCAATTCTAGGACCATGACCAAAGCGATCGCGGGAAGCGAGGTTCGTGTCTTCGATCTCGAGACTTGACCTCCATTTGCCGCGCAAGCTTTGTAATTGACTGAATACGTGGGTTCGGCGGTTGTGGTGTCCGCGTTCGCCAGTCAGGTTGGCAATCTTTGGTTGCATGTCTATGTCAAGGTCCTTGCTTTCTGAATCGTCATGGTCAGAGGTTCCGTTGGTGTAACCATTCATTCTGCTGTCGTGTTGTGCTGTGTGGCCATCTGCTTCGCCCTCGAGCTCGGCCGGGTCTTTGACGCTCATGTTAAGTTGGGCGATCCTGCGATTGCCATCGTTGCTCAACAATGTTTCAATATCAGCAAAAGACGAGCGTCCTTGCTGGCCGGAACGCAGTCTAGTTGGTAAAGTCATACTTTCCATAGCTAGAAGCTGCAGTGCGGAGGTATGCCATTTGGATGCTGCATTCAAATTGATGTATGGCGGTAGCACATCCGGCAACGTGGTGAGCGGAATGTACATGCTCGCCTGACTCGAGATCTGGTAAATTGACTGTGCGACGTTGGCAACCTGTAAGATTTGCTTGTCCTGTATCGTGCACGCATGGCATTAGCCCATGTATCAAGATTCTCGTGCATGTGCATACTGACCCTTGGCTTGCGTCCACCCTGCTCAAGTCCCCATACCCAAGCACTTGTCTTGCCCAGTTCGTCTCTCATTCTTTCCAGATACTTGGCTGTGAAGCCGCCCCAGGCATCATCAGCAGAGGTAACCATCTGAATTGCTTGCAGTTGATCACACTCTTCCAAGAATGGGCGCAGGTCTCTGTCCAGAAGGTCATGTTCCTTGTCGAGACTGTCGAACAAGTCTTCTCCAGTAGCCCATTTCTCAAAAGGCATGAGAGCAGAGTTTAGCTCATACTCCTGCAATTGAACGATAGATTTGGGATGATAGAACACCCTATTGTAATCGGACCAGTAGCGAACAGTGTCTGGCGACAAGGCGGGTGGCTCGAGTCCCTGATCCAGATGCTGCTGATATGCACTTTGCTGGATCTGTTCTGTTTGAATCACATTCGTATTTCCTGCCCTGAGAATTTGGTAAGCCATCTTCAGCATACATAGTCGAAATATATATGAGACATACCACATCTGCTGTGCAACCGCAGTAGGATCATCTACCGCACCATAAAGTGCATTATCCCTCCTCAACGTACCGAAGGCACCTTTGAGGTCATAAATCAATGCGCGAGGCGTGAACGTTTCTGTACCATCTTCCGAGTTTCCGGGTCGAAAGTGGATGTCATGGTCTACCGGAGATTCTTCTTCGTCGCCATACGTAAAATATGTTTCCTGGGCGTGGATCAGTCAACTTATCCTAGTGAGGCCTGAACCTCTACCCTGCCGCAGACATCGGTTCTGCACAACCTAGATTTTTGTCTTCGTGCATGACTGCATATTGGAGGGGCTGGGAGCGTTGCGGGAACAAGAAGGCTTACCTGCGCATTCCAAAAGTGCGTACCAACATGATTGGCCTGTTGGCCAAACTGCAGTGTAATCACTTCATGCATCTTGAAACTAGAAATCAATGATGCTGTCGAGAGAATCGACTTGCGGTAAAAATGCGAAGCAAGATTAGGATGTGAGGCGAGAGCTTCTACCAAACGCGGAGGTGGACAGAAGGGGAAAAAATAAATAAAGAAGAAAAAATCAACCACATAAGCTGGATAATTCAATACAGATTCTTAGGATTTTCATTATTCATTGACGCTATAAGAGTAATTCAGGCTCTACGGATTATAATGCGAGCAGCTAAAAATGACCTTCTAACCCATGAGCTGCAGAGGTGTTGTTGGTGGCCAGCGAGTTTGTGAGAAACTCAAGCATCTCTTGATGGACTGCAAGAATTTCCGAGTGATTTCGTCGCTCATGATATGTGCGGCATCCTTGTCGTTCGCATGTAGCTTCTCGCGTGCGGATCTCTCGTGGATACCGACCATGGTGACACCAATAGGCCATGCACTGTCATGTTGTTAGCATCATGAGAGGCAAGGGTTCGTGAGGAGTCGACTTACGCTTTACCGATACTCAGACGGAGGTAAGCATCGTTGGCATCAACATAGCGTCTCTCCTGGCAGGCTCGAACAATCTCAACAATGGGACCCAGTATTCCTTCCTCGACCTCTCCCTTCTCCAATTTTCGATACAGTGGCACCATACTGTCGCGAGCCTGAACCATAGCACTGTAAGCAGCTTTACCGCTACTGCTCGTCTTGACAGCCTCATCCCGGAGCGACAGCGAGACTTGCCATTCTGACAAAACCAGAGTAAAGTAGGAGGCGAGCTGGCGATAGAGGAATGTGCGACCCTCAGTATCCTTGGGCACAACGTCGGAGACCTTCATGTCGGCTTCAGGTACAGGCTCAAGGGTAGTGGGTATGGGGCCAGGGTACATGATTGCCTTCGGCTTGCCGGAAGCGTCCAGTCCAGCAAGCTTCCTGTATCGTCGCAGTTGGCCAGTATGTGTCTCTCCAAACAAGCGCGCAGGCTCGTTCATGTCCCTCAACTTTTGCACGAGCTCCTCCGGCGGGATATCGTTCTCAGGCACCGGTGTGGCATCACCACTCTCAATAGCCTTCTCCTTCAGTGGTAGATCTGGCAAGCCCAGCCTCTTTCGGCGGGCCCTCTCTTCTCGTTCCTCTTCTTCCTCTCTCAATCTTCTACTCTCTTCAGCCAGTCTCTTTCGCTTCTCCTCTCTCGCTCTGTTCTTCTCTGCCTCGTCTTCTTCAAATTTGCGCTTCTTCTCGAGCCTAGCGATTCGCGCATCTTCTATTGCTTTCTGTTCGGCGGCGTAGTCGGCTTGTCGTTGTGCTTCGACGTCGGCGCGTTTGATGTACTTGGATGGCTTCGCTTCTTCTGGCGTCTGGGACTTGGGCGTGGGTTTGGCTTTGGCGATCTGCGCCGACATGAGAGATGCGAAATCCATCATGTGAATTAATGCCGTATGTAAGTAATAGAGTGGAATGCTGTTTCAATGATGGTTTGAGGCGCGACTTGCTCAGTTGCCCTTGTCCTTTGGAAGGAAGGCACATCTTATCGCGGATCTGCCCGCTGCGGTGATGCACTAGACCTCCGAGAACTGTCATGATTGTGTATGTTCAACAACCTCCCCTGCTGGCCTTCACTCAGTAAAACAGTGATCTTTTCAGATATTTGATGTCCACTTTGTTGCAGTCAATGCGTGTAATGGTCATTAGGAGATATCAATTTGGTCTCATAACTGGTGTGGACTTAACCTAGCACCATGCATAGATGGGAGAAAGAATGGTGAATCATAGATCGGTCGACGACAATCTGCCGACATTGACAAATAGCCAGTTAAGCAGTGACTTATATGCCACGATATGTTGATAAACAGTAATCCATGGATGTAGCTATCGTTGAATGTCTGGAGATGAGATTGATCTCGAATAACAGGGTCGCACCCACGGCAATGTTTAGATGGACCACTTCTGTCTAGTTGCATCATCTAAACATATCAAACATCCATCTTGGTTGGACCTGCCCCAAGCACCGCAGGCGCCATCCAACCAAGTCCGCCGAGTACCCACAATGTCAGTGCGATCACCATCTTTCTCAAAGGCGGCTCAGTCGACACGATGGCCACCCTATCCCGATTCCGTCCAGCTAATGCCGCGCCCAGATCATGACGGTTGTCCCACACTGTCCTTTGTCCAGTCTCGAGGAACGGGTTGAAAGAGCATTTGATGATACCCCACAGGCTGGTCATACTCACCACGATCCAGCTCAAAAGAAAGACTAGAGTAAGGATAACGTCACAAGCCATAGCTGCCATTGAAGGGTCATGCCTCAGGAAATCCAGCAGACTGAGCTTCATGAAGCGGTGATGAACGTCAGACTGGTTGAGATGAAGTCGGTAGGAAGGATGGGCAGGATTGGTGACAACGGTTCTGAAGAATATGAGGTAGGTTGACCAGGCATGTACCAACAAAGACAAGAAGCCTGTTGTAGCAAAAACCTTAGTCTGCGCTTCCGAGATGCTGATGAGTCGGCGATGATGATTGTTCACCTTGGGTATGATCCATGAGATGAGTGGAAGCATTGCCGGAAGGATAGAGGTGAACAACAACGATCTTTGGAACAACGGACTGTTGAGAGTGGCCATCATTAACCACGCGAAGACGTGATGGGCTAGTGACACGACTCCAACAATGAGGTGTAGCCATTCGATGTCAAACCAGCTGGTACCTCTTGATGGAGGCGTGAGAAGTATGAACACGAACAACAAGCAATGCGCACAGCTAAGGCTCGTCATTGCTACCCAGACAAATGCAAGCATGGTAATCGTCTTCAAACGACGAACGTGAGCTTTTCAGGAATGCGAATTAGTCAGGCTTCTACGAAAGACGCAGGTGTGATCCGACTTACACTGAGTCAGAAGGAAGAAGGCGAAGTTGATCAAGCCACCAAAGTATTGCTGCGACCACCACAGAAAGTACCCCCACTCTGGCTTGGGAGTAGCAGCTTCGCCAGCCCAAGATCGAAGATGCATCATCTGGAACATCTGCGGCATACGATCCAAATGTTCCCTGTAGCAGCGTCAATACGACAAAGACGTGAAAACTGGGTGCTGTGAAAGAACCAACTCGTAGAACCAAGGATATTGCGAATGAGGCACATCTCTCATGTCACGCAGACCGGGCTTATGAATATCGGTGAAATACTCATCCTGATAGTACATGACAAGAATAGCAGAGAAGATAGCAGCAATCATGTATGCGGCAGCGAAGATTCTTCGGGATGTTTGAGGATCTGTTGTGATACGGGCGAAGCTGTCTCGACTCGAATTCTGATGGCGAACCAGGTAGATATCGGCTAGGATCAAGACCAGACAAGTTAAAAAGCCTGCCGGACTCCAATTGCCGGGGCGAACCACGCGCTGGATGTAGTCTTCTGGGCGCGTCATGTTTGACCTGGTGGTTTTGCAAGATTGACGAGAGAACAGTAGGGAGGAGATTTGATGCTCTTATTGGAGCTCTCAGGGATTGCACGTTCACATTCCATTGTGGTGGATGGAAACATTTGACCTAGCTTTGCACAATACGGCGTAGACAGGCAAGATGATGATGCATTCCTTGCATTGCAGGATGAAAGAGAGGGCGGAGGCAGAAGCTGAGGATGGACTTGCCCCGCCAGGGTCTTGACAAGCAAGCTGTCGCGTCGCTGACGAACGCTTGAGAGATGCATGTGATTGATCCCTCAACTGCCATTCTGCACCCATGAGAGCTCTCCTGGCCAGACTTCGCCTGAGCGTGCTATAGCAAACATGTACCACTTGGTGAAGTCGCTCTATCTGCATGCGACAAGCAAAGAAGGTACCTCAGAGATGCAAACAGGCCGTCGCAATTTGACTTTGGCTGACGCGACCCTAAGAGTATTCCATTCTCCTTCTTGGACTCGACAACGCCGGAAAGACAACCTTGCTCGAACAGATCAAAGCCCTCTTCAGCCCCCACCTTCACCCGAAGCTCAATACCGTCCCCACCGTCGGCCAAAATGTCTCTACAGTCGACTTGGCTGACATTTACCTCAAGATTTGGGACGTCGGCGGCCAGCACTCATTGAGAGGACTATGGCAATCATACTACAGCAGCTGCCATGCCATTGTCTTTGTCATTGACAGCACAGACGTCGGCGATGGCGACATTGAGCACCTCAGCAAGGCTCAAGATGCCGGCGAAGAGCAGGGAAGACTAGACGAGTGCAGGCTCGTGCTAGAGAGCATCTTACAAAACGGAGAGACTGAGGGTGTTCCTCTTCTCGTCCTGGCCAACAAGCAGGATCGTGAGGATTGTGTCGAGGTCGTCCGCATCAAAGAAGGCTTGGTTCGCAAAATCATCGAAGGCGAAAAAGGAGGAAGTGTCAGAGACAGCAGAGTCCTTCCTTTGAGTGCCCTGACTGGCACGGGCGTCAAGGAAGCCGTCGACTGGCTCTGCAGCAGAGTCAAATGGAACAAAGAGGCGAGACCACCAGCTCTACGCTGACCTTACAACGACCTTACTCTATTCTACACCCAGCACCGTCACACCAGTCAGGCTGATGTGCTCTTGGTGTGACATACCTCCACAACAAGTCAATACTGTGCTTTCAGTTCGAATCTGGCCAAACCCGACTTGAGACATCTCTTTTCACCAGAGACTCTAACTAGGAACAATTCTCAGAACATAGATCATGGTATGTGTGCGAGCATCGCACACTTGCGCTCGGATGCGAAGTGTTCACAGACCGCAGCACCGATCTGTGTTCGTTCTGCGGTAACCGCTTGCCAACTAAGCACGACGGTCTTTTGATGACCACATAGCAAGACTTCGGATCAGACAGAAGTACGACTGGTTGCTATATAGAGACTGCTAGTTTGATGGTTGATCTCGCGATGCGTCAGGTCGGATGGACCTACAGGGGCAATCGTTTTTTCTCTTCACAATAATTTGTAATGGCTGCGTTTGTCTTATTTCGCATAAGATAGCATTACCCGCGTTCCAGTACATACAGTACCTACGTAGGTGGTCTCGATACAAGTACTAGCTCGCGATAGGTTGTTTTATCTCCGAATATAGCCGATATCTGTGTGACTTCAATCATCGACAAACGTGAAGCCGAACCGGGTTCGAAGACTTGGCACGTTGACCGTCGCTCGCGACATGCAATCAACCTGACTTCCATGTCAAACCACGAAACCCTGCATCTAATTAACAGCCACTCGAAACAACACAACTCTGTCTGCAGCCCAAACGGTCGGGGAAAACCAAGCCGCATCTGTCACGAAGAAATTGGGTCGCTGGTACCTCATCAGACGCGGCCCCTTCGGCAGGGTTGGTTGACTTGTCATTTCGAACCACAACTTTGACCATCTTGCATATCTGTCAAGCCTCCCCCTTGCAAGCCACTATTTTACGCTCGATAGAGTAGAGATGCCCAATACGATGGATGTAAGTATCAGTGTTACCCCCCGATTTCCTGGAGGTCGAACGATGCCGTTTTGGCTTGGAAGGTGCGCTTGTCTATAGATTTGGTGGTTGGAGCCTGCCTTCACAACCAGCGCTTGTGGAAATCGAAGCGCTCCCAATGACGCGCCTTTTTGAACACAATTGTGAGTAGTGAACAAATCCTTCCCTTATCATCACTTGCCGTGGGGAATACACAAACACTGGCCATCTTGTGCTTTGAGCTGTGTCCAGCAATTGCCTCGTACTCTTGCTCCTGCCAGCGGAAAGTTGCGATCGAAAGGCTTAGTGAGAGCATACACACTGGTTTTGGCGCATTTGATATATCAATCGAGTGATCAACACAGGGACCGCATATAGAGAATCATTCACTGACAATGGCTGATTCAGAAGGAAAAAGAAGGCAGCACTCAACTCTACTGCCATCTCTAGAGACGAGAGACACAAATCTGAGCCGTCCGATCAACCACAATGCCACGACCCGGCCTCCATGTCCTTAGTGGACCACCCGACGAGCGTCTAGGTCTAGAGAGGTTAATGAGTTATATCCAGGATCAAACATCCGCCGACTTCCCAGACATGTCAGCTGAAGTATCAAATTCGCAATTCCACACCGGCCGCCTACCAAATGGCGCCAAGAGTCGCAACAGACCAAAGTTAATGCTTATGGGTCAGAGAAGGTACGCAAATCAACATGATACTAAAAGAAGAGGTTACGAACCAAGAGAACAGAAGCGGAAAATCGTCAATCTCTGGAGTGGTCTTCCAGAAAATGCCACCATCTGAGACGCTGTATCTTGAGACGACAACGCGACCAGAAGAATCGTCTGCACAGTGAGTATTCTGCTTTCGACAAGCATCCTCTTTCTGATCGGCGTCAGCTCCTTCATGGATTTCCAAATAGCCGAACTACCAGGCCACGTCAACTACTTCACGCCCGACTTCAACCAAGCTAATATCTTCGCCGAAATTGGTGCAGTCATTTGGGTCATCGACGCCCAAGACCAGTATCTTGACGCTCTCAACCAACTCATTGACACAATTACCTACCTAGCGCAAACATGGCCCGCAATTAACGTTGAAGTTTTCGTGCACAAGGTTGACGGTCTTTCTGAGGAGTACAAGAATGACACCTTCCGCGATATTCGGCAACGAATTCTTGACGAGCTGTCAGATCTTGGCTATGACAATGCGCCTGTCAGTTTTTACCAAACTAGTATCTACGATCATTCCGTTTTCGAGTCGATCAGCAAAGTCATTCAGAAGCTTTTGCCACAACTGCCTACGCTAGAGAGTCTGCTCAACAGCTTGTGCAGTACGTGCCGGATCCAGAAGGCATACCTGTTCGACATCATCACCAAGATCTACATCGCATCAGATACAAGTCCACAAGATACCAACAGCTATGAGATTTGCTCCGACTTCATCGACGTAGTAGTGGACATTGGAGAGTTGTACGGATGGGCAAGACCCCAACAGGGCGAGAAGACCGAATTCAACAACCATGCTTGCGAGAGTATGGTCACCATGGAAAAGAAAGGGCAGAACTACCTGTACCTCAGAGAAATGAACAGGTTCGTGACATTCCAACAAAATTGCTCTCATATATGCTAACACAACTGCAGGTATCTCGCTCTGGTTTGTATCATGGGTGACGACAACCCGATGGAGAAGAAGGTGCTCATAGACTACAACGTAGGAGTTTTCCAAGAAGCTCTTGCAAAGGTCTTTGGCTGGTAAAAAGTGACACCATTACTGTACAACATATTCTGATACCCCCCAATGCAAAGATCGTGTTGTACTAAGTCGCTTCGGCGTCACCAGACTCTCTTCAATTGTCGTATGGGCTTCGATATGGTCTCTAATCTCTAAGCAGAAGTTGTGGTTAGAACTTTTTGCTGATGCCATACTTGTCATCCAGATTTATCCGGAGCTTATGCCGATGCATACCCTCAGCGACACTTCCAATTGGCTGATAGTCCGAGATACCAGCAACCGGTTCTTGCATGTATTTTCTCACTGCTTTCAGAAGAGCCTCAGGTGTTAGCCTCTCGCTTGGATCAAATCTCAGGCAACGCTCTACGATGTTGATCAACGGAACGCTGTATCTGGAGTTCTCGTGGAATAAACGTCTGTGTCTGAGCTGACGCCTACCCTTTGTGCCACGGAACCGCAACTGCTCAGCCTCGGGAGTTTCCCAATGCGATGAAGCAATACCACGCCAGTTTGTTTCTGCACCAGGTCAGTCGATCTTGTTAAGCAGATGGAGATTGAAATCCTTGTACCTGGTAGGTATGTGTTGAGCCTCATGCAACAAGCAATGAGCATTCCGACTTGCCAAATATTTGTCTTGTTACTTAGGGATGTGTTTGGACCTTCTTTGACTTCCCAAACCACACCGTCATTGATCTTGGCCAACTCCTATGTCGAAGCAACAGTTAGCTTTGCAAGCAGTCATAATGAATCCAAGCAAAATTCTTACCGGCGGCGCAAATAGCATGCAACACGCATCTCGTCGAACGACGTCACCTCGACTTCTGACATTCGGGTCAGCAAGATTTCGCGAACTTCCAAAGTCGGCCAGTTTCGGTGTCGGATACAACGCAAATCTTTCATTGTCTGGAGTACTAAAAAACACTGGGTCTGTCAGCTATAGTGCCACGGAGCTAGAGCATTGAATGATTACCATTGCTCACTTGCATATCTCTGGTGGTTGTCAGCAAGTATGTCGTTTTGAAGCGAACTGCTTGACTTACCCATGGATCATGCCCTGTCCGTCACCAGCTAAAGTCATAGCACAGATGACCTCAGCTAGAGATTCGAACAGATACCATATAAATGGTTCCGGCAATAGAACCTCGTCATCATCGGCCTTTCTCTTTTGACCCGTGCGTACCAGATCCCCCTTCTGGCCTTGTATGATCGTCGAAAGATCTCCATGTGCACTGTACTCGAAGTACAATCTATATCTCCATCTCGGTTCGCCTTTACAGTCACACCATCCTAGGCATTCAAGTACGTGTTTCTTATGGGCGTCAGGAAGAGCAGCCCATACAGCGTTAGCCAAAGCACACTCTCTTGGCTCTCCACCAACCACTCCATCTTTCCAATTCGACGGATCGTCATAACGCGTGGCCCCAGGATGGACCTGCTTGACGATAATCCTGTCTACGATTTTGTCATCGCCATCGAGGAGACACCACAGATTGACCAGGCCTTCGGAGCCTTCGGCAAAGCCTTTTTGCGTTGGAGCATGGGGAGCAGGAACCCATCTGGTGCTCGGCGTTATATTTCTGTTGGTAGACTGGCTGATTGTTGCAGCAAAGTTGATATTGCGAAACGAATCTGCAATGAGGGCCTGAATACTTTCTGGGATGGCAAGCCAGTATCCTCGAGCAGGTGGTTTGGCAGTCATGTTCATTTATTCGATGAATGCGTCATACGAGATGTTTGGTGGTATATGGCTAACCGACAAGTCCTGCGAATTTCCTTTGCAGACATCAGGTTCCCCGAATCCGGATATGGCTTCTTCGTGACTTCCTTTGTTCGACTTACTCACCTCGGCCCCCAAGTTCGTAACTACGATACAAGTTAAAGGCAAAAACTTTAGGGAGATCTGTTACCCTCGCTCCTTTGTCATGAGGACAAAGGATTCTTCTGCCGTTGCATGCTGCGAGTCTCGATGCAGGCTTGCGACCAAGCATGTTCTTTAGCTCAGCTGTTCCAACATTAACCATCGCGGCTTCCAGAGACGAATGCGGCGGACAAAGCCGGCCTTGAACTAAAAGCCTTGATCCTCTTAATTTTTCCATCTCCATATCCACGCTATCTTCCCCTCTTCTATAGAGCCCGAATACTTTAAATTGTCGACCACATCTCTACAAACTCGACATGGCCAATGCTGCGCCGCGTTTGGCCGATATGGCGGCCAATGCCAGAGATCTGGTCATGCATACTTTTCGAAATTGGCCATTTGTACCTCCTGCTAACCAGGGAGCTGGCCGCCAGCAACCCATCGCGCCGGGAAATTGGCTACCCATACCAACAGCAGGCATTGTTATGGCTGTGGGTGCTGAGGGAGTGGTACATCTTTGGTGCGACGTTAATCTAGCCACCCAGAGAATTGACGATCGGGTCGTTGTCAAACATGTAGTCTCAGGCCAGGCACGCTACCAGGATCCAGACAACTGGGTCAACAACCAAGTGGGAGGACAGCCGCTGGAGTGTCATCAAGCCAACATAGTCTGGGCAGCCGACCCTAATCCTGCCGTTCAACAGCATATTCATTCATGCCTGGGCTGGGGAGATGTGGTCCCTCCACATGTGGCTCCACAAACCTACCAATACAAGCTTTATCATGAGTACTGTTCGCAAAGCAGTCTGAACAGAGTCATGAAGAAGCAACCAAGGAAGAAGAAGGCAGGCGCTGTACGAAAAGGTCGCAAACAGTTTCCAGAGCCATTCCTTTGGTACATGTTCGAGTCTTTGGCAAAGGCTTGTGTGGCCATGGAAACAGTGTATAACAACACTGGCCTTGTTCATCAGTATTTACTTATCAAACAAAGTGTTGATGAGTTGTAAGCTGACTGTATGATAGAGATATGCATCCGGGAAATGGTAAGCAGCCAGCAAAAGACCACAAAACTTCCATCGTACAATTAGAACTGACTTGCGTAGTCTTTTTTGGTGACCCCGATCCGAACAGATTTGCGAAGTACCCAGTGCTCAAGGTAGGAGTTATATGACGATTTCTTGCAGGAAGGGACTGACACTATGTGCAGGTCGCCGACTTTGGCAGTGCCCGCGAACTCACTCATCAGGTGAGATCCCGCGGCTCAATCGTCCAGAGCGATCCCGTCTGTTTGACGTATGCAGCACCGGTATGAGCAGTCACAAGAGCATCAGTTCAGACATAGGCACTGACCATTCATGTACAGGAGAACTCATGGCTCTCCCCGATTCCTATGCACGCGCCGTTCCCTTGGGAAGCTTCAAACATGGCCATCACCAAGAAAACAAACATATACCAAGTCGGTCTGATCATGGCCTCCGCGATACGACTCATACAGCCTCTGCCAGAGAACGACTGGAGGGTGCCGCCACACAACTACCGGGTTCCTCCAGCAGACCAACTGCACCATGACCCGGGTCCGGCGGTAGGTGTGTCGGAACTGTCACGAGCTCAACTGAACCCAGGTCCGAAAAAGTACAGCGATGCCCTCATCAATCTGGTCATACAGTGTCTCAGGCATAACAGCGGCAACCGCCCTTTCGCACATGTGTTGCTGCAGAGTATACAACAGAATGCCAATTTCCAAGGAATGGATCAGATAACGGCGACAGGTGGTCCCTTGACTGCAGCCCAGAAAGCCCTTTGCATAGATATGAACCCGGATAAATATGAGATTGGCAAGATATTCTAGGGGAAGGGTTAGAGTTGGATAGTTACACCTGCAAGAGTGAGGATAGCCACAGCTGTACAAATCCACTGTAGTGATTTTTCTTCTGCTGCATAGCCAGTTATCGGATAATCAAACTTCTGCTAAACAAAATAGGAGAAAACAAAATTGTTGTCATTCCAACCAGACGTGCTATGGAGAAGCCAGCAAAAACTAGAATATTTGTAGAAGGTGCGAACAGACGTCAAAGTGTTATTGTCTTCTTGCTGCTCTTCCTGACTTAGCCATCTCTTGCGACAACAGAGAAAAAATAACTTCCAAAGAAGGTCCTCGGATCCACCAGAAATACAAGTTACCACGGCCAGCCTATGCAACCTTTCGTGGTTTGTAAGGCTTCTTCCCGACCTTGTATTTATCTGTGAGACTCATCCGAAGAGCCTGGGGATGATTATGGGCGAATCTACCCCTTGCTGTCATCATACCACCATCTCTACCAACCATTTTATTCTGCACTTCCTGAAGCAGTTGTTGCGGCGATATCCTGGCCTCTGGATCGAACACCAAGCATTTCTTGACCAGTGTCAGTAGTTGTCTGCTGTATCTTCTCGATTTGGCGTCGTCTAGTCTCATCTTCATAGGCTGGGACGCCATGCCATGCCTGAAACCCATAGCTTGGTGAGGGGAAACAGGGTAGTTGGGAGGTTGGAATCGCCATTGCGTTTCAAGCAACTCCGGCTCGAGGCGAATAGCACACAACATGAGCATTCCAATCTGCCATATGTTTGTTCTGGAAGAAAGCACAGCAGATCTTTGGACATATCCTCCTGGTGTCCCGCCGGGTACTGATGGCGGTAGATTGGGATCCCAGTGGTCGAAGAATTGCACTGTGTATCGATTTATTCCCCGGTCGAAGTCCATCTCCGGTGCAGCAAAGGTCGCTGCATATGGTCCCATGAAGTTCCTGTCCAGCTGGCCTCCAGGATGGCTAAGTGCCCGGGCACTACCGAAATCTCCTAGCTGATTTGTGACTTGTCAGTATAGCTGTTACGCATTGACCGAGGTGACTCCATCGTACCTTGGGTACTGGCCAGATCGCGAAATGGTTGGGATCGGGTTGACCGAAGAAGACTGCCACTAATTAGTACCTATAGGTTGATAGGGTAGGACAATCACACTGTTCGCAGATTTCATATCACTATCTCAAGTTAGTCGTATTGATTTTTCGTCTGACATCAAGATAAGACTCACCCATGCACAATGCCTTGATCATCCATGGCCACAGCAACTTTGGCGAGTGCTTCGAAAAGCTAAACTATCGATCAGAGGGGCCCCAATCGGATGTCCAATAGATGGAGATACTCACAGCCCACAAGAATCCTTCAGGAAAAGGTTCCTGTTCCTGCGTGACTCTCGTTCTTCTTTGACGTCCAGGCCGCCTGACCAATTTTGAAGTTCGCCACTGGGCTTCGATACACCCAGGAAGATTGTTCAACAGATACTCATAGTACAGCTTGTACTGTGGTAAATTAGGCGGCTGGTATTGACAATCTCCCCAACCTAAGCATTCGGCAACAAACTTCTCATCGCCATGATTGTTTGCCCATAACTGTCCGGCAATGATGTTTGCAACAAGGCTTTCCATTGGCTCTCCACCAACCTGGAATCTCGCCCAGTTATTTGGATCGTGGTAGCTAGCGATGCCAGGAATAGTCTGCTTGACGACAACCCGATCGAGAATTTTGTTGTTTCTATCGATGCAGACCCAGACATGGACAATACCACTGTTACCGGCAGCAAATGCTATCGTGTCATGGCTCTGCGGTGCTGGCAACCAGGTACCTTGTGCATATGTTCTTGGCCTTGGAATTATCATAGAGGTATCTGGCGGCGTGACGAAAGCCCAAGTTTGTGTAAAGCGCTGAACTAACGAGTTCCGCACGCCGTCTAGTAGGTCACCGAAGGTATCTGGATCTCTGGTATCGTCGGGCTGGATTGGGGCAGCGTGATGCGGTGGTAGTTGCGCCGCCATCTTCGGTAGATGTCCTTATCACGACAGTGCTGATCGTGGAAGTGTGATTCAGGGAGTTGGTGATATATATGCATAAACCCATCAACTTCAGTCTCTTTGTTCTTCTGCGTTGACAATGCTTTGGATGCAGTTGCATCAAACACGATGAAGGGATGGAATCCTTGTCTGTGACATCAATACCGAAAGCAACCTGCGCAAAACCCAGCAAGTTGCAACTCATCACGCACAAAGCATGTATTATGTTGGGAAGCGAAAAAGTCGCTAGCAGAGAACGCATGAAGAAAGAACGGTGAAAGCACTTGCATTAATAAATCTTGAACAGTACATGCATCGCAAATACAACCGCAAAGAAAGGCAAAGGAACTCAGAGAAGCTACAACTGAAGTAAAACAAACAGCAAGAACGATCGAAGCCATGAAGCCAAGAATAGAAATCGAGAGATAAACAGTGTGATGAAAATTTCCGTGTGATCACATCAATCTTGTCAACCCATCTCGTCCTCAAAAGCCTGGCGTAGGCCTTCTTCATCAATGAACTCGGATCGATGGACAGATTTGTCAATTTTCTCAAATCCTGCAGCAGGATCAAAGAAGTCCCGTAAAGATCGCCCTGCATCTGGACCGAGTAGAAAACCCTGCCCTGGCGTGTCTTGACGAGCGCCTGCTTTTGTGGTGACAGATCGCGGGTTTCTTCGTGGTTTATTGTGAGGTGTGACAGGCGCTAGGTTTCTTTTACTGAGCAGCTCTGCTGATGAAGAGTCCACATCCATCTCCATGTCCCAGTCCTCTGGTTGTGTAACAGGATAGTCGTCTACGAATGGGATGCTAGGATCAAGGTCGTACTGGCCATTGTACTTTGCAGTGTCGAGACAGTCTTTAGTACGCATAACACTAGAGTGCAGACTCACACCTTGATCAACTCGTGCAAGGAGGTCTATCGGTGTTGGCCTTTGACTGGGAATGAAGTTGAGACATTGTATGACTATATCTTTCAGCAATGAGCTGTAGCCCTGCATCCTCGGATGGGTATCTCTTTGATTGATAAAGTTATCAAGCCATCTGTCGCGAAGATCGTAGTTTAGGGATCGAAATTTCGATGGAACGAAAGGCTGCGGAGACATTAGATCCGCAACGATTAAAGCAGCGTTCCAAACATTAGTGGCAGAAGTCACCCTTTTGGGTATGTCCGCTAAAGTGATACCAGGTCTTCTGTCTCTCATCGGAATGTTTTCTGCGGGGCTTCCCCTGTCGAATCTTTCTCTATCAGGAGCAACATAACCCATCGACACGGCAGCTTCACACTAAGTCAGCAGTCTTACAGCTTTCTCTTCTATGCAGATGACTTACTGCTGTCGACCTTCCTTGAGTGTTCTTCCTGAGTATCTCGGGATGAACATATCATTGCACCGCCAAAATCACCCAACTAAAATCTGCCTCAGCCCAGCCACATCATCTTAGAGGTTCGAAAACTTACCTTGGCCAAAGGATACTTCGGAAAGTTATCCTCTTCTGGCAAGCAAAGGAAGACTGGATCATGTTAGGTACAGACTCAAATGATCGTCTGAGCAGTCAAGCTTACTGTTACCTGGTTTGAAGTCACTAGTCGTACGTCAGAGATGTATAGTCAGCGATTAATTCGATTCTTACATGTGAGCTACAGATTCGTCTCCTAACAAGCCATGGCCAGATGGATTGTCCATGGCATGCACAGCTCGAGCCAGATCCTGGAAGAGCTTCCAGAGGTAGGGTTCCGGAAAGGCAAGAACCTTCGCTTGGTACGGCTTGAGGAGTCTCCTTAAGTCCTCTCCTGGACAATACTCCATGTATAATCGGAGGCAATTCCTCTCAGGGAAAAGTCGATGCCCCCAGATCTGGATCGTGTTCTTAGAATCCTTTGGCATGATCATGCTCATGTACTGCTCCCTCGGAATGTCTTTTTTCGGTCCGAAGAACTCGTAATCGTCTTTCGGATTCGACTCTTCTTCCAAGTTCGGCTTTGGTTCACGCTTGACTTCCTTGACGGCCATACGTTCCACGATTCTTTGTGTGGTTGGATCGCGTTTGACGAACAAACCTGCGTAGCCTTGTCCACCCTCTGGGCATAACACAGTCAGCATGACTTTGAGAGCATGAAGCAGACCATTTGGATCTATCTCGGATGGTGTCTTACCTCCAAGCTGTTTCGTTCCAACCCACTGCTCTTCGTTAGTCGCGAAACCGGGTTTACTGCGAATCAGGTTCCATCCAGCGGTCGACATCTTCACGATCGTTTTGACACAACGGAATGGTTTGTAGTAATCATGCAATAATATTTCATTTCTCATAGCCTATATGAAGAGCTGTCACTTCTTTGTGCTGAACTCAACGGGCTACCGCATGCGGGCTGGATTTTTTTCTTTCCCTGTCCGAACGAACAAAGGAACCTGCTACAATGAAGTGGACTGGACTCCATCCATCAAGATGGATTTGCTTGCAAATGACCACGTATAATAGAAGCCTCGATGATGTGATTGAAAGTGGCTGCCGTCCTTTTACTGGACGGTACGGTTCCGTCGAGTGTTTTGACATGACACCAGATTCATACCATCGACCCATACTAAAGTGAATACAATGCAGACTAAGCATTGACATCGCAATTTGGCCTCGTCAACAATCGTCGCACATTTGAGACAATCGAGTCTAGTCCTGCCAGGAAAAAAAAAAGCTTTTCAGAGCACGTGTCCAGAAGCTAGGTCAAACCTGGTGCATGTCATGCCGGTATTCTTCGGGCCTGCTGATTCGACTTCGAGCTGCGAAGATGGATATTCAATCAGCACGACGTCGCTTGCTCTGGCCGTTTGCTGGCATGGTGTCTTCATCGTCTTCGAGGACCTCCGATTCAGGACCTTGACTCTTACGACGATATTGACCTGCTCCGATTGCAACCATCTCCTCCTCGCTGTCGCTTGCGTGAATGTCCAACAAGACGGGCATACGGAACTCATGCTTTACCTGGCCTGGCTTGGCAGGGTCGACAGTCAAGACATCGACATGTTCGTCTTCAAGATCAAGGCGTCTCTTGTGCAGTTCTTCGATAGGATGTATATCAAACTCGTCTTCAGCTTCAATGTATTCATTATTTTCTTCAACTTCGACGAAATCAGGAGCGAGCGCGGACCAGCGTTGTGGTGTGTTGACAGACCACAGGTAGATGCGACCGGATTCAACACCAGTGGCTGCGACAAAGGGTCGTTGGGGATGCCACTCGACAGCTCCTAGCTCTTCCTTGGGACCTTCGAGAATTTTAACCAGACTGCCATGGCCACGCTCCCAGATGTAGATGTCGTGATTCATAAGAGTCGATGCCATGACATAGTCTCCAGATGGGCTGAAAGCAACGTGATTCCAAGACAGGCGATTGACGACGTCTTGGAACTTGTGCTCAACCTCGAGGCGCATGTTGTCAGGATCGAAGGATGGATCATCAAGGTCAGGCAGATGAATTGTGCGGATGATGCTGTCAGCCGCGTTGACCAGAAGATCACGACCAGACGTAGTAAGACGTAAGAGAAGTAGTGCCTTGTTGCTGAGGCGGGTCGAGTAGATGACGGTACAAGTGCTCGCCTTGATGATGTTGAGCCAACCCTTTGTGGTACCTGTGATGATGTGGTGGCCAGACGGGGTGAAGATGGTGACGGTTGTGGTGTTCTTGGGATCGTGCTTCTCGTCTTGGTCGTAAGCAGAGCGCTTCGGGGACGAAGGGAGAGGTTTTCGAATAGTCGAGGGTTGGTCGAGCGAGGCCAGGACGGGCTGGGCTTCGAAGAGAGCGGCGGTACAGAGGAGATGATCGTGAGGGTGCAGTTCGGCAATGTAGATGGGAGCGCCGAGATTGACAGTACGGATACGCGAGCCATCGTTCAGGTCCCACAGGATGGCCTTCCAGTCAACCGACGAGCTGAGCAGGTAGCGACCACAGGCGGACCAACTGAGCGACTGGACCTGACGGCCAGGGGTGTGACCACGCAGCTTACGGGCGACACCATGTGTCTCGAGATCGAAGATGGCAATGGCACCTTTGGCGGTGCCAGAGGCGAGCAGGTCGCCCTGGCGATTGAAGCGAAGACAGACGGCAGCACCAGAACTGCGCAGACGGGCGATGAGCGCCTCGGGCATGTCCTGCGCCAGCACGAAGGGGTCGACCAAAGCGAGGTTCATGCTGGAATTGTAGCAAGACTAGTTATGTCGGCATGGTCAGATCAGACTTTTGGTCGTAGGTCCGACAGTCAAGTCAGCAAACGCAGCAAACGCGACAGCACGACATGGGCAAGAGCGACTCTGCCTCTGAGACTGCAACTAGGTAGTCGTTTGCGATGCGCGCACACGTCGTTTGCTCTCCTCAGCACGGCTTTCACTGATATATTATCAAAGGAACATGGTCAACAAAGAAGCTTGCTTTCTCATCCTTCCAAGTTCTTTTGCGACTCGGCTCCGAGACCAACAAGTGCTGGCATCAGACAAGCTGCGCACAGCAAGCACGTCAGGTGACCTTCGGAGGTCCAGGCGGATGCGGATTGTTGGCGACTCCAGAGTCAGAAGCAGCAACCAGCGGCGCTTTCACTTTAGCGGCCGGCGCCTTGCAACATCAACGCCCGTCATATCCTCGACCTCACCCTTGCTGTCACCACGCCCTCACCAACCCCATCGCCGCGCATCCCCTCCATTGCGCGCAATCGCCATCGAGTCGCGTCGCTCCTTCACCTCGAGTCGTTTTCCACGTCTCGCCGCTGTCCGCCTGCGCGCGCGCCGATCGAAAGGCCAGTCGCTCGACACGCGCTCTCTCGCCAGAGGCAACCCTCTTACATCCACCACCATCGCCCTCATCACAACTTCCATCTGTCCTGGAGATCCCCGGTCGACCTCTTCATCGACAGCGCCCTGAAGGTGGCAGCCGCTGACACGATTCTTACACAATTTCTCTTAGCTATTGCTATCAACATCCGCCACCATGAACATTCACTCTTTTCCCTATTCCAGCGCTCCGCTGAAGACCATTCAGGAGATTCAGTTTGGTCTCTTCTCGCCTGAGGAGATCAAGAATATGAGTGTGTGTCACATCGAGTACCCAGAGACTATGGACGAGCAACGGATGCGTCCGCGAGAAAAGGGCCTGAACGATCCCAAGCTGGGCTCTATCGACCGCTCTGTTGCTTGCGGCACTTGCGGTGAAGACATGCTCGAGTGTCCCGGCCATTTTGGTCACATTGAGCTTGCTGTGCCCGTCTTCCACGTCGGTGTGTTTTTCTCGCCACAAGTCCATCGTGTCTGACATGGCGCTGATTTGCTGCAGGTTTTGTCACCAAGATCAAGAAGATTCTCGAAACCGTCTGCCACAACTGTGGCAAAGTCTTGCTTGATGAAGTGAGTCGCCCTGCGCGGCTAAAGCTGAATTCAATGCTCGACCACCCATGCTAATCTCTACTTTTATAGAGCATTCCTGCCTTCGCCCAAGCTGTCCGCATAAGAGATCCCAAGCGCCGCTTCGATGCTGTTCACAGACTGTGCAAGGCCAAGACGACCTGCGATCCCGACGAGGCTGGTGACGATGGAGAAGACCCGAAAGACGCCTTGAAGAAGGGCAAGCGATCACATGGCGGCTGCGGTAACCTGCAACCCACGATTCGCAAGGACGGTCTTAAGCTTACCGGCACCTACACCTATCCCAAGGACGCTGATACGGAACAAAAGCCGGTGGAGAAGAAGGTCATCACCCCTCAGATGGCACTGAACGTTTTCCGCAACATCTCGACATACGACTTGGCCAGAATGGGTCTCAACGCAGACTACGCTCGTCCTGAATGGATGATCTTGACTGTGTTGCCCGTACCGCCACCAGCTGTTCGTCCCAGTGTTTCGGTCGATGGAACCAACCAGGGCATGCGTTCCGAGGATGATTTGACTTTCAAGCTCAGTGATATTATCCGCGCCAACGCCAACGTTCGCAAGTGTGAGCTCGAGGGCTCTCCCCACCACGTTATTGCAGAGTTCGAGGCTTTGCTGCAGTTCCACGTTGCTACATACATGGACAACGATATTGCAGGACAGCCCAAAGCTTTGCAAAAATCCGGCAGACCAGTCAAGGCTATTCGTGCGCGCCTGAAGTCCAAAGAGGGTCGTCTTCGTGGCAACCTTATGGGCAAGCGTGTCGATTTCTCCGCTCGTACAGTCATCACTGGTGACCCGAACTTGTCTCTGGATGAAGTTGGTGTTCCTAGAAGTACCGCCCGCATCCTTACCTTCCCCGAGACCGTCAACGCTTTCAACATTGACAAACTGCAACAACTTGTCCGCAACGGACCCAACGAACATCCTGGAGCAAAGTATGTCATTCGAGACACTGGCGAGCGCATCGACTTGCGCCATCACAAGCGCGCTGGCGAGATCCAACTGCAGTATGGCTACAAAGTCGAAAGACATATCGTCGATGGTGATGTTATTATTTTCAACCGTCAACCTTCACTGCACAAGGAGTCCATGATGGGTCACAGAGTCCGTGTCATGCCCTACTCTACCTTCCGTCTTAACCTTTCCGTTACGTCGCCTTACAACGCCGATTTCGATGGTGATGAGATGAACTTGCACGTTCCTCAGAGTCACGAAACCCGCTCAGAAGTCATGAATCTTTGCATGGTTCCTCTTAATATCGTCTCTCCTCAGCGTAACGGTCCCTTGATGGGTATTGTGCAAGACACTCTTTGTGGTATCTACAAGATGTGCCGCCGTGATGTTTTCCTTAACAAGGAGCACGTCATGAACATTCTCATGTGGGTGCCTGATTGGGACGGTGTCATCCCACCACCTTCTATCCTCAAACCTCGCCCGAGATGGACTGGTAAGCAAATCATCAGCTTGATCGTCCCTACTGGCTTGAACCTTGTTCGTGGTGATGCCGAGGGCATGCACCCCCTCAACGACAATGGGTTGATGGTGCATGGCGGTGAGCTCATGTACGGTTTGTTCAGCAAGAAGTCCGTCGGTGCCAGTGGAGGTGGTATCATCCACATCGTCTACAATGAAAAGGGCTGGGAAGCTGCTGTCAGCTTCTTCAACGGAGCTCAGCGTGTCGTCAACCACTGGCTGCTCCACAACGGTTTCAGTATCGGCATTGGTGACACGGTTCCTGACGAGGCGACTGCCGAGGCTATCACAGACGCAGTCAACGAGCAGAAGGCAGAGGTCGCTCTCATCACCGAGGCTGCTACTGCTAACGAGCTGGAAGCCCTGCCTGGTATGAACGTTCGTGAGACATTCGAGAGCAGAGTATCCAAGGCTTTGAACAGTGCTCGTGACAACGCTGGTGACCGTACGGAAAAGAGTTTGAAGGATTTGAACAACGCCATCCAAATGGCTCGTTCAGGATCCAAGGGTTCGGCCATCAACATTTCGCAAATGACGGCTGTCGTCGGCCAACAATCCGTCGAGGGAAAGCGTATTCCTTTCGGCTTCAAGTACAGATCGCTTCCTCACTTTACCAAGGACGACTACTCTCCCGAGTCTCGTGGTTTCGTCGAGAATTCCTATCTCCGCGGATTGACACCTTCAGAATTCTTCTTCCACGCCATGGCTGGTCGTGAGGGCCTGATCGATACTGCTGTCAAGACTGCCGAAACCGGTTATATCCAGCGTCGTCTCGTCAAGGCTCTTGAAGAAGTCATGGCCAAGTATGATGGCACTGTTCGTAACTCTTTGGGCGATATCGTACAATTCGTCTACGGTGAAGATGGCTTGGATGCTGTGTATATCGAAGGCCAGAAGTTGGATATCATCAACTGCTCCGACAGTCAATTCGAGAAGAAGTTCCGTATTGACGTCATGGACCCCAAGATGTCTCTTTCACCCGACATTCTCGAGCAAGCACACGAGATTGCTGGAGATGTTGAGGTCCAGCGTCACCTCGATGCTGAGTATGAAGCATTGTTGGCTGACAGAGCTCTGCTCAGAGAGGGCCGTACTGATGACGAAGAAACTCACCAACTCCCTCTTAACATCACCCGTATCGTCGAGAGTGCTAAGACCAGATTCCGCATCAAGGATGGCGCTCGCAGCGATCTACACCCGTCTGATGTTATTCCCAAGGTTCAGAACTTGCTTGACCAGATTGTTGTTGTCCGTGGTGACGACCCTCTTTCCCAAGAAGCACAATACAACGCCACTATTCTCTTCAAGGCCCTGCTCAGATCACGTCTCGCTTTCAAGCGTCTGGTCAAGGAGTACTCCCTGAACAAGCTCGCTCTTGACAACATTCTTGGTGATATCTTGAACCGATTCTCGAGATCGCTTGTCAGTCCCGGTGAAATGGTTGGCGTCTTGGCCGCACAGTCGATTGGAGAACCCGCAACACAGATGACGCTCAACACTTTCCATTTCGCTGGTGTCTCATCCAAGAACGTTACGCTTGGTGTGCCCCGTCTGAAGGAAATTCTGAACGTTGCTACCAACATCAAGACACCTTCCATGACTGTCTACCAATCTGCCGAAAACCGCCTTGATCAGGAAGCTTGCAAGAGACTTCGTAGTCTGGTTGAGTACACCAGTTTGCGCTCCATTACTGAGAAGACCGAAATTTGGTTCGATCCTGACATTCAATCAACCGTCGTTGAACAAGACAAGGATATGGTCGAATCTTACTTCATCATTCCCGAAGAGAATGCAGAGAGTCCTGAGACATATTCCAAGTGGTTGCTGCGTATCGTTCTTGGTCGTAGACAGCTTCTGGACAAGGGTCTTTCCGTCGCTGATGTCGCCGCTGCTATCAAGAATGTCCACAACCAGGAGATGTCTATTATCTTCAGTGATGACAACGCCGATGAGCTTGTTATTCGTATCAGACCTTCGAACGTGCTTATGGAGTCCAAAGAAGATGATGATACCGCTCTCGAAGCCGATCTTATCATCGGGAGACTCGAAAGTTACCTGTTGGACGAAACCAGACTTCGTGGTGTTCTGGGCGTCGATCGTGCATTCGTCAATTTCAAGGAACGTCTGCGCGTCAAGGAAGACGGTGCGCTCACTATGTCCAAGAGCGATCCCCTTTGTAAGGAATGGTTCTTGGATACCAGTGGAACTGCTCTCAAGGAAGTTCTTACAGTTGAGGGCACTGACCCCACGCGAACTTACACCAACCACTTTATCGATATCTTCAGCGTGTTCGGTATTGAGGCTACTAGATCCGCATTGATGCGAGAACTCAAGCAAGTGCTTTCTTTCGACGGTTCTTATGTCAACCATCGCCATCTTGCCCTCCTGGTCGACATTATGACTGCCCGCGGTAACCTCATGGCTGTGACCCGTCACGGTATCAATCGTGCTGACACTGGTGCACTGATGCGTTGTTCCTTCGAAGAGACAGTTGAGATTTTGTTCGAAGCTGCCTCCTCAGGTGAGCTTGACGACTGCCGTGGTGTTTCCGAGAACATCATTCTTGGTCAGCTTGCTCCCTCGGGTACTGGTGAGTTCGACGTTCTCTTGGACCAGCAGATGCTCAGCACTGTTGTTTCGCGTCACCACGGCATGGGCGCTGGTACTCAAGCTGGCGCTGCTCCTCTCGACGGTGCCATGACCCCTTACGATATGGGCTCTCCTCTTGCCGAGGGCGACTACGGTACCGCAGACTATGGTGCTTCCTTCTCTCCCATGGTCCAGGCAGGCGGCGACGAGATGGGTGGCTTCTCTGCCTACCAAGGTGGAAGCTTCAGCCCTTACAGTGGCGGTCAGAGCCCTGGTTACGCACCCACGAGTCCGTTCAGCATGGGCACAAGCCCATCGTCTCCTGGATATGCCTCGCCATCCTCTCCTGGCTATTCACCCAGATCACCTGGTGCAGCTCTTGGCAGTCCCGGCTATGGTATGGGTTCACCTGCAAGTCCGGCATACAACCCAACATCGCCTACTTACTCGCCTACGTCTCCTGCATACGGCAAAGGCTCTCCCACGTCTCCTTCTTACTCTCCCACATCTCCCAGCTATTCGCCAACTTCACCCAGCTACTCGCCTACGTCGCCTAGCTACTCTCCTACTTCTCCTTCATACAGCCCCACTTCTCCTGCTCACAGAGGCTCGGGCATTTCCCCAACCTCTCCACGATACAGCCCGACATCTCCGGCTTACTCGCCCACTTCACCCGCATACAGCCCGACCAGTCCCTCTTACAACCCTGGCGGAGCCTCGCACTCGCCTACGTCGCCCAGCTACAGCCCGACGTCGCCAGTGTACAGCCCAACCAGTCCGGCACAGCAGGGCTATTCTCCTACCTCGCCACAGTACACTCCCAACTCTCCTGGTCAAGCTTCGCCTAAGTATTCGCCTACTAGCCCCAAGTACTCGCCCAAGTAAGTCACGAAGATCTTGGAACGTATCGACATGTGCTAACGACCTCTTCAGCTCGCCTGGCCAATAAGCGAATGAAGCGAGCAGTCACCCAGCTGGGACGTACCCTTTGTTGGGCCCACGTCTTGTCACGGGCTAGGGTTAACACCAAGGTCACCAACAACTCGGAACAACTCATATTTCCGGGGTTGGTTTACGAAGACGACGCATGAGCGATAAGAGCACAAGCAGGTACATTGAGGGAGATTTCACAAGGCGTTCTTCTTTTTCTTTTTCTGCTAGTCTTGTTTTTCGAGAGAAGGAAAGTTCTCCAAGTTTTGTTTTTCAGGCTCACAAAATTGCATATGGAGAACGAGCCAAGTGTAGTATCAGAGGATTTTCGAGGCAAAGATAAACTAAAGATGAGCAATAACACGAATGCGAACAAGCAAGTCCAAACTTCTGCTTCATTGATTGTGATTTTGACTGTCGGTGGAGAGCTTGGTTGAGCTAGTGCTAATGTTTGACCACCCTACCTCTATAGTTCTTCCTCTGATGTTTGTTGCTTACGGAAAGCATGTTGAGAGTAAAAAGAAGAAACATACCATCAAGAACAAATTATGACAGAAAAGCCTAGGCAATTCGAGCATTCAGTAGCAAGCAATAGACTTTGAAAGAGAGAAAGAAAAAAAAAAGCAAGCGTGGTTGACATCTGTGTTCTTTCCTTGATGAATGCAACTTCTCTCCAAGCATCACGATACGAGACAGACTCAACAA
This sequence comes from Aureobasidium sp. EXF-3400, assembly GCA_024195585.1. Taxonomy (NCBI): domain Eukaryota; kingdom Fungi; phylum Ascomycota; class Dothideomycetes; order Dothideales; family Saccotheciaceae; genus Aureobasidium; species Aureobasidium sp. EXF-3400. Next base: position 125,370 of record SWBL01000061.1, read on the forward strand.
CCATTTAAAAGTACATATCACCCTCCTTACCATCAGACGCCCGATGCAACATCCTGAGTCCGCTCAACCATTGACAAGACTTTTGAAAAACGGACAAATGGTTTTTCTCAACCTTGAAACCACTCCTCTATATCTTCGCTCCAGCCTTTGCAAGACGATCGGCTTCCAGGTTCAGAGCTCTAGGCACCTTCCTCCACAAGACCTGCACACCTCTCTCTGCCAGCATCTCGACCTCCTTGACAACATTGCGGATATACCTTGAGTTGATGATGGATTTGCCGCTCTTCTTGTTGGTGTAGACTTGAATCTTGGGATCCCAGCGCCAGACCATCAAGTGCGAGGTCATGCAGTCGAAGAGGTAGGCGGAATCAGTGATGATGACGATGCGGAAGGGGAATGACATGGCCCAGCACTCTGTATGGCAAGGACAGAGTATGTAGGTGTTGACCAGTTGGCGCCGAGCGGGCATGCACTTCTCGCGGGTGAGCTCGAGAGCGCGGGTTGCGGCTGTGAGTTCGGCTTGCTGGCTGGTGGGTGGTTGGGCGAAGTTGCGGGTGACGAGTGCGGATAGATTGTAGGGGGAAGAAGGTCCAAAGTAGATGCCTATGCCTCCGACGGCGGATTTGGTGCCATTGCCAGGGCATGCACCATCAACGTGGACAAAGAGTGTGCGTCGTTCAGCACGATCTGCTTCAAGCGAGTTGTGGAAAGGACAGTCTTGGAATACGTCCTCTTGATCTGCAAAGTCAGGAGTTGCGACCATCCAGGTAAGTCCGCACTCTTCGCAGTACGCAGAAGCTTGGGAATTGGGGTTGAATCTGGCAGCTGCACCTTCCAGGATTGGGGCGGCTGGTTCAGCCATCTGGCAGTGTTGCTCTATGTCGTCTTCGCTGCATGTGGAAGACTCCTCGATGCTTGAACTCTGCTCAAAATGATCGTCCAGGAAGGTATAGTCACAGAAACATTGGTGGCAGATTTGTGGACCATGGTCCTCGCAGACCAATCTGCCATCAGGAAGCTCAACGGGAGTATCGGGGAAACCCATGTTTCTCTGGTCTGGAAGACGTAATTCAGCAATAGAGAAACAGGAAGAAGTTGAAGACTTGCGAATGCTGGAAAAGGAAGAAAAGAACACATCCTAGAGTATGAGGAAGTTGATAGCTCGCTGTTTGCTCAAGCTGTGGGTCAAACGTGGGTTTGAGCCTGAGCAAGTTACCAACAGCTTTGTGATCAATCAGACTCGCGCATCCACACATACAATGTGGGGCTCACAGGGCCAACATGTATGGTCTTGAAGCGGTGCATGGATATGAGGTGCTGTCATTGGCTGTGCGAGACATGCTAACCATCACGATTCGTTTGCTGGGTATTATGGTCATGCGCAGAGCAAGGAAGGCAAACGATGACGAGACAAGGACGGAAGATGCTCCAAACCATATCCAGATAACGCTCAGAATACTTGGCATTAACAATGCAATGACGAGTATACAGCATGAGATATGCATTTCCCCAATAGAATCTGCGTATGTCCCATTGCAGCAGAGATTGGGAATGAGGTTTGGAAGTTGTGCGACCAACGAGCACGCGGGATCGCGCATATCAGGGGCGGGAAGTCATTATGCAGAGACACGTTGGAGAACCGCCGCATCCGTAGTATCGGGAGATGCGTACGCACTTCAGAGCCGCTCGTGGAGCGTACGCGGGTTCCCTGAGAATGGTGGCGGTATTTGAATTTGAGACAGAACCTCCTGGAGTAGCTTGCGGTTACGGACGCGCTACGACTAGGCATTTCAACAGCACTGGTATAGGGTCAGTAAGATGACAGGCAAACAAGTCGTTGCAGAGACTCACGGTCGACGATTCGCTCCTCGGCTACACCCATTTGATAGTCGACCAAGCCTGTCTTCTCTATACCATCGCACAGCTGCACGATCTCTTGCCCAAGGGTCTCGAGGTCATCGAAGTCCAGGATTGACTGTCCGAACGGCAACTGCTGTCCAGTTCGAGCCATGATTTGAGTCGTCTTGTGCTGGGAATGCAGCACAGTTAACCAGCATTGATTGAAGGTATCCCACAGTTTAAGCCGGTCCTGGTACTGGGCTTTGTCGTCTCGATCGAGCCCCAGGGCTCCTACGTTGCCTATCAAGAATTTTGATATCTGGAGGAGTAGGCTTGCTGTTGGTTTTAGTTGACGGTCTTTGACCAGTGCGAAAATCTCCCTGGTCTGCAATTGGTATTGGTTGAACAGCTCGTGTATATTGCAATCATTTTCCTGTCCCGTGATTTGTTCCTGAGCTTGTCCATGTGAGGTGTAGCTATTATGGCTGTCGCTAGTGGTGAAGCCTGAGATTTGGAATGCTTGGTGATCGAACGACACGGCTTCGTACAGGCCAGACCCGGCTGTTGTTGAATTCAGATCATGAAAGGGAGCTGTACTCGCAGGGAATGACTGCGTAGCATGAGGCATGCCGTAGTGTGGAGAGACGCTCATCGATGGCATGCTATGCGGTGTGTAATGAGTGGAGCTGTGCGCCCTTGGAACCTGTTGATAACCGTATACAAAATCAGCGTCTCCAAAGGATGGTGAAGTAAATTGCTGATGGGCCACATAGTTGTTGTAATTCAGTGAGGTTGTTCCGCCATGATTGTACCCGTCATAAAGAGGTGACGACACAAGATGCTCGTCTCCCAAGTAAGAAGAGTGCGCAAGCGGCTGGGCTCTGGCCTTTGATGTGGTGTGTTGAGGTAGTTGTGGCGTCTTAAATTGGCCAGCTGACGATGTCGAAGTTGTGGTGTTGTAGTGTGCAGATATCTGAGGTGTCCGACTTCGGCCAAGGTAATGTTGGTAGTTCCTACCATTTTGATCTTCCATGGCCCAAAGAAGCGACACAGCAATGACCGCCAGGGTTGCGGGAACATAGAGAGTGTGATGGAATAAGAGTTGATCTCCGGAAGTCAAATTGAAAAGTGATGTTACTATCCACGGAATGAATGCGATTCTCAAACGTCACTCGGGAGGGTAGCAAAGTAGGTTTGTATAAACATTCAAGCTCGACCAGCTCCAGAAAGCTGGACAAGATGTAGGTCTAACTAAATCTCTCCTGGCTGCAGATGTCGAGATCAGGAGCCTGATGTTCAACGACTAAAGACGGCAGGGGTTGGGGAGCTCCTTCGAGCTAGGCAAGAACGACGGAAGGACCGTGATTTCAGGCTGGCTTGATTGCTTGCCTGGCAAGACCGATGGTGGAGACCGCTAGGATTAAACTTTGGTGACTACACATCCGAGTCTCATGTCAGCAGAGAGCAGATGTGTATTTTACAACATCTGTAAAATTATTCGGTTCGTGAGCCTGCAACGGCGGGTTGGGAATCTACAGAGTCAGCAATGGGAAGGAAATGCTCGGCGACCGGCCCGCAGCGGTCTATTATCATCCGCCGAGAGGTTGATGTGAGTGTCAAAAGTCAATCAGAGACATACACGCCAATGTTGAGAACCGGAGTCGCTCTGCGGCTCTGTTGTCGTCGGACTGAAACACGACATCCATGTCAGAAATGCGAACCTAGCAACAGTTTTTACTTGTCAAGGTGTGGCTTGCAGCAGTGGTGCACTAATTTGAAGCAAGGCATGATTTGTAGACCTTTTCAACGTATGGTCAGCCGAGACAAGAACGAAGCCCATGCATTGACCTAGCTCATTACCTTTTGCACTACAAGGACGCAGGAGACAGTTGACAGACTCAACCACGTATCTTAGATCGGTGTTCTTAGTATGATCATCTTACTTGACATTGGCAGAGCTGACAATCTGAGAGGAGTGCTCAATATCGCTGTGGACATGCGCATCCAACTCGGATGCACTGCAAGGAGGTCAATGACGAGTACATTCGGCAGTTGAACGCACAGGCAGCGCATCTCTCCATAAGTAGGTATGCGTAGCTTGGCGCGGGAATATAAGAATGCTCTGCTAGCCATCAGCTATGCCATAGGTGTACCTCGATGGGGACTACCGTGTCGATCTGATCAGTGCCAGTTTGAGGTGCGCTGGATACGTTCCCTCGTTTTTCCAGTCGCGCACCCTGAACCAGGCTTTGAAGCAGGGAGTTGATGACTCAGCGATCCTACTGGAATCCTTTCCCAGCATTGTCTATGTTCGGCAAAGTGTCAGGAGGTTGGATGCCAACTTTGGGATCTCTTGAGTCTTGACTGTGGCGCGTGTGGACCCCCGATGTGCTAACAATGGACATGCAAAGACCTCTCAGATTACGAACCATGCAGGGTGGTTCGTGAATTGTGCCCAGACATGTGTACCATCTCTCCAACTGCATACCTGGCACGGTCGTTGAGAGCTAGAGCAATACTTACTCCACCTCGAGCGCCTTGATATGAAGGTGGTAAGTACCCTTTATTTGTAGAGCACTCTAGCCATGGATACCGTCAAGCTACCTGCGCTAGTGCATACAAAGTGCCGTACGGCTCAGCGGTCCGGCAACAATCGCTTGCAACTCATGCACAATGTCCAGCAGATCGGGAATCCTGCTCGGCTGGTGACCAGCCATGACTCGTCGTAAAAAGGAACGGAGCGACTTCCGCGATCTTTTGTACTATTGCCTTGGGGGAGCTCGTGCCCGCTGCCCCGCTACTGATACTTTTAGGGCTATCCATATCTTCCGGCCTCTAACCCAGAAACGTATCAGCTACCGACGACGCTCTGCAGAGCAGTTCAGGTGGTCTTGTGTTTCCTTCTTCTAAATTGAAGGTAATCAGCCGATACCACACACGAGGGAGCTTCTGAGTTTGCAAGCTCGTTCTTCGCCAGACGGCTTGCCTTGCTAAACGAGAGTTATGCAGCTCAAGTTCATGTACCGCACTTATTCAGCTGAGTGGTCGCTTCGATATCTCAGGTCGGTCCGACGCAACACCTCCAGATCTTGAAAGGACCCGTCGACCAGGAATGATTTGAGATTATGCCCCCAGATTCTATGCTAATGTGTGGATCCAGAGCACTGAATAAGTAAGCTACCTGGTCCTCTGCGTATTCTCCTCATGTTCCCTCCCCACTCATGAATCTCAACGAGGATTGGAACAACAACCGAGAACGAGTGATGCAAGCGGCATCGAAAACGACAGGTCGTAAATCAAGCAGGGAACAAGCAAGATCGTACATAGTACGAATAGTAATCATCCCCAGCCTCTGAGGCCACTTGTTTTGTCAACAAAAGGGCCACCGCAGCTACTTAAGGGCACCACATCCTCCTAAACTCTAATTCCACCATGCACCACTACATTGTGATCCACTATCTATGATCGATCATCGCGCACGCCGAAAACCCATGCGAGGTAGATCGGATGGAGACATGGTCGAATATCATATCTCAACCTTTATGTCACAAGATGAACCCCGTCTAACCGTGGAGCCTATTGTGACTTCGACTCCTCTTCCGAAAGGATTGTGCGTATGCCATATTACGAGGCCTTGGGGTGAGTACTGCGACCAAGGGGTCGGTAAGGCTCCCCGAGTCGTGTTAAACGAAAACGGGTAAGCAATCATGAGCGCCAGACGAATGGTTGCTACTCACAACCATTTCTCGTGGTCACTGTAAAGAAGTCGCTTCGCCTTCTCGGGCTTCCAAGACCCGAGTCGTTCTTTGGTTTTACTCGAAGCAGAACGGTTGGTTGGCTCGAACCCTTGTCGAGTTCATAATTTTGGCATTCGTTACAGTATTCTGACAATGTATCAATCCTCTCTTGCTTCCTTCTCAACGTCTCATATCCTGCCTCAGGCTCAGGGTGATGGCACCAGGCCTGGCTAACCTTCTGTTGAAGACTTCACGCCGATTTTTGTTTTTAGGGCGTGCCGCTGCCTACTCTATGGGAGGCGCTTTTTGTTCTTCCGGATTTCGTTGAGGATTCTTATGTGCGGAAAATGACTTTTGTGCGAATTGTTCATGCGCTGTAGGTCTGCTTGGGGAAGGGGTATCTGTGAACATGTTAGCCTTGACTTTCAAGATATGTCTGGAAGGATGGAAACGTACGCAGGACCCAACTCCTTAATGCTCAGCTTGGCCAACCAGGAACCAATATCGACACACTTCTCGATGCTCTCGCCCTTGGCCATACCGGCAAGGAAACCACCGGCGAAAGCGTCACCAGCACCAGTGGTATCGGCAATCTCGTCCTTGCTGATAACGTGGACAGGGAAGGTCTTGACGTCGTCCTCACCCTGGACGGCAACGACGGTGGGCTCGGTGCCCTGAGTGATGATGACGGTACGCTTGCGCTGAGTGTTCTTCTTGGGCAAGTTGGCCATGTGCTTGGCGATGGTGGGGATGTCTTCGGTGTTGAGGTCGTGGGAGGCAGCGAAGGAGCGAGCCTCGGTCTCGTTGCCAACGACGTAGTCCCAGTAAGGAGAGGTCTGGTCGAGCTGGTCCTTGAAGAACTGGGGAATGAAAGGAGCGGACAGCGAGAGCATGAAAATCTTGTTCTCAGCAGCGGCCTCCTCGGCGAGAGCCATGATGGCGGGGACCGAGACGGTCAAGTGGTAGCCACCGACAAAGTAGATCTTGGCCTGCTTGACAAGGTCCCAGTTCTCCTTCAAGTGCTCGACCTTGTAGCAGTTGGCAGCGGCGAGGTCGGTGCACATGCTACGGTCGTGGCCAGTGATGATGACACCGCAGCGACCGGTGGGCTGCTCGTCGTCGTAGCGGTAGACAGCGCGGAGACCGACCTTCTGGTTGGCCTCGACCAGCTTCTCAGCATACTTGTCCTTGCCGACGCATCCAACAAAGACGACAGAGTCGGCGGGAAGGATGTATTGGGCACCTCTGGCGGTGTTCTGGGCGGCGCCACCGGCGTTCAGGTCGACCTTGTAGTTTTGGAACAGGTCCTCGTAGAGGCCCATGTGCTTCTCCTCGGCCAGGATGGCATCGTTGGACTTGAGTCCATACTTCTGCAGCAGCTTCTCGTCGCCGACGGCCTGGATGTCCAGGAGGGGGTTCTCGAGGCAGAGGATCTCGTATTGGCCAGACATTTTGATGTGCAATTGATGTGGTTTGAGAGAAGGGAGACGTCTGCTTGCTCCAGATTTGCTGAATCCTGACGTTTACCATTCTTGGTGGGGGTCCTGGATGCCAAGGCCGTCCCTCTCAACCATGAAGGAGAGCACGTCCAGAGCGTCTTCAGTCTCCAAAGCCATTGAAAAATCTGAACATTGATTTCCGTTGCTTGCGAAGGCGCACTACGTATAACAAGCTTCTCGTCAATCCCATTACCCTGTGCTGCCTTCTCAGCTCATTATCAGAAATACCTCCCTCATCATCAAAGCCGAATCGTAATTACAATCGTCGTTTGTGCAATAAAGTAATATCGACTAGAAATGGTAGTCCTCTCCACTTTTGCTGATGACAAACTCACACCCGAGCTTGCCAAATCCTTCGACGTCAACAGCATCAGCATGCTCATTGAGCTGCATCAATATGCGCTCACCTACATGTGGGCCATCTTCCATAGTGTCCTTGATATGAATGATGACTACCTTGACACCTTGAAGTGGTGCATCTGCTGGCACAGGTGTGCTTCTCTCTGTACCCGTGTGATCAGGTGTGTTGGCTTGCGATCCTTCTTCGGGAACCATTACAGGAAGACTACCGCGTCGAGGTTGCATACTAGATGACCTTGTGACCACGCTCTTGTTCCGTTTCTTGTAGTCGGATATGTCGTCCATCGTTATGTTCAGGCCATTCGAGCTTCTCTTACGTTTCCGTTGAGCCCTGTCCAAAGCTCTGGAGGCCCTTTCGTCCTTGACTAATTGTGCGAGCGTCTTCAACTCAGCAACCACATGCCGTGGTGCAAGGTGTCCGAACAGTACAGCATCTGGCTGACTATCGTCATAAGAGCATTCGACAAAGATACCCGAAAGTAACCCCTCGGCTATCTTTGGCGCTGCCTCTGCCCATATATTAGCCAAGCGTGGGACACGCGAGATGCTATCTGGCTCGACATCGCCGAATATCAACACTTCCTTGGACGTGTCGTGGTCTCGGATGAAGAAGGCAGTGCTATCGACGACTGAGTGTTGTGGTGTCGGGTCACTAGTGTAATTCCTCCCTTGCGGGCCAGGAGAGTAAAAGCTATGGCCTGGAGTCTGTTCGCCTGGGGTCCCGAAAACATGTGGTATCGACAGATTTCGATAATCTGAGCCCTTGAAAGCAGAGTAATCTGGCTCCGAGATGCTGCCCAGTGACCCGCGCTGAGAGCGAGACGGTAGAGGTTCCTTCATGCAGTTGCCGTGGCTCACTTTGAAGCCTTTGACTCCAAGACCGTCGCACACCTCGATGTAGCCCCTACCTTCTCCTGTGCCAACCATGATATCGCCCCCTTCTCTTAACCGTTGGAAGCTGACGAAGCCAACACCTCCATCTTCGTCTGTCAAATTCGGCCATATAACGTCGTTGAAGATGTGCCTCTTGATAGCTTCGACGGTAAACGGCAGAGCTGCTAACCTTTTCGGCCGCGACGTGGCATGAAAAGCGGCAGTGTTGATGGCAAAACCTGAGAGATGGTCTAGGTGAGGGTGTGTTATTAGATAGGTTGAGACATGTGCGCGCACGACATGAGCTGCATTGGCGCGAGCTGAGGCATGAGGAAGAGGCAGGCCGGCAAAGGGACCGTTGTCGAGAACAATGGGTTCTGGAAGCGTCTTCGGTTGTATGGGGTTCCTGGTTGGCGGCGATGAGGTGGGAGATGATATGCCATCCGTCTCCATGTCTTGAGGAGGCAGTTCCGGCGCAGGTGCCTCATTAGGGAGGTTCTTCTCGAAAATGCGGGTGATGGCGGCGAGATGTGAGCCGGCATCGACTGCCAGCAGCGAGCCGCGAGCCCATTTGGTCGCCGTCGAGCGTACTAAGAGACCCGTCACATTGTCTTCGCTGGGTCCCCCTCCTGAGCCCTATGAGCACAAGATGATGGTCAGATCTGTGGGGTAGCACTGTCGCGTGGGGAAGAGCAAGGGCTTACAAGACAGATGACCTGGATAGCCGCCTTGTTCGTCTGTGAATGTCTCGGCTTCATCTTGCGAGATGGCGATGCCCGTGCCCGTCTCGGGCGGGCGCTGGCCGGGGAATGCTACACTGGACGTCGATGCGATCTGTATGCGATTCTCTAAAGAGTGCCGGGCTTGCGGGCCTATGATGTCGATGTGCGTGCGGCCACTTGGTGCTGCCTTGGAAGGGATACGAAAGGAGGGAAACAATGTCGGCCTGCGTTACAAACCTGCCTCATGGTTAATCTAATGTGACTACCACCAATCATCCGCTCACTTGTCAACGGTCCACCCACCGTTAGACGTACGAGCTGCCCAGCGATGCACAAGGGAGGCAGGCACCAACCACCGCTGCCAAGATGGCCGCGGCCTCCCCGAAATCCAAAGTCCCTACTCTGTATTACACCAACCACTGGCCCAGAAGAGCGAAAGCGTTGGACATAGAGTATAGAAGATAGGCACTAAAGCGAAAAACAAAGCAGTACAATACTTTAGCAGCTGGGGTCGAGCTTAAAACATCTCGTGTTATTGCATTGCTACATTCAGAAGTGGTGAAGCTTGCACATCAAATAATTGACTGTAGGCTTCATCTTCTGAGCAGGTCAGCACAAACGCCGTGGCTTGACATGCGTCCAAAAAAGGATGGCAGTCCGTACTGCGAGAACTTGCAGCCCATTTGAGCTTGACTGTACCTAGTCATACTGACCAGACATTGGCGTGCGAAAATTCTTGTTTGCTGACAAGAAGTTTGGATTCGACAACACAAGTACGAGTTTACAGCTTCGCTCCCTGCTTTCTCCTCTTCTCCTTCTCCTGATCTCTCAACAGACGACGCAAGATCTTTCCCGATGGTGATTTTGGTACCTCCTCAATGAACTCCACTCCGCCTTTCAGCCACTTGTGCTTCGCCTTGTGCTGTTCCACATGACGAGCTATGTCCCTAGCAACCATCTTGTCGGATTCTTCGAGCCCGACAGATGGAGATTTGACGACAAATGCCTTGGGGACTTCTCCTTCACGATCTGAAGGCACACCAATAACGACACAATCGTTGACCGAAGGATGGGTCAGAAGATGAGCCTCAAGCTCCGCAGGAGCAACTTGCAAGCCCTAGGAAGAAACGTCAGTCACCGATTGAGTATCCCGCCACCAGCAACACGTACCTTGACCTTGATTAATTCCTTTAGTCTATCCACAATGAAGACGTGCTCGTGGCCAGACTTTGGATGCTTTCTAACAACGGCCTCGTCTCCAGTTCTCAGATAACCATCCACGAACGTCTCTTCGGTGGCCTTTGGGTTGTTGAGATAGCCGAGGGTGATTGCTGGTCCTTTGACCCACAGTTCACCAGGCGTGTCATACTTTGTCACTTCCTCACCTTCGGGCGTGACAATACGCGCTTCAATACCTGGCATCAGGCTTCCGGAAGATCCAAAATACACGTCATCTGGGATCGTTGAGCATATGACTGTTGCGCTCTCGGTCACTGAACAGTAGTCAGCATCTCTTTCTCGAGTGTCCATGGGCATAAATCAAAGACTCACGTCCATATCCTTGTCGGATAGCCCAACTTGGGAACATAGATTGCAGGTCCTCTGCTGTCTCTTCGCCCAATGGCGCTGCTCCGGTAAAGATGCTTTTGACAGAAGAGAGGTCATATTGCTTCACCACATCTCGCGATTTGGTCATTGTGATGATGATCGGCGGCACAAGGTACAGACAAGCGATCTTATAGGTCTGTATCGCTTCGAGGAAGCTCTTGAACTCGAATTTGGGCAAAACGATGACACCATCGCCACGATAGACTCCCAAGTGGGCGATGACTACCAGAGCATATATATGGTTGAGCGGTAACTGCGCTGGTCAGTCTAAGCTCCGCGAACACCATTGTCGGTCAAACTCACCAGTCCAAGAACATTCTCAGTGTAATCGGATTGGTTGCCAGGCTCGATCAGCGATTTTCTCCAGGGGCCTTCGAATGTCTGCATCTGTAAGACGTTGGCAATGACGTTCTTGTGACTGATCATAACACCTTTCTAGTTCTGCAGTCAGCTTGTGTTGTCCTGGCCATAACAAGCAAAACACATACTGGAAGGCCCGACGTGCCGCTGGAGTAGCATAGGAATGCGGTCCTCGAAGCACCCTCACCCTTGGACCAGTTCAACTCCTCTAGCTTTGCCACTTTCTGACCTTCAGCAATCAACTGATTGAGTGTCTTGTATCCGTCTCTTTTCTTGCCAGCGACAGATTCGGGTACATCGAGCAAGTAAATGCGACTTTCAGGAATCCCCACAGTCTTTGATGCTTGCAATGCCAGGTCAAGCAGCGGCAAACAGGTGAAGAGACATTTGGCGCCAGAGTCGCGAAGCTGATGCTCTAGCTCCTGGACCGTATAAGCTGCATTGGCTGGAGTTTGAATGCCACCAATGCGATGAGTGGCCCACGCGAGTGTCAAAGTGTCAATCTGCAAAAAGTCAACTGCCTGCCGTGAATCCAAGCCACATCTTCTGGTACTTACGGTGTTGACGCTGAAAAGGCCAATGACCTTGTCCCATTCCGATCCTTGATTCGGAAGGAAGCCTAGCTCTTGACTCAAGCCTCTCGCCAGGAATTCGACTCTCTCCTTGACCTCCAAAGCACTATACTTTTTACCTGTGAACCCACAGGTGAATGGCGGTCGAGAGTATCCCAAAGGATGACGTCCGTAGTTCTCATCAAGAATAAATTTGTTGATCGGGATCGAGTCTGGTATGTCAGATGGGAGCTTGGGCACCCAGTCTGGAGCATAGAATGGCATTTTGGTGGATTGTGCGTGGGAAGTGTGAGAGTCGGCGAAGGATGCGAGGTAGGTGGTTTTGTTCGGACGAGATGCATGATGATATCTCTACCTCGGTCTTGCCAGCCACCGCCCGCCCATCATGGCATTGACGGCAATCATCAGCGCTTGTGGTGCCCTGTCACCGAAAGATGACGCTTCTCCGCACTCTAGTGCGGGGTTGTGCAAAGAGAAACAGACCACCTTGAAGCTCAGTGCTCCTCGGTGGAGCACGGTCCATGGGGCACGGACCCCCAATCATCGGAAGCGAGCTTCCGAAAACCATGGCCTCGAGACGCGCTGCATCCTTCTTGACTCGGGCACTTGCACCATAAAGACATCGACATTCATCTGGAATTCTTTGCCAACAGCAAAACACCCTCTCCTGGTCAAGGTCGCAAGAATCCAAGTCAAGATACTAATTCTGTCTGTGTCTACAATCTTCTCGGAGCTTCTCACCCCACCTCTGGAGTCAGAAAGGCTCTTTGACTTTGCACCATCAAAGTTGCAACTTGACTCATCTTCTAATCCATTCTGTATATCAGTACGTCTGTACATCCCTGGTCAGTCTTTCCTTCTACCTGATCTCTAGGAAGGCTGAGAAGATCGATTTCAAGTCTACCTTCTCATTGTAAAGACTCCTCAACGATTCTTTCAAGCCTTCCCGGAGCACCTCTTCGCCAATACCGTTGCAACTCATCAAACATCGCCTGGCTTGCCTTCCGCTCTTCTGTTCCTTAGTAAGTCCTCAGACAGATCGTCATTGACGCGACCAGACGCGTCTTCCTCATATAATTCGCTCCTTCGTGACTTAGCCATGCCTGCTTGTACACATATTTGAGACAAGCTCGGCCTACTACCACGTGGATTCGACTGACATTGTACAGACAGGCGAATACCACGTGTCACTACTGTGTGTTGTTCTCCCAGCCAGCAAGCCTACGATGTATGATGTTGTGTCTATCACGAGCACTTGTGCGGCCACTAACCTCAATTCGCAGATATAGAGGTTGTTCGTGTTTTCTCGGACATTCCAAGCCAATCTCCTGTTAACAGAAGGCGCTTCTACGTTCGTAAAGCTGTCCTCATCTGCTGTTACCACTCCAGCTCTGCGTAAGTAGTATACTTTTACATGAAATGTCATGCGCTGACAATAACAAGGTCGGAGACATTTTTGCACCACACTGTTTGAATCTGGTTCTCCATCCATGCGTTGACTAGGCATCACGTGTTCTTGTAAGAGGGTTTCTTTGGCATGCGATCTCACATGCTGACTCAGTGTAATCAAGATATACTCAATCACTCTTCTGTGAATTTTGCCAGCAGGTCTTCTATCATTGGGCCTCTGCTATCTTGTGCTTGCACAAGCTACAGCACGTGCTCCTCTGACGGTTTCTGTATTGTACGCGATTTCACGTGCGTGTTCACAGTGCTCTTTGTCAATATAAACTGCGCACAACTCCGTCTCTTCTCTCCCCAACACTACAACATCCGGTAAACGGCACATCAAGCACTCAACCTTATATCTCTTGGAGATACTCCTCGTTATTATCAGTACTGGATTCTTCCAACATGGATACAAGACATGATTCATTCCATGAATTTGAGGACAAGCGAGGTTCTCTTGGTTCTGCAGATGCACCTAGCTCACCTCTGAGCTCTGTTCCCGAAGACTTCGACTATCAGCAAGTCCCTCAGGATCTGCAAAACATTGCTATGCATGGCAGTCTTGTTGTCCACAACAAGTCTCGGCTCTCTTCCGCTTCCAGCAGTGCTGTTACTAGCACTATTCGCCTCGCCTCGCCTGAGAATTCGCTCTATGAGTCTCCGACATTCGTCCGCAGATCGGAGCGAAAGCGCAAAGCAGTTGCTCGATACTCAATGACCGCCGAGACTGATGATGTCTTACAACCCGAGACACCTGAGCGGCCAATCAAGCAGAGAAAGACTTCTCAGCCTAGGAAAACTCGCAATAGTCGTGGAAAGAATCTTGCAACGGCGTCTATGTCTAGCACCAATGAGTCACCTGTATCAGGTGAAGAGGTCGAGGAGCCTGCATTGACTACCCAGCAGATCGAGAATTCAAGAGTCGTGAAGATCAAGGTCAACCCTGAAAGACTTGGCCAAATTCTTGGTTCAGGACCTCCTACACCGTCCGCCGCTTCGCCATCTTTGCCATCTTCAGAACCGATTGCACGAACGAGTCCTGAGCCTGAATCTGAGGTCTTGCTTCCCGAATCTCAATCTGCTGTCAATGCCAGCGAACATGACTTGGTCGCAATCTCTTTGGCTGTCACGAAGAAAGTGCCCATCGACCAGAAACCAGATCCTCATGGGCAACCAGAGATCTGGGCGGAAAATCGCCACACTCTTTGCGAGAGTCTGACTGGGCTCTATGCATCCTGGCAAGGCTCCTATTATGGCAAGAATGGCGTGGCTAAAGCGTTCATGCTCGATGGCAACGGTCATGCGAGAGATCATCTAGACGAGAACGTCATCATCCTGCGAGCTAGCGGCAGCATGGCAAAAGATGGCGACAACGGCATGAAGCAACGCGAAGACCAGGAACCGAAACATCAATACCATGCCATGGTCAATGCCATCAGCCAGCAAAGTCCGATCGCTGTGATTTGTGGCGACAAGAATAGCCAGGTGCCTAGCAAGATGCCGCACAAATACAACTCTCTCGATTGGTACAAAGCCACTCATGTATGGACCGAACGAGACAGATTCAACGTTATCAAATATCGTCTGGAAAAACTCGATTCAGATACAACTGCATGGTGGGTTCCCACTGACTTTGAACCTGTTGTCGAGCTCGGCGCACTTGGATCGCCTTTTAAACAACACTGCGAGTCATGCAGCAACGAGTACGACCAGATTTATCTGTCTGGTTGGATGTGCCTGAACAGCAAGTGTGAGAGGTTCTGGTGTTTACCTGATGACAGTACACCCGATGCTGCACAGCTAATCTACGATCCTCGCTTCCTAAAGCAAAAGACTCCTTGGGTCAACGAGCAGCCCCCTATCAGCTTTCGTTTCCCCTTATATACTACTTCTGCCATCGCAGGCGAAGATTATAAAGCGGAAAACCTTCGTGGTATGACTTGTCCTGAATGCGGCAAATGCAATGCGCGCGTCAAGTGGGAGGGTTGGGAATGCACAGGCTGCGGCTTTGAACACAAGCCCAAAATCACGCCCCTACCTGCAGCTTCAATTCAGGATCAGAACTACCCAGTTTCTGATGCTTATCCTTCATCACACGACTCTGCCCTTCCTCACGTCAAGATTTCTGTCAACTTCTCACACAACTACCGCTGGATCACCTACAAGTTCAAGGTGTCGGCTACTGAAGAAGGTGAAGTCGTTCACGGCATTGCGAACAAAGTTGTGCGCGAGGAGGTTAGAGGCCCCAATGAGATGTGGGAACACCTTCAAACCAACTGCCACGGACTGGTGCGTAGAGAGCTGTCAAATGCTCTTATGAACTCTTTCACCTTAAATTATGGTATGCCGTATAAGTTCATTGCCGCGGGTGACAGTCTTCCCTTCACGGATGCTCCCTGGCCAGTCACAGAAGCTGTCTCTCGTCTCAACTGGGCCGACAGAATCACATCAGGCAATGCCGTCAAAGATAAGGAAAAGTTCAACGAACTGTATTTGGTCGCATACCTTCAAGATCAGTCGATGAACTATCACGATGACGGAGAAAAAGGACTCGGTTCTACAGTCGCTACTCTCTCCCTTGGTGGTCGAGCTGAAATGGGTTTCAGACCCAAGTCATTCTTCTTCCATGGTATGAAGAGTATCGACTACAATCGCAAGAGAATGACTGTCATGACCAAAGATGAGCCTTTGCCTGAGTTCCCCAATTACGAGCTGCGCAAGCAGTATCTTGAAGAGATCAAAAACGCCAACCTTTCCGAGGGTGAAGAGAAAGAAAGGCTCGCTGAGATGGCTACTGCACTTCGCGCAGCATACCTACCCAAACAAAGCTGTACCAGAGTCGAAGACTGGGTCAGACTATCCCTCGGTCATGGAGACATTGTTATCATGCGCGGCGCCCATCTCCAAAAATACTACGAGCACGGTGTCAGCCCCAAGGGTCTCATGCGTTATGCTTTGACCTGCCGCACTGTCTTGCCTGGACACCTCAAGGTATCTGAGCTGCCCGACTATGAAGTTGACCTTGTCCAAGACGAGTACGACGGCAGTCGAATTGCCAAGTGAGGACACCGAAGATTTGATTTCACCCATTCTTGCTCTTTTGCCGACCTGCTTTCGTGCTCATACTTTTCCTTGCTAGCACTATCTGTTCTCGTTTTGTTTTTGTTTTGTCTTCTTTACTGATTTATTGATGCTTGTTCGAGATGCAACAGACAAATGGGTCTTTTATTTGCTGTCTTATCACATACGGAGCTTTGGGGGGATATTGGGACGGGAGGAGATATTATTGCTTGATGATACCCATGAGTGATGAGCTTTAAGAAGTAGCTATTACCAGCCATATGAATTGCTTTCTTACAATATCTTGTTCGTTAACTGTTCATCCTCAGTCTTTACTGTCTCGGCCAAGGGCATGCAAGTGTTGGTGTATTTTTTCTATACACTCTCCAGATAGACCGAGGATGTTTCACATGTGCTAGACCATGCCGAGTGAATATTTGTGATTTCTGGCAATGGAGATGTACAAACATGGCAGCAGCATGAAAGAGAGGTCGGTGCCAAGGAGTTTCGCAAGCATGTGAAGGGGAGGCCGAGCCGAACCTCGGCATCTCCAGACGATAGTACATCATCTGCGCTTGCCCTGTCTATCTCCTACTGTGCCTGCCAATTTCTTGCTGTTATTTGAATTCAATTTCACACAACAAGTGAATTAGTTACTGTATCAAACAAAGTCAAAGATGGCCAACCAAACAGGAAAAAACTCGGCTGGTTCGTATCAGTGCAAACATATAATATATGCGAATAAAGAGCTGACTCGTTGGAAACACAGCTATCGAGCGTCTCACACAGGTCTCGAGTCACCTCAAGTCGTCAGAAGTCGACCTGGCCCCAAACCGCGATGCTATTCTTAAGAAGAGCCCTGATGATATTGTTGTAACAGCATGTCTGCGTACTCCCCTGACAAAGGGAGGCAAAGGAGGCTTCAAAGACACACCTGCCGCCGATCTTCTCCACGGAGCTTTCAAGGCGCTGATTGAGCGATCAAAGATCGACCCTTCGCTGGTTGAGGATATCGCTGTTGGCAGTGTGTTGCCTCCTGGAGGCGGTGCCACCGAGTTCCGTGCTGCTGCTCTGGCAGCTGGCTTCCCTGATAGCACTAGCGTGCACTCTTTAAACCGTCAATGCAGTTCTGGTCTGCAGGCCTGTGTGGAGATTGCGAATGCTATCAAGACTGGCATGATTGAGATTGGTGTCGGTGCTGGTGTTGAGAGCATGAGCAGTCAGTATGGTCCTGGAGCTGTTACCGAGTTCTCGGAGCTGCTCGAGAACCACAAGGAGGCCGCAAACTGCAAGGTTCCTATGGGAGGTTTGTATCTCTGATTTCCTGATCGTTGTGACTCCACTGACTCTTTGACTAGTTCTCTCCGAGCAGATGGCCAAGGACCGCAACGTCACCCGCAAGGATCAGGACGAGTTCGCCGCATCCTCATACATCAAAGCCATCGAGGCACAGAAGAAGGGACTCTTCGACGAGGAGATTGCCCCCATCAAGGTCAAGTGGACCGACCCCAAGACCGACGAAACCAAGGAGATCACCGTCAGCAAGGACGATGGTGTCAGAGAAGGCGTGACAGCCGAGAGCCTGGGCAAGATCCGCCCTGCCTTCGCAAAGGATGGTTCCATCCACGGCGGCAACGCTTCTCAGATCTCCGACGGTGCTGCCGCAGTATTGCTCATGAAGCGCTCCACAGCCGAAAAGCTAGGCCAGCAGATCCTCGGCAAGTACGTTGCAGCATCCGTTGTCGGCGTACCACCATTGCTCATGGGTATCGGTCCCTGGAAGGCCATCCCCGTCGCTCTCGAGAAGGCTGGTATCTCAAAGGAGGATGTCGATATCTGGGAGATCAACGAGGCCTTTGCTTCACAATGTCTGTGGTGTGCCAAGGAGTTGCAGCTTCCGATGGAGAAGATCAACCCCAAGGGAGGTGCCATTGCCTTTGGTCACCCTCTCGGCTGCACTGGTGCCAGACAGGTCAGCACTCTTCTCTACGAGCTTAGGCGAAGAGGCGAGAAGGTCGGTGTGACCAGCATGTGTGTCGGTACCGGAATGGGCATGGCTGCCGTCTGGGTCGCCGAGTAGGTAGACTGAAGCTTGGGACCCTCTGTATTACTCAACGGCATCACGATATTTTATCAAGAGATTAATGAAATGAACATTGTAACCGAATTATTTCTCTGGTTATCCTCGGTCCAGTGGCGCAACGTGAAGATATGTACGCTCTATGCCGCCAATGATGCTAGTCGCTGCAGCCCCGAAGTGCAATCCTATACTCCCATTCGCCTGAAGACTCCTTGGAAATACCCATGCTAATGCTGTTGCATGTCCGTTTTGACACACCTTTGACCACAAAGAAGGAAAAGAAAAGAAAAGAAAATCCGAAGAGCAACTGTATAAACATTAAGAAGAGCCGGCCTCGATACCTTCGTCAAAGACGTCGTCTTCATCATCGCTGTTCTCGCTGTCACTAGCAGGTTCCCATCCAGCTTTGGCGCGCAAGATGCGGTTTTCCTCCTTTAGAGCAGCGATGCGACGGCGATAGGGGAGAGTGCCTTCTTCATGTGCGCTTTGAGCCAGACGTAGGTTTTCGGACAGGCGCAACAATGAGGCCTGCCAGGCTTGGTGTGTGAGTTGGGCTTGGATGGTTTCGTTGCGCGACGTCTCAAGCAAGGAGTTGTAGTGTGCGTGCAGGGCTAGTGTGTGGGTCAGCGGCAATCCTTGCGTGAATGAAGAAAAGGCCTTACCGATGGTTGCGCTCTGGTGACTGTGGGCGTACTCGCGGACTTGTAGCTTGAACTTTTCGACTATCTCTTCGGCGTAGTCGATGACTTGGTTGGCTTCCTTGCACTCTGTTTCTAGTTCGGTGATTCGGGACAGGGCATCTGACAATTGGGCTTGGAGGGCGGTTGTGTCGACATCAGAAGAAGCATGAGGGGTATGAGAGACTGCAGAGAGCGATAAAGCTTCAGTATTAGTTAATGAAGGAGAGAAACAAGAATTAAACGAATGGGGTATCTAAGCGCCGTGGACAAGCAAGAAGAGCAAAACCATGAAGGACCGTACCATTAGCATCTCCGTTGGTCAGGACACCGTTTGCAGTGGGCCTGGGCTACAAGGAAGGGTGTGAGCAATTCGAGCATCTTTGCCATGTCCTTGTGGTTGAAGTGTACCTGGGCACGTGCGAGACCGTCCTGCAGCTCGTCGTACTGTTCGCGGTTCTGTTGCAGGACCGAACTCAATTCTTGGACCAAGGACCAGATGTGCTGCATGTCACTGTGGTGGCCGGCTGATGGCATGCCACCTCCGAGGGTGTAGGGAGCAGCCGGGTTGGCCATGGCAGGGTTCTGAGCGGCCATGTCACCAGAGTAGATGTTGCTGAGGGCACGCGCAAGGTGGTGTCTGATGGAAGGGTCGTTCAGCGAGACAAAGTCTTCATGATCGTCGGGGTGAGATGGGTCGAGGAGGTCTGGAGGGAAAGTGGGAGGAGGTGGCAGTGGACGCGCAACAGACGACTGGCTCTTTCCTAGAGTGTTGTTGATCCCAATGTCGCCAGGTCTTGGCGTAGTGTTGGCGTCTCTGGTTCTGAAGGCAGTGCGCGACGATGTGTTGGAGCCGACCGAGCTGGACCTGTCTCTGCGGTGGGATGATTGAGTCTGGCTTGACTCTTGGGCGCCGTCGGTGTTCGGTACACTCTCAAACTCTGTCTCTTTGGCGGGTGGGTCGCGGTCAAGTATTTGTCCTTCCTGGGGCTTCTCGGATGCGAGCTGCTCCTGGTGCTGAGACTGCTCAAAGTTGGCGACGAATTGGTCTAGTTCTTGTTGGTGCTCTTCTTTCTCTGTAAATGTGTTGTCCAGGTCAGCCATGGGTCCCTAAGATAACATGGCTCGTGCGCAATGCCGGCGGCGGCTCGGCCCGTGGCAAACATACCTTCGCGTTCGCGTCTGCGTCCATCTCTGATCCTGCGCACTTCATCAACACTCACACACATGAGTCCTTCGTCCTCTTCGCGTCCTGTTCGAACCAATGCTCCACCTCCCAGAAGCATGTGTTGGATAGCCACCACTGGATCGTCAGCGCGAGGAAGAACTGCCGCCTCTGCTGTCTCTGTCTTGCGTCTGATCAACAAACTCGGCTGTCTGGTCGAGTAGTTCTGGATCTTTGGGTCGTCCGCCATCTCTTCGCCCTGCCATTCCGAGTCTGCTTTCTCCGGAATGCTTTCTTCGTCTGCCATACTGATACCCAGTCCAATGCCCAGTCCGAGATCCTCTTGGCCTGAGTCGCGTTCCAAGGTTCTACCTCTTTCTTGAATTTCTGGAGCCCTGTAGAAACTCGATGGTCTTTCGGCCTTCTTGCGCAGTTTCATACGACGAAAGCCTTCGCCTACATGCGCATTGCTTTCACGAGGCATGGTTTTGGATGCACCACCTTGCCTGGCTGATGATTCAGGTGATGCGAGGTGGATCATGGGCTCTGAGTGCGTCCGGGTCACTGTTTCTGTCAGCCTGCTAGTATTACAGTAAAGATCTTGTAAGTTGCGCACAGCTTGTGTTTTCGATGGGGTAAGGACCGGCGCTTTCGAGATCAAGAAATCTGATGTCGGTGTCGGAATCGATGTCCAACTCCTCCAAGTGCACTAAGGCCAAGGTCTTTTGTGCGAGTCGTGGTGTGGGTGGTGGTTTTGGTGCTCCGTCACATCCGCTGCGCAAACTTTCACAGCCTGACACTGAGTTAATGAGGATTCCACAATCCGGCACTGTTTTTGTGTGTGCAACTCACCTTCTTGTCTGTTCGCTGTTGTTGATGTGTCCAGACGAGACTATCGTTTCCGACCTTGAATTGAAGCAGAACCGTTGTGTGGCGGAATCTGTATCAAGCCGGACGCGGCTTTTGACGCGGCGACATCCTCAACTCGAGCACCTCTCGAGATTTGAAACAGTTCACCCCAGTACTGGGCATCTGCCACAACGTATGCCGGAGGACGGCAATCATCATCTGGTCCAGGGAAGTAAGTTTCCAATGGGATATCCGCATCCTTGTCCTTGTCGCTTGCTTCCCGATCCTGCGAACTTCCCTCTGCTCCAGATGAATTGCTTGCATCTAAAGACTTTGTTGTCTTCCCAGGTTCTTGTGTCTCAGTGTCCGGTCCTGCGAGAGCATCTTCGTCTCGATCGCGCTGCGATTTCTCATTCGAGCCTCTTGTCTCAACCCCTGATGACTCGGACTTTAGGGGAATGGCCGTTCTCAGATCAAGATGCAGCAGGCTCGTCTCGGCCTCCAAGTAAGTCTTAATCTTGACAGTTGAGATGGATCTGCCAGGCATCCTGAAGAGCCCGGTATCATCCTCAGAGATCCACTCTGCAGTCTCGTGATCCTCGTTACTAGAGTTGCACACGGCATTCTTAAGCATGAAGGAGTCTTTTGCCCGTGAGCCAGCCTTTCTTGCAATGATTACACCGCGTTGTTTCCTGCTCACAGATGCAATGTAACCTCTAGGGTTGCCAGCCTTGGAGGTCGCTTTTGCCCCCCTCCGACCTCGAGAGTTTCTGCTGAAATTCTTCACGTTAACATCGTCGCTGGTTTAATGTGGTTTGAATTGTCACTAACCCTGTTGTTTGTGTGCCTCGCACAACTTTCGAAGATAGTCTCCCTCCAGCCGAAGCAACACTGCTCCTCACACCTTGCGTGAGAGCGGAATCCTTACGAGTTTGGTCGGAAGGTCCAGCAAGAGGTGATTCTTCGTCAACAGAAGCGAGTGAGCCTACATCTCGGAGCCGTGGTTGCTCTGCATCTATTGCAGGTGTAGAGTGTTCAGATGCTTGGGAAATTTGCCAATTTCTTGGTGGATCCCAACCAGGCGGTGGGGGATGTCTTCTTTTGACTAGTTCTTCAAGGTATGCATTTGCTTGTCTGGAATGAAGCACATGTGCTTCCATGAGCTGATCCTCGGACATTGACGCCAGGGCGGGCGTAGTACTAGGAGCCTGTCCTTGGAAAGTGGGTGGCAGAGGACTTCTCGGATTATCCTTCGACCTTTTGCCCAAAGCTGGGACAGTTGTGTGAGGCAACAGACTCTTGATGGCATGACTGATAGTGTTCTTCCCAGAGGGTGATCCAGAAGCTTCGGATCGTCGGTGAAGGCTGGCAGTCTCGTGAACGACACCACTGGTAGCCTTGCTCCTCGAGGTCAATCGTGATTCGAGAGGGTTGTTCTCTTTGTTCTTTGGCGAGGGAGTGGCCGTGTCATCTTGCTCCATAGTGCAGATTGTCGAATTATGTTGAATTGAATACCCTGTACTAATGTCTGGCGAGGAATACGATGTTCTGCTATCAGGGCTGATATTCATGAAGATGAGGTGTGCGATTGTGGAGGAACAAATGTACGCAACCCATACGAAGCGATGGAAGTCGCAACAGATGGTGGTTTCCTAAACAGTACCAATCCGCAGTTTCTCAAATTCGCCACGAATACCAACAGGCAGCTAGCATGGATGTTTTCTTGTCCCGAAGCTACCTGGCGAGCTTGCATCACTACGATAAGCATGCAACTAGGTTATATCGATTGTTCATCGAGTATGGTCGAAAACACAACTCTTCTGCAATGCAGGCCGTTCACGAAAAAGTTCATCATTTAGCTCAATAGTCAATGTCACAGAGACAACTGCCATAGTTCATTTTGAATATAGCGTCTACCATCTGCGGGGATCTATTGCACATTGGAAATTTGTGAATAAACACTCAGTCGACAGCTCTGCCGGGCTTGCGACCCCAAACCTCGTCGGCATCAGACTTACCCTTTGTCTCGGGCACTGCCCAGAACACGAAGCCAGCCAAGAATGCAGCAAAAGCGGCGAAGATGAAATAAACCTTACCACCACCAAGCTTCTCGTTGACGATGGGAAAGAACTGGGCAACCACAAAGGTGGCAATCCAGTTGGCTGCCAAAGCCCAACTCTGAGTTGCGCCAACAGCGTCAGGTCCAACGAGCTCCGAGGAAAGAATAAAGGGGACAGGACCGAGACCTAATCCAAAGGATGCCACAAACGTCAAGACTGTAATGGCCGACAGAACAGGGATGTGCCTCATGATCCCAATGGCCAAGAGTAAGGAAGAAACACCCATGCCGAAGATGCTTGCAAGGAGACAGGCCTTGCGGCCAAGCTTGTCAGTCAACGGGGCACAAGATGTGGTTACAACGATGTTCAAGACTGCAACCAGGACGTTGAGCAAGGCAGCATTCGCCGAGAGCAGATCCGAGAGCAAAGAGACACCATACATGACTATTGAGTTGATACCGCA
Organism: Aureobasidium sp. EXF-3400; assembly: GCA_024195585.1. Classification (NCBI taxonomy): domain Eukaryota; kingdom Fungi; phylum Ascomycota; class Dothideomycetes; order Dothideales; family Saccotheciaceae; genus Aureobasidium; species Aureobasidium sp. EXF-3400. The sequence goes on from SWBL01000061.1 coordinate 148,743, forward strand.
AAGCTGTTGTCCAATCATAATGACAACAACTGCGATGACGGCAGGGCGAGAGTCAGGATTCTTGAGGACAGCAAGAGCACCAAGCGCTTCGAAAGCTTCCTTGGTCTTTCTGCTTGTGGAGGCATCAGAGGAGGGTCCGCTCTGTTCAATACCGCCGGCAGGCATGCGGTCTTGGTTTGACAGAAGACTGTCCTCCTCATCTTCCATATCTTGCGAGCTCTCAAGTCCCCAGCCCTTGACCTCATCATCGATGTTGGCTTTGTGGCCTCTTAGCTTGCGTAGGACGCGTTTTGCTTGTCTCTCCTTGCCATGATCAACAAGCCACTTTGGACTCTCTTGGCCACCAAGGAATAGGCCGACAGCTTGAACGATACCAATAGCTCCACCAACGGCGAGGATGATTCGCCACAGAGAGCCTTTGCTCAAGAAAAGACCAAGCAGCTGTGCAATGAAGATGCCCATGTTAATCATGATTTGGGTGAACGCGCCAAAGAAGCCCTTCTCGTGAGGAGGAGCGACCTCGGAGATGAAGATGGGTGCAACGACAACAGAAGCACCGGCGCCGAGACCGCTGATGAAGCGTCCGATGGTCATAAGAGAGATGTCGGTAGCGAGAAGCTCGAAGATTGGACCGACGACGAAGGGAATGGTGCTGAAAAGCATGGACTTGTAGCGGCCATATCGGGCTGAGAGAGGACCTGCACTAAGGGCACCGAGAAGGCCACCCAAGGTGAAGATGGATGAGACCAAGCCAAACTGGGTCGAGTCCATGGGGATACATTGCGGCAGACTTGGGGCGACTGTAGATGAAATGGACTTCTTCTCGCATGTTATGACAGATTGAGGGGCATTGAACTCGGCCTGAGAAGGTGGATGAGAGGTTAGGAAGGGATGCTACCGAGTTGCAGCAAAGAGGGCTACATACAAGATGGAAACCGAAGAGCAGAGGGCCGATAGTGGACACGAGGAGGATGTAGACAAAATAAGGCGTGAGATCCTTGAACCACGACTTGATATCCATAGCGGATTTAAGCTTTGGTAGACCTGAGAAGGAGAAGACGCGTCGCTATGGCCAGACGTTTGCAAGAAGGAAATCGAGTCTTGCAGATTGAGAGGCTTCGGAGCTCGCTGAAGCTGCTGCTGTCAGAAGGTGCCGTGTGTCAGAGTGACATGGTCAATATCGACATGGCTGGGAAGCTCGACAGTGGAGCCGCAGCCGTTCTCGAGACCGTGACAGTCACATGCGGGCCGTGGCAGCCGTGAAGCTTGCCCTTTGGCGGATCGGATGCCTGCTCTCTCGTTGGTTGAACAAGAAATGTTTCCTACACCAACAAGAGGCCACTTTCTATCGGCCACATCATCTGCTCCCTCAGCCTCGTATCCCTTCACCTTTTGGCCTCACCGCATATCTCGCTGTTTGCCCGGGCCGTAGTCTCTCTTTGTCCCTCCCGGTGCTTGCCCGTCCCGTCGTGAGCTCGGCCCAACGCTGAAACTCTGCCTCGCGGTGGGGTATGCATAAACCAAGCACAACTTAATCCGCCGCCATGATCACTTCAACCTCTGCTGTCTCAAATGTGCCTCCCTCTGTGAACGCTTCTGCCGCGCCCACCAACAACCCGCCTAGTTCTGCTCCAAGCGTCAGAAATGCAAATTCCTCCGCTCCAGGAGGCAACCTGACCTTCAAACGCAAATTACACTCCGCTTTTAATGGTATCTCGTTACACCTTCTTTCTCTCTCTGTATTATGCACTAGTGAGCATCTATCAGCTGACGCCTGCACTCAGAGCCTGCAGATACCAAGATGTCGTCGATGGGATATACTAGCCAGAGGCGAATCAATGATAACTACGATGTGGTAGGTTTCATTAGCAGCGGTACCTATGGCAGGGTGTACAAAGCCCGCAACAAATCTGGAAGAGGCTCCCATCCCGTTCTGAGTCGAAACTCTGGAACCCCCATCGAGGCTTTCGCTATCAAGAAGTACGTAAAACTTCATGGCTTCTGGACAAAGGCTGACTTGTTCTATCTAGGTTCAAGCCCGACAAGGAAGGAGAACTACAGTATACGGGCATATCACAATCTGCTATACGAGAGATGGCTCTCTGTACAGAGCTATCCCACGAGAATGTCATCTCACTTGTTGAAATCATTCTGGAATCGAAATGTATATTCATGGTCTTTGAGTATGCAGAGCACGATCTTTTGCAGATCATACACTGGCATACCCAACATCCTCGTACTCCCATTCCGGCACCTACGCTACGCTCCATCATGTATCAGCTTCTAGAAGGACTGCTTTACCTTCATCGCAATTGGGTCATGCATCGAGATTTGAAGCCTGCCAACATCATGGTCACATCTGCCGGTGTCGTCAAGATAGGTGACTTGGGCCTTGCACGACTATTCTACAAACCACTTCAAGCCTTGTTTGGCGGTGACAAGGTTGTTGTCACCATCTGGTATCGAGCGCCTGAGCTTCTACTCGGAAGCCGACATTACACGCCAGCGATCGACACATGGGCAGTCGGCTGCATATTTGCCGAACTGCTAAGTTTGAGACCAATCTTCAAGGGCGAGGAAGCAAAGCAAGACTCCAAGAAGACGGTACCATTTCAAAGAAACCAGATGGGCAAGATTGCTGAAGTTCTTGGTATCCCGAGGAAGGAGAGCTGGCCACTACTCCAAGCGATGCCTGAGTACCCTCAACTACAGACTTTGGCCGCCGGCAATCCTGCAGTTCAACGGCCAATAGGCTTGGACAAATGGTGGGACAATCTCACTCGAAACAGTCAATACTCAGCCGCAAATATGCCTGCACCACACCGAGATGGACTAGACATGCTCAAAGCTCTGCTTGAGTACGATCCTCTGAAACGACTGAGCGCTGAGCATGCCCTTCAACATCCATACTTCCTTCATGATGAAAGCAACTTACCAGCGGCACCTCCCAAGAACTGCTTCGAAGGTGTTGAGCACAAGTATCCTCCTCGGAAGGTCAGTTCCGAAGACAACGACATTCGAACGGGCAGTCTACCAGGGACGAAGAGAAGTGGACTGCCAGATGATTCGTTCCTCAGACCACCGAAACGCGTCAAGGAAATATGAAACCATGACCATGCAAGATCAACCTTCCATGAATCACGGATGGCTACAATACGACCACTTCGCCATTGCGGAATCGGTGGTTTCTATGTAGGAAGACAGCTCCAATGACAGTTGTAGTCGCAACAACACGACAACATCAGACTGCATGCCGCATCTGGCCTGCGAGCAGCCATGTATCATGAAACAACAACTCTATGCTCACGAAAGAGGCTCGGCGATAGACGCGAAGTACCTAACGCTTATCAATGCTTGTCAAGAGTAGCAATGCCTACCTACGAAGGCTGTCCAGAGTACTCGCCTCGTGTAGGAAGCGATCCACAAAGTCGAGGGATTGTCGGTTTCGCACTTGGAGAGATATGCTAAGAACTCATGAGTCTGCGTCTATATTCAGATCTTGAACAGTGCATAGTCCGACATGAACAAAGCTGAATATATTCTTTTTCTTCGAATGTATATATTTTTAGTCTATCAAATGATCATGTCAGAAATTGTCGTTGTGGTTGGCTTTGAGCGCCGCAACTCATGAGGCCGTGCACAGGTGTGGCTGCTGATCAGCTCTTCGGTCTTCCTTGTGAACGCTCCATTGCGTACCTTCGTACCTACCGTATTCTTCAGACATCTTGCCCTTATACAATACAGTCGCAACCAAATTTCGGGCACCATGGCGGACAATGAATCAAAATCGAATTCTGAATCGCAGAGGAGCGACCAAGACCAGACACGTCTCCCGACCCAGGCCGAACTCGATAAAGTTGCTCAAGTAAACATTTTGGACAAGAATGGCGACAAGAAGCAGTTCGGCGCACTCTGGAGTCGTCATGGAGATATGCCGCGTCGAACGATCGTTATTTTCATCCGTCACTTCAACTGCGAAGTAAGTAAAGCTTATCAAGTAACAACAAACGCTTGTGACGTCGCTGTAAATATTGATTAACATTGAAGTCGTGCGCGGATTACGTTCGTGCATTGTCGAAGGCATTCTCCCCTGAGGATCTGGCATCTAGGCCTATACCCACCAGGCTTACCATTGTGGGCTGCGGCAGTTATACTTTTATCTCGACTTACCTCGAGCGCACTGGCTGCAAGTTCGAGATCTTTACGGATCCAACTCGTGTCACATACGACACACTTGGTATGACGTGCAACTTGGGGTTGGGGAAGAAGCCAGACTATATTGAGAACAGTTTCGTGGGAACATTGATTGGTACCGCGAATACTTTGATGACCTTGACCACTTCATCTGGAAAGAAGAGTCAGAATGGTGGAGAACTTATCTGGATCGATGGGGATATTCAATGGACAAGGAGGATGCAGAACACACGCGATCATGTCGAGATTGAGGATTTGAAGCGTGTATTGGACAACCAGGAAAAGAACCTCGGGAAGGGCGTCACCGCATGAGCTCAGATTAACAACGCACAATATTCCTTCTTCCCACAAGCCCAGAGACTCAGCTTAGCAAATATAACCTACCAGCTCAGACAAGGTGCTTTATGATATGGAAACACTTGACCAGGGTCGCTCCAGCGACGAAACAAGAACCCCTCAATGCCTCTCCAGGAATGTCAAGATGCCTCTGAAACGCGCACACGGGCTTCACTTCGAATTCAGTCATGTCCATTACCAGGGGAGCGGCCGTTGACACCACTAGCCCAATATATCTCGATCTGCGACGCCTCCTCTTGCGCGTTTCATACGCTGTGGTATGCCGCGATGCGGAGGATCTGCACGAGGAGAAGGAGGGAGCCGCATGCAGCGGCGCGCAGGTATGGCACCAAGACAGCAGACATCACCGTAGCTGTTCCTCTAAATGTTCTGGTTCGACAAGTGAGCTTCCAGAAATGCAAGGAAAATCTGTGACCAAGCGTGACCACTTGAGTGGAACCAGAGAAGCGCGGGCGTGTAGCCCTCGAGAGCTGGAACGTGAACGAAGCGTGCTAGGCGCCCGGCCGGCTGTCAAGGCACGGCCGCACCAATCACAAAGAGACGATCCATCTAATTTGTTTGCATCTTTGAAACTCAAAGAGCGGTGCTTTTTTGTTCAGGAGCTTCACCCGCGGCAGGATTTCCAAACAATGAAAGCCATGGTGCCAGCAACATCCAAGGCGCATTAGTGGACTGGACCGTTAAGAGATGTAGCCTGTCATGTGGCAGATGAGGGAAATTTGGGAGACGACTTGAATGGCTCTGACGAACAAACGAAGAATCTCCTGAAACGGCTCTTGTCCTCAAAGGGTATAGTACGGCAACGGGTTCGCTCTTCCCTCGCTCGCAAATGTGGCATCGTGCGCCAAGCAGGGCAGGAGTTGAGCTTTGTCACTTTCCTGCCGCTGGCCCCCCCCTTCGACCAGAGAAAGAAGGGTTCTTTCTTCTTTCTCTTTTCTTCTCAGTGTGCCCATTTGCAACTACTCGGCGCCCGTCCTTCCCTTTCTGCCTTCATTTGGTGACTGCAGCCTTGTTTCATTCTTACCTGTTTGTGCGTCGAACCTTTTGCGAATTTAATAATCTGCCAAACCCGGAAGGCGCTTTCTCACCCTGGGCGCGCTCAACTGTCTAGCCTCTCGACGCTGTGTTCTTGTAGACCAACTTCACAGTCATCTCTGAGCTTGACACCTGGCCACTCATCACTCTGGAACTCTTCGGTTGCCGAATTTAACCAAAACATCTACACACAGCTGCCTGTCTTGAGCACTAGCGTCAACGTGTGCCTGTTAACAGTTCTGTCCCGATCGACGCGTTGGTCCTTGACATCACACCCGTACAGCAACACGACAAACACTTTCTATAGTGTAATCCATACGCATACAACACGTCTGTCTGGTTGAAAGACCGACAAACATTTATCTACTCGGCTACATCTCATACCGCGCTGGTTCCCCGGATCTCTCGGATCCCAGCGACCGTTTGTGTAATATCAGTCCAGCATCACTTGGTGTAGCTGCCTGCTTGTCAAGCACTTCACCTCCCTTACCCTCTCTCTACTTCTGTACAAGACCCGACCTTGACGACAGGCTTCCTGGCTTGCCCATATTCTCACTGGTCCTTCGACATACTGTCAAACAACACGCTCCGCGTTTCTGCACGAAGCACATTTAACGACTCTCCGCATCATCATCTTCACTCAGCATTATCGACATCATTTCTGCCCAGATCTCACCTGGTCTTACGAATCAAACTGTAATAATGAGCATGGACGCTGGCGGTCTCGCTCAGATGACTTTTAACGGTTTCTCTTCCAACGGCCTTGGCGCCCCCGGCTCTGGCTTTGCTTCTAGAAACAGAGGAGGCCACAACCACAACCACAACCACAAGCGCCTCAGTGTTGGTCTCCCTCAGCATATCAACCCTGCCGAGAACCACTGCGACTCAAACCCTACACCTCGCACCTCGCGATCCCACCTCCTCGCTGGTCTTCGTACCGCACCAAAGACGCCCTCCGTGCCTGCTTCCGCTCCTTACAACCAGCTAGACTACCAGTCTCAGCTGAGTGGCATGGATGTCAACACATACAATGCGTATATGCAAAGTGTTCCCCAGTCAGCCACCGCTGCTGGCTTCAGTGGCAACCACTACAGTGGTCGTCAGCAACAACAGCAGCAGCAGCGTCAGCAACAGCAACAGCACATGTATTCTATGCCCGAGCAGGTCTTGGCCCCACCTACCTTCTACGGCCAGGAGGCTGAGATGGACCCCAACGTAATGGAACAGCTTCAGCTTACCAGCCTGTTCCTCGCTCAGCGTCAGCAACAACTCCAGCAACAGCTCGCCGCTATTACTGCTGCTGCCAACACTGCTCAGTTGCAAGGCTTGAACCTCAACCAATTCCAGCAGCCCATGTCTCAACTCAATGCGTATGGTCAGCAGCGCGCTCAGCAGCAACAGTCGCCCATCGAGGTCCCTGGTCAACCTGGCCTTTACCTTGTGTACAACCCCATGACTGGCCAGTACCAATACGCAATGGACAACAGTGCTCAGTCACCTATGTCGCCCGTCTCGCAGAACCAGAATGGTTTCTTCAACATTGACACTCCCCAGAAACAGCAACAGCCTGTCTTCCGTGCCGAGATCTCCCCGCCACCCACCGAGCGTCCTACCCCAACCGGCTCTCGCTCTATTACTCCTCCTAAGAAGACATCTTCACCTGCATCGAGTCTTGCTCACGTCGAGCCGCTCCCTCCTCCGTCTGCCAACGCCTTCCGTCGTGGTCACAAGAAAGCATCTTCCCTTGCCATCAACGCCCTAACAGGAGCATCCGATGGCCCCAAGACAAGCAATATTGCTACTTTCGGCTCTGCAAGAACAGTGTTCCCACCAACCCCCATGACAGGCACCTTCGGACCTGGTGCTGCTCGTGCTGGAGAACATCCTGTTCGCCAACCTCGTGGCCCACCTCCGCTTGAGGAGCTTATCGCTCTGCCCACCAGCAAGCACGAAGGCAGCAAGAACTTTGCAACTCGTCAGCGTCGTCGCGCTCTTGACAACCTCGTTCGCGCTGGCTCGTTCCGTCGTGCTGTCAGTGGATCTCCTCGCAGTAGCCCCGTTAGCGAGCGTGAACTCAACTTCCAGTCAGAGGAGGATGAGCCCTGCTTCCGCAAGCAGAGCCCCATTGGCAGCGAGCGCAACGCTAAGAGAAGCTCTAAGGATAGTCTCGAAGGTCTTGGTGCAGGCGGCGCCGTTCAGACTCCAGTCAGCGAGAAGGGAGATGCATTTGACATGGGCTCTTTTGCCAAACAGCTTCCCAGCCCTATCCAGCAGGGTCTCGGCCGCAGACACATGATGTTGGGCTCTGTTCTTAGCGCAGCTGAGAAGAGAAAGAGCATGTTTTAGAGTGAGTGGTGGACATAAGTACGAGTGACACAGACGATGCAATTCCATTTCTGGATTCAATGCGTGGTTGGGCAAGACTTTATGATTGGGCACTGGGTTTGTGACGGGGTTGGTAACACGAAACGTGTCAAAGGCTTTTCATTTCTATCCTCAAGTTCCGGCAAAGGCAATGACTTAGGGGCTGTGCCCTGGAGTCTCGTGCAATCGAATTGCCTGGAGAGGGGCGAGTTATTATTCTTCTCTTTATTTTGCCCCCAGCAAATGCCACCCGATTAGCTTTTAATCGATACTTCTCGCAGAATTAGAGAAAACTTTCCATGTACTCTTGTAACATTTGTAGATGCGTAGATGGTTGCCGAGATGAGTGCCATGCCATGCCACGATGTCGGTCTTCAAGGATCCGTTCCGGTGCCCCGCAACAGGGCTCGATCTGTGCCCTATTTCTCCACCACTTTCTTCATTCCTCTCCACACAACTCACCACAATTGACCACAATGGCCTCTATCGAAAGCGTCGCGAATACAGCAAAGAAGTTGGAATGTCGGTTCTGTCAGAGAATCTATTCCAAAGCAGAGCATCTGACAGTATGGCAAAGCTCGTCGACTATTGACTGATCGGTTTCTGACATGCCCTTTCCAGAGACATGAACGTTCTCACACAGGCGTACGACCGTTTACTTGCAAAGAGTGTAATCGCGCCTTTAGTCGACAAGACTCATTGGCTCGCCATGAGAAACTCCATCTGCGAAGAGAGGGCATGAAATGTGCCTCACCTGCCACTTCGGCCTATACGCCAGCCAAATCTCACGCTTTGCAGCATTTGCTGGCGGCCGATGACGAGATTGACACTCGCAGTTATGTACCACCCTCAGATCATGGCACCACGCAGGCCTGGCAAGAACCATCGTATCGTGTCGAGTCCGATATATTGGATATGAACTGTGCAACAGATCTTGACTTTCAGTTGATATGGCCTGATTCTGAGGAGCTGTTCCAGTCAATCATGTCTACGGATACGACCTCACATATGCCAGTGGGCACTTTACCATTCCCGCAGGGCCTTGAACAATTTACGCCAACCAGCCTCGACTCGCCCACTTCCTTCGATGATCGAGGATCAGCTATAAAGGCCATCCCTAACGGTGGTGGACACCAGGCTGTTCATGGTGTCAGCAAAATGATTTCGAATCTGGTGAGTGAGTGCATGCTGTGTCATGCATGCCCTAGCTGACGTTCCTAGTCGTCGAGCATCACCGCAGAAGCTGAGGCTACATCTATTACTTCGGTGTTTCTAGATGAGTGCCTGCACATGTTCTTCGTTCGCTTTATACCTACGTTTCCTGTCTTGCATCGCTCCACATTCGTGTTCCGAGAATGTACACATCCATTGCTCATCAACGCCATCGCCATAGGCTCACTATATCTTGGTCCAAAGGACTCTATTGCGAAAGGTGAAGCCTTGTGGCGCCTTTCTCATACAGCAATTGCGACTTCCGTACGCCTCTTGTCATGAAGTTCGATGACACGAATGCTGATTGTTTATGCAGTGGCAGAGTCTTATCACCCATCGAGGGCCGAACGATCCGTGCAACGGACTTCAACTGGTGTTGGCTGCTTTGCTCGGTCAGGTCTACGCAGCACTCTCGAAGGTCAGAACTCATGCTGAATATCGTCCATTCATCACTGACAAGTCTCCAGAACCGGGTACTTCGAACCACATCGCAGATATTCCATGCTCTCGGCTTCTCATGGGCAAGGCATTGCGGCATGTACGACAACGACACATACTCAATAGACGATTTACCTGCACTGGACGCCTCTCCAGCGGAGAAAGACCGTCAATGGAAAATCTGGGCTGCTCATGAGATTCAAAGAAGGGTGCTCCTCGCTCAGTACATCCTAGATGGCCTTGTCTCCTCGGCTAGTGGCAACCCTACCTCGACGCGGCACGCTGCTAACCAGCTTGGACTACCCTGCGATGAGAGCCTGTTCGAAGCAAGTACTGCAGATGAGTGGCTTATCAAGATGCGATCACAACCCAAGCAGAATGTCTCGTTCCGGAGCATTTTCCGATCGCTGTTCCTACCAGCTGATATTGGAAGACTACCGGAGCACACTCTGACGTCCTTCTCGTTGCGTGTAATCTTGGAGGGCGTGCAGTCGCTTGTTTCGGACTCTACTGATGGCCCATCCGTTGGCGTCCCAACACGCTCTGAAATTCGCAGGGCGCTGGCTCAAGTCCACGAAAGCATCACTAAGAACACGATATCCAGTCCCGAGACGCTTGAGGCCTTGTTGCGATGGCATTCGATCTGTCTCGATGCTGCCACAGATTCATCCATGCTTTGTCGTCATCTGTGTGCTCGCTACAACATTGCACAGCATGTGCTAGGAGGTAGCAGAGGTCTGAAGGCAGGACTGGATTTGGTCGCTTGGGCAAAGACCGAAGACGCCCGCAGAGCGTTGCTTCATGCCGTCGCCATCCAGGATATTGTGGAACAGCTTCCTCGCGGTCGTGCTCACGTACTTCACATGCCTAGTTCACTGTTCGCTGCAGCTACGGTGTACAGTGTCTTCTCATTGGCAGGTCACACGACAGTCAACCTGCCTCGCGTCGTGGACTGGAAGGATGCACTCTTCACCGAAGTCGACCCTTGTGTCATCCTTGGCGACCTTGCGGGTACATCGGCGGGATCGAGCACGACGAGAAGATTCGTTCGTGGCGAGAAGCTTTCCGGCAGCGGTTATGAGTCTTTGACTCGCAACTTGTTGTACGAGCTCAACTCGATGCAGAAGCTGTTCCGTTGCCTCAGCTCACAGTGGGGACTCGCATATGACATGGAGTCTCTGTTGAACTCGTGGATATCCCTTTGTCACTGAGAGCACCTGTCAGGTATGAGTGCATGATGAGTTCAGTCTAGGAGTTGGGAAGGATTCTTTGGGTTAAGGGCGTAGTGTCATTTGGGGCTATCTACATTCTCTGTTCAAATTGTCAAGCTGGCATGATTTTGCAAGAGCAATGTAAATTTCTTGTCCTTGTTCCTTACTTCTCATCTTGGAAGACTGTGGTCAAAGTGCCAATGTGTGGGTGAACCTCGACCGAGAACTCATCGCCGTCTCGCAAAAACTCCTTGGGGTCCTTGCCCACACCTACACCAGCGGGAGTTCCAGTAAGGATGATGGTGCCAGCGGGCAAAGTAGTGCCTTGCGAGCAAAAGCTAACGAGCTTGGGGACGCTGAAGATAAGGTCGTCGATGCCAGAATCTTGCATAACATTGCCGTTCTTGCTGCCCTTGATGTGAAGCTTGCTTGGGTCGGGGATCAACTTTGAGCTCGCCAGTACAGGACCAATAGGGCAAGCACCATCGAAGCCCTTGCTGTAGCACCACTGGCTCTGGGCAAACTGAGCGGCACGGCTGGAGACGTCGTTGGCGGCAGTGTAACCAAGGACATAATCGAGGGCTTCAGACTCGGAGACGTTCTTGCAGGACTTGGAGATAACAACGACGAGTTCTGATTCGTAATCTGCCGTATCGGACTCTTTGGTGTGCTTGGGGATAATGGTCGGGTGAGGGTAAGGGTCTGCGAGCGAGGTGGCTGGCTTGAGGAAGATGACGGGCTCTGATGGCGCGGCCATCTTGACTTCTTCGGCATGTCTCTTGTACTGTTGTTTGTTGTTAGAAGCTACCTGAATGCCAGAATAGAGTCAAGTCTTACGTTAAGGCCAATGCAGCGTATCGTGCCAACCTCCTCTTGTGACAACGGCGACAACAGTCTAGCAATCTTCTCGGTCTTGTCTGACAGCGAACCAGGGTTCAGAGCGGACTTTCCACTGAAGACCTTGACTTCGACCTCATCGCCTTTGCGAAGAGCGAGACCAACATCGACTTCAGCATCGACAGGCTCGCCGATCAGGATTGCCTTGGAGTCGCTGGCTGGGACGAAACGGACGAGGCGGTTGAAGGACATGTTGGTATTGGTATGGGGTATCTATGATATCGAGAAAGAAGATCAAAGGTCGTTGAACAAAACAAAAGGCTTAGAACATATGCCGATGTCGCGCAATGGGTGCTATCGCGAAACGCATCAAGTCCCGCATACGAGATCCGCACCCTCGAGGACACACCTTCCTTCCCCACCTGTACCCCTCTAAGGTGGGGAAGGAACACTCGACCTACTCTTCGGCCGAAACCATGCCGAAGACCGAGACAGAACCAGCAGAAGTGTCCTCGATTGACTTGGAGCTGTATACAAGTCCAGGTCAGAGAAAGGAACAATGCGAGGAGGGTAAGCAGGTTTCAGCGCAAGTTATTGCTTCTGCTTAAGGTGCTTCCCACATGTCGAAACAGCACCACACGATTGTTTGCTGGTCAGAGCTCTACAGAAGCAGGGCTGTGTGGGGCAGTCACAAAGTGTTTTGACAAGATAACCCGATGACGGCCGAGAACATCTGTCCATGTAACTCTCTTCGAGCATTCTTGTCTTCTATTTCCCAGTCATACATATCGAACTCCGCACAAAATGTCGACCTCCAAGCCATTGGGACCTTTCAAGCTCGTCACGGTCAACACAGCACCTGAGCGTGCTTACAGATTGATTGGCCGTGTCGTCGAGAATGTCAAGGACAAGTACACAATCATCCACGCTGGAAACGCAGACAGTAGGTCGCAAGGAAAGGAAACATGGTAAACACACTGACTGACGCACGACAAAGACCAGGAACAAGTCCGCGAAGTCGTTACCAGATGCCAGCCGGATGTACTGGTGTGTGAACCCGAATACGGCCACGATACGGCGACGAGATACTGACAAGATGCGTATTGTAGTTCACAGCATCCATGTGGACACCCGAGGAAGCCAAGAGCATCCACGCCGAAGCCAAAGAAATCATGGGCCCGCAGCTGAAGACTTTCGCTCTGCCTCAGGGACTCCAGGTGTCAAAAGGACCAGACGCTGTGGTTGAGTTCATCGAGGAGAACTTGCCCGGTCTGCTCGAGGGTTAGACAAGAGAGGATTATATATACCAATGCACATTTTCCATGTTTCTCGATGAAGATGCATCAAAGAAGTTGATTGAGAGAACAAAGTCGAGCGTAGCAAGAGCAACGTCATGGTTTGCTCAGACTGGGCCCCACATAGCTACAGCAAACAGCGGTAGAGGCTCAATGTTAGGGTTACGCGTCTGCCATGGATGTAAATGGTAACAGACGACTGTGAATATGCACGATTGAAATGAAGCGAGATTAGGTGCATTGACAGGCAGGTGGAGGCGGTAATAGGGAGGGTAGACTTGTCTTTGAATTCCAAAAAGCAGCAGTGTTTAGACGGCAGCGTCGGGATGACGAAATGGCGATCATCGAGATCCGGGGCGCAGAGAGCTTGTTTTATGGAGTCGCTTTCTGGAAGCACTCAAAAGACCGTTGACGATGATGGCGTTGATAATGATGATGCTTGACTTCTTGTTCGTCCTTTATCGCGTCTTTCCAATCCTCCACTACCATCCCTGCACCCCCACTCCACACCCCAAACAACTGCTGCCCTCTCTCTCAACCCTTCTAATACCCCAAAGTCCCGACCATCGCAATCATGGCCGACCTGCACAAAGCGCTCGAGCAGCTAGGCCCAATCGACTGGGCCGATGTGCCACAGGACATAGGCCCATTCATGAAGAACCTCTTTGAGAACGGCGAACTCATCTGCAACTCAGTCCCGCCTCCTCCTGGCGGCAAGGCCTACGAGGCGTCCGAACCTACCCAGCCCAAGCCCGACATTGCAAAGTCGTCCAAAGACGTCGTCAATTCAGATGCCCGTCCCGTCGACCCTCACCCCGAGCAAGCCGCCCTGCAAAAGTCATGGGGAAAGCCCATGAAGTTGAACGCCAAAGACAATCCTCTGGGAATCTCAGTCTACAAGATGGCAGGCAAAGATAGACACGGCGCGTGGTTCGCTCGCAGGCAGGTCCTCGAGGGCGTCTCTATTACAAAGATGCGCAAGGCCATGCAACGCGAGTTCGCAGAGTCTTTGGCCCAATCTGGTGGCCCTGGTGCTGGCAACGTCCGTGGCATTGGCGGTGACCGCAAACTGGACAAAAAAGAAGTCGAAAACGTGGGCAAGATGGAGGCTCTCCAGCTCAGTGCCCAATTCCCTGGCCCCACAACTCCCAGAGAATTCATTACTCTGCTCTTGACCTCAGAGAATGCCTTGTCCGACAAGACTAGCCAGGACAAGCACCCTATTCCAAGACACTTCATGGTCATCTCCAAGCCACTCACACACCCCGATACTCCTGACCGCGAAGGCTATGTCAAGGGCTCCTACGAGTCCGTCGAACTGATCCGCGAAATTCCTTTGAACCCCGCCCCAGAGAACGAGAACGTTGCAAACGATGACAAGCACGAGCTCAATCCTGTCGAATGGATCATGATCACACGCAGTGACCCCGGCGGTGGCATTCCTCGCTTCATGGTCGAGCGAGGCACCCCTGGCTCCATCGCATCTGATGTCTCCAAGTTCCTGGATTGGGCATGTGCCAAAGACGACATTCCTGATCCTGATGCCGATGAGGAACTGCAGCAGAAGGCCCAGGCCGAGCAGACTCAAAACAAGGGCCCTCCCCCGACTACTCAGCAGAACTCGCAAGCACAGCAACCCGCACAACAGGCTGGCGGCCTCCTCGCCTCTATCACCGGTGCCGTTGAAGCAGGTATCGAAGCCTATGCTCCAGCACCCATCGCTAACTACACCCACAACTACATGCATCCAGAGGACGACACCTCGGATTCTTCATCGTCTTCGGACTCATCAGACGCCGATTCTTTCGCCTCTGCTCAAGACCACCACTTAGATGTAGGCGACCACCCTGCACAACATCCCGCACATGATAGCACAGCCGTAGCCGCCTCAACAACCTCAATCGGCGGCGCTTCAACAGCTTCATCAACGAACCTGCCAATGGGAAGCTCGCACCACGACAAGGAGCTACGCAAAATAGACAAAGACCGTGCAAAGATCGAAGCAAAAATCCACAAGAAACAAGATGCCGAAGCCGTCAAGCTCGCCAGCCACAAAGAAAAAGACCCCGAAGACATTGCCAAATACCAAGAAAAGTACGACGCCGCAATGGCAAAGCTGTCCGAGAAGCGCGAAAAGGAACTCGCCAAGCTCGAGCAAAAACGCGAAAAGGAGATCTCAAAAGCACAGAAGAAGAGAAGCGAAAAGCTGAACAGAGATGAGGCCAGTAGAGTTGCTAGGGAGAGAGACGACTTTAGAAACCAGGTTGACATGCTGAAACGCGAGAACGGCCTGCTTAGAGAGCAAATGACTGACCTGCAGCGTGAAAACGCCATCCTCGTTGATAAGGTCAACAAACTTGCTGGAGTCGGTGCGCTCAAGGAGATCAAGACCGAGATCGAGCATCATTGAAGAAGTAACGAGTGCATTCACTTACGAAGTTGAGGATAATCCAGCATTAATGTCATCTTTCCTTTTTGTCCAAGTCTCAGGTCTTGTGCTTTTTTTCTTGTTGTTTTTGGCAGGCGGTCTTTGTGTGTCGTGCGCTCTCTCATCTTTTGCGCTTGTGTCGTACTATACAGCGACGGGTCAGGAGGAATTGATAGATGTGCGTTGCCTGTACAAGAATAGGGCAAACTTAGACATTCTTGGTACAGTTGGCAGCCTAGAACGACTCACAGTGTTCAATCAAACAACAGTCTTCATAACCTATACAGCTGCGCCGAGCTCGAGATACTGGTTAGTTAACCTAGTTGTCCAGCTCACAATATACCGAGTGGCCTCTAAGGGTCTCTCAATTGACATTGGACACATGAGTCTCGTACGACATCACAGAGAGCAAAATGGGCACAGCATATGTGTATAACTGCATCGCTAAACAACAGTTCTTCATGTGCTGGCTACTGTACACTCCTTGATTCATAATGTTTCAGTGTACAGAGATATCTTACAAATTCACATTCCTCCACCACTTGTAGATACAACTCCAAAAAGATCACGCAGCCTCAAACCCATTCATATATACAAATCATACTCTGTCGATCGTTTTTCACGTGTTGTCGGTATTGTTGTTCCCGTTGTCTTCAAAGCCATGCTCTGGCATCAACAATCCAGGGTGTGCGCCTCCAAAGTCCGGAAACAGGGAATTGACATCGAATCCACCAACCGAGTCTGCAGCAAATAGACCGCCTGCATCGTCGCCGAGCCCGCCCGCGCCGACAGAAGGTGGATCGACGTTGAAGGGCATGAACCAAGCAGAGCTTTGATCGTGCCAGGTGTTGTTGCTGTTCATGCCAAAGTCAAAGGCGTTGAGGTCGATAGAGAAAGGGTTGGCAGTGTTGGAAGAAGGGTCGAGAGATTGGTAGTGCGACATGGACGCGTCGAGGCTGAGCATGTTGCTGTACTGTTGTTGATCTGGTTGCTGCTGCTGTGGCTGTTGTTGCATCATGGCCAGTTCGGCAGGGAAATTTGCGTTGTTCTGAGAGCCCAAAACGCCGAAGTTGGGGTTCAGAGGCCCGCCTGTCATCTGTGAGACCGTGGCTGCTGGATGTTGTTGATGTTGCCCTTGGTTCTGCTGCTGATTTGGAAAGCCTGATGGGTTGAGTGCGGCTGACGCGGACGTCCCTGCCGCTGTGGCAGCTGTCGCTTTTGATTGAGCGTCTGCTTTCCCACGCTTCTTCCTAGGCGCCTTCTGTTTTGTGGTCTTATTTGCAGGACTCAGCTTTGAGAAAAACTCTTCTACGCTTTGCAGATCGTTCTTCTGGCCCATTACCGCGTCGGAACCTGGCTCTTTCTTGACATCTGCAGTAACAGGCTCTTCATAGTCTGTGCCGCTAACACCATGAGGATATCGATCGAACCAATCGCCATATTGGAAGATTGTGTCTAGCGGCTTTTGAGTATTGCCAGCTTGCGAACCTCGGAAAGCAGCGTCTGCATGTCTGCGATATAAGTCCTTGAGATTTTCTGTGACAAAATGAAACATTCCCCAGTGTTTCTTCATCCGCGTTAGGTACTTGATGTTCATCGCCAAGTTTTGTTTAGAAGACGCTTCGAGTGCTGGATTCTTCGAAAAGACTCCATAGATGTGGACTGTACTGGAGAAAAAGGCACAGTACCCGGCGAATGGTGCAACCACTCTATGGTCCATGGCTTCGTTGATCAAGACTGAAATCTGATTAGCTGCATCCAAGGCGGCCCTTCCACTTTCGGTGATGAACGCCTGAGGAGTGTCCCTGACGCTTGCTGACTTTGATCCTGGTGACGGTAGTGCGAAGCGGTTTGTGAAGCAGACAATCTGGTTACATATCAAGTGCATGAAGATGAATTGGTTGGCAATCTTCTCGCTTGCATGAGTCGCAAGATTCTCTTGCGACCAGTTGAGCGAAGATGGAAGTCCGGTTTGCCATTCACGGACAGCTTCCTTTATGGCGTGGAACTCTGATTTGGTAGACCACATCGGTTCTTTGTCTCTTTCCCTTCCTCCTAGATTCATGTAGCGGATCACGCGACCCCAGATGGCTACCAATCGGATCATGTATGCGGCTACACCCATGTTCTCGGTTGCTGAAAGCGCATGTGGTCCGGGGTTCTCGTTATTGTCAGGAACCGATCCTTCAAGTACTTCCGTTGTGCCTGGAATCTCAAATTGGAAAAAGTGCTCCTTGACTGGCAGTTGAGCTTGGATATACTGGTCGTTGACAAACAATGGTCGTTCTGTTCCAGATGAGTTGAACCGATCCATCTAAGCATGTCAGTCGCTAATTCAGTAAATTGCAGTTGTGGTGGTGTCTTGTTACCATGAAACAGGCCCACATGGTACGCCTCCTGATCTCTCTGTCGGTGAATGTGAGCTGTGCATTGCTCCCTGTAGCACGACTCGAAGTATCGTGGTCCAAATCTTTGTGCAGTTGTAGGGCGTACGCCATACGTTGCGCCATACCACCGAGCATCCAACTTCGACCACCTTGACACGTTCCGAATTCATGCAGACCAAGTATGAGGTATACTATGAGGATTGTGATGTTTGGCGAATCATATCTCTTCAAGGCGATTTCCCTCGCCGCGCTGGCCCAGTTCTCGCCTCGTAAGAAAGCAGGTTCCGTTTTGACGTCAGGATGTGATGAGAAGCGAGCAGAGATGGCGCACACGGCCAGAATGAGCACCGGCGGTACTTGTCCAACTTCAAGTTTTCGCATGAAGCTTGCTTTGTGTAGTAAGTGATAGCTTTGACCGTAAACATAATCAAAATACACTTCAGCCAGATGAATTTGCAACTCGTGTGGAGGCAATTGGTCGGCTCCTTCTTGAAGTAATCGACGTTCATCTTGCTCTTGAGGGCCAATCCTTAACCGAGCTTCTGCGCTTACACCAGACTTTGATTTGGACCAATCGTTGATGTCGTCGCCAAAAGCTGTATCGGCAGCTCTCTTCTTCTCGTTCTTTGAGGGTAAGCCTGGAATAGCAGGCTTGACGACAGCTCTACCAATGGTACCTATCCGACCTTGATCCTCCTTAGGCACTATTTTGATGACGCGCTCTTCCATTCTCTTCAGGCGTTTATCCAACATGGCCATGTAATCGGTCCTGGGAGCAGCCTTCCTGGTAGTGACCTTGTACACGCAAGGTATGCGAGAACGTAGACAATGCTTGCAGGCCGGCTTCTCGCCTGAACAACGGATCTTCTTGCGCCTACAAGCGATGCAAGCCAGGGGAAGTCGCTTGCGCTCCTTGCCTGCCTTGGTCTTAAGCTCTGCCCATGCTGGTGTTGGATCGGTCTTGTCTTTCTGATCGTCCTGAGTTGGCTGGCCAGTTGAAGGGTTTGTCGCAGGACCTACGGATCCTGGATCCTGGCCACTCACGGGACTGGTCGCATCAGAGTCGGCGATACTGCCAGGGTGCAATTGGGTGGGTAGCGGACCTGAGCTTCCGATGCTCATGCGATGGTGAAAATGGGCGGAAGATGGCGACTGACCATCACCAAGTTCGGGAATGGCGAAATGGAAGGGAGCATTGTGCATCTGAGGAGATATTATATGGCCAGGGTCGAAGGGAGCGTTGAAGGAGGTCAGATTGACCTCGAGGTCAGGAAAAGAATTTCCTGGCGTGTCGAAGGACGGCGACGTGTTTGGCGACATGGACATGATTTGAGAGAGCTATAACGGCCCATGTGGGGCCCTCTGTAGAGCTGCTGCGAGAGGGACTTGGACCAGCGCCGATGCCTGTTGCTTCAGGAGTGATTGATTGGCACGCCCGTCTCTGCCTGCGGCGCGCCCGAGGTCTCAGCAACCAGAGCGCTCGCCGCGTCGAAGACCAACGGCGATTGTACGTTGGTAAGCAAGGGCAATCCGATAGAGCCCCGCTTGGACGTGGAGACGGCGGCGCTTGCTTATAAATGATCCTCCTACAAGCGACGATGAGATGTACGGCGAATTTTGTCGCAACACCAGGGCCTCGCACCAAAAGGTTCAATACTTTAAGAGCAGTCACGCACTTTTAGTGGCTTCAGGGCAAGGAAGGAAACAAGCTTGCCTGTCCAACTGCCTTTACATGTTGCCGTTGTCGGGCATCTTTGGCCGGCGAAGACTAGACTGGACGTTGTTAAGGTTTCCTCCGATGTCTCCGAATGTGGAGCAAGTGGAGCATGTCGATTTCTTACTTAGTCTGTTCGACTGCGAGATATCTTTGCTGCGCTTCTACTGGCCAGATGCATTAGATACTGTCATGACCATCATCAAGAAACCATCTGTGTTGCATCCTCGGAGTTGCAGAACACAACTCCCTTTGCTCAAAAGCAACTGCCTTGAACGTCATCTTTAGGTACTCCTCCCCGCATCGGAGTCAACCTCCACAAAGCATCCACGTGCCATACTGCTCACTCTATCCAGCCCCTTGGTGCCTGTCAAACCTATAATAGCACTTGTATTGCATCAAGTAGCACATGATTGGTCGATGACTACTTCGGATGCTCCCGATTTTGTATTGTTCTTGTGTCATCTTCCTCCCCTTTTCATTATGCTTTCTATGCTGGTTCTGACCAATCCACCTGCTCTGTCGTGGCTGGGTTGCCTGCTTGTGCATAGCTCACCTTTAATCTCAAGCGCAACTTTTGAGGAGGAGGCTGTGATGTGCTATTAGCGCGTGCTTGGTCTGCAATTTTCCTGCTGTAACTTACTCCTTGAACACTTATGATACGCATTTGCTGTGTTGCCTCTTCTCCGCCATCCAACTCACTCGAGCTAATACCTTGCAATTGCAGCTTCTGGCTCTTGGGCACAGCAGCTTGCAAGCCAAGGTCTGTCAATCGCTCGAAGTTGCCCGTGTTTCTAAATCGAGCCATCACTTGCACTGCGGTAGCATTTCTCTGGATTTGGAACGTGACCACGAGCCCGTTCTTGTCGAAAGCTGTGTGAACTGGCGGTCCTTGCGTCTGCGGCGGCGGAGATGTCATTCCGCCAAACAAATCAGCACTTTGAGCCTGCTGTTGTGGCGGTGGTTGCGGGGTCGCTGTGGTCGATGGTGTGTCAAACAGGTCCATGATTGAGCTCATGTTACCAGCAGGGGCGGGCGATGTGGTGGGAGGAGGAGGTTGAGAGGGTATTGACACAGATTGACCGCCATCTAATATGTCGGCAAGTAGGTCTGCATTGTGTTGTGATCCGTTGATGGTTGAGCTCATGTCAACAACAGGCATGGTTGAGTCACCACCCATGAGGTCTAGAAGTATGTCCTGCTCAGTGACTTGACTAGGCTTCTTCATCTTGGGTACCTTGGAGTGTCGTTTCTTCGTAGCCTCACCCAACACTCGCTGTTCTTCGCGGATCTCTGGCGGTGGCATGCGCTCTAGAACGCCCCTGCGTACTTGATCGTATGCAAACAGGTGACCATACTCAACTGCACGCTGTTGGATTTCCACGTCGAGGTTGGTGTTGTTGCTCTCTAATAGCCTTCGCAATCTCTCGATCTGAGCGGGTTCCGTAAGACGAGTAGTAAGCTTCATAGCAGAGGTTATTATGTACTCCTTGACGATCTGACCGGCATAGCTGCTGTTGAGGATGCTAGTAAATAGGTCGACAATGTCGCTCTGCTTGACTTCTTTGACAAGCTCTTCTTCTTCGTACTGACCGCCACGCAGAAGAGCATCTCCATACTCACCAATTACCCAAGCACCTGCCAGGCTGAGTCCTTCTTGGGAGATGTCATCCTTGAGAGTGGCGTACAGCTTCTGGGCTGCATATGTTTGGAGCTCAGGAGTGGTTGCGATGAGTCGGACGAAAGAAGACAGGATTTGCTCCTTGACGTAATTACCAGCCAGCTTGAGAACTCTCAGCATGGTGTCTATATGCCACCTCTTGTTAGGTGCGAATCTGTCTGCCGCGATACCAATCTGAGAGGTCATGATCGGCTTGAATTCAGCGTCTGCGA
Source organism: Aureobasidium sp. EXF-3400 (assembly GCA_024195585.1). Classification (NCBI taxonomy): domain Eukaryota; kingdom Fungi; phylum Ascomycota; class Dothideomycetes; order Dothideales; family Saccotheciaceae; genus Aureobasidium; species Aureobasidium sp. EXF-3400. The sequence goes on from SWBL01000061.1 coordinate 170,108, forward strand.
CCTCGAGGAAAGACAGAAGTTCACGGATCAAGACTCTAACATTATCTGCGTTGATCAAAGTGAAACTGAGATCCAGAGCTCTTCTGCGAATACTGATATCAGGGTCGCGTAGACAGTCGAGGATGGTGTTGCGGTGTCGTTGCACTGCGTTTGGCTCAACAGCAACGACCTTTATCAAAGTGTTTAGGGCGACGTATCGAATGTTGTTGTCCTTGTTGGTCAAGAATTTGCCTAGAATGTTGACACCAAGAACGCGTAGACCCGAATCGGCTTCAATATCCAGAATTGTCAAGACTGCTTCGTATAGGATAGAGTTTCCGACGTTCTTAGAAGAGTCGGTGTTGGTGGCTACTTGAGCCAGGATATCATTAATTTGTTCGCTTGTATGGGCATCGCCACGACCTAGGGCTCGCAACAGTCGGAGGATCTTGACTTGCAAAAAAGGATCGGTGATTCCAGTGACGTCGTGTTCGGGAGCATATCCAGAGCTAGAAAGACTCTTAAGGATCTTGACCAGAGTAGGGACTAGTGGTCTGAACATCTCGACTACTCCCTGCTCTCCGCCCTCTTCCTCATCTGCCTCACACAGGCTCACGAGAAGGGTCATTCCGCACAAAAGAACGCCGTGGTTGCGGTCGGTAAGGAGTTGTTTGGCCTTTTCGAAGAAATGCTCTTGTAAATCAGGAACTTTATGGCAGATTCTCATGGCGCAGAGGGCTGCTTTTCGTCGAATGTATGGATTAGAGCTGGAGAGGATGGTTTCGATATCTGGGAATAGATCGCGCGACATCTCGACCGAGGCGATGTTGCCGAGAGTGCAGAGGGCGAGACCGACGATATACTGGTTGGAGTGCTTGAGGTCACTTAAGTACAGGTCAGCAATCAGACAGAGACTAGGCAGTAGATGGTGAAATACTTGGACAAGGAGTTTGTGACGAGGGTAAGAACTTCTTGGTTCTCGTCTAGCAGCAGCATGGTGCCTAGATAACCCAGACGCTTGTCGGCGAAGCGAGGGGAAGCCAACAGCTTGAGACATTCTATCTGGCCGAAATGGGTACGCTCGCCGAGAGTAAATAGATAGAGGAGCTTTGCGACGTTGTTGCGCCTGGGACAAAGCGGTTAGCGAGGGGTAGGCGGGCGGTGATGGATCGAGGCAGTTGGATGCAGGTACCTGACGTTCGAATTGTGGCTCTCCTCACGAAAGCTGGCTCTGATAGCAGCACTCTCTTTCTGAACGACGGCCCTCTCGTCAGCGATCGTCTTGGCCGCTCTGACGTTGCGGATGAATTGTTTGACTGCAGCCGGGTCAGTATGGGGTTATTGATGGCAGCTGTCATTGAGGCTTACGAGAACTCATGGCGACGACCCTTGGACCGCAGAGAGGAGTGCAGAATCAAGTCAGTCGTCGACAGAAGCTAGGCCACGTCGAGTCGGGCAGATGGTAGGTTGGAGGATCTGGGCGGTGGTCTCGACTCTGGACTTTGTTGTGCATGCATGCGTGGTCGCCGTGACTCCTTAGGCTTTCCGGCCTCGATCAGATTAGATAACCCCATGAAGCTCCTCTCCGCTGCTCTCCGCTAATTTCTGCTTCCCAAACAACATCTCGCCGACCTTGGAATACATCCTCGAACACACCATGAACCACCTGTTATAAATACACACCTCCCCTGGTCAGGACGAAACAGTGTCCTTCTGCTGTACAAGCCACCGCACGTTGAAGATGCTGCAATCGTATACCCAATGTTCTTGACGTCCGCGGGTAGCCGTCGCTACATCACAAGGCCAAATTATGCTACGTCACTATGGATCTTCTAATTCTCGAATTCCACATGTCCATTCTCCGGGCACTTCCTAGCCTCTTAGCTACCTATTCTTTCGAATGCACACATATCACTCTTTCTTTGCCTTTGTATCTGGTCGCGTCCTTGCAACCAATTGCATTTAATTCTTTGCATCCTTTCAGCTTTGTCTTGTGTGGTTGGACTTTAAGACAGCAGAAAGCCATTCTGCGTCTACGCGACTCCTGAAAACATTATACCACAGCTGGCCTGCATACCGACACTTAGCAGTCATGGCGACTTCGACTGGTAGCGACTCCAACGGCATATCCATACAACAGCCAAAACCGCGCCATCCCAACGCGCAGTCATTAAGTGCGTACCGCGAAGACGCTACTACCGCCTCTTCACCAGCCCTTTCCAGGTACGCCAAAACTTCGATCGCTGTTCTCCTATCTCGACAAATCACCTGACTCGTTCCAGTGCTCCAAGTACGCCAGGCCCGGGTACTCCTACCAACGCTCCGCCCTCGGTCAAAGCAACCGCGTCCGCTCGTAAACAAGTCCGCGCAGAGCAAAAGAGAGCCTTCCCAAGGATCCAATATGCCCCTCGTGTCAGTCACTTCGATCCACGCTCCGAATACTCCAATTTTAGAGGCTTCTTTGTCCTCTTTTGGATAGCCTTGACCATCATGGTTCTTACCACCATGCTGCGCAACATGAAAGAGACGGGCTATCCCCTGAGCATGCGCCAATGGGGGTTGTTTACAAAGAACATCTACGAGATGGCCATAGTAGACTTGATTATGGTTGCTAGCACTGGCATAAGTCTGCCTTTGAACAAGCTGTTCAAGAACAGCAAGGGTTCACTTCAGTGGAAGCACCAAGGCATGAACGTACAGATCGTCTTCCAGGCCTTTTGGTTGTTGCTATGGGTCACTTGGCCTTTTGTACGCGACTGGACATGGACCGCCCAGGTCTTCTTCACTCTGCATCTTCTTGTCATGTTTATGAAGATGCACTCGTACGCCTTTTACAATGGTCATCTCGCCAACACATTACAACGTCTATCTGCACTCGACAATCCTGCTTCGAATGCGTCGACTGCTGCTGCTGTCAAGTATCCCTCGTCGCAGACTCCGATCGACGATATTAACGACGAACTGAAGGAAGAAGAGAACGCACAGGCGGACTCTCTTCCACAATTACGTGAAGACTTAGCCATGGAACTGGTCTCTCCATTCGGTCGTCTTACCTACCCTCAGAACCTAACAGCTGCTAACTATTTCGATTTCTTGCTCTGTCCGACATTATGCTACGAACTCGAGTATCCCCGTACGGCATCGCGTTCTTATCTCGAGATCTTTTGGAAGACCCTAGCGGTTGGCGGCATCATATTCTTGCTTACTATCACCTCCGAGGAGTTCATCATTCCTGTACTCGATGAGTCTGCCGTGCGTTTGGAACACCAGCACAACTGGCAAGAGGGCAGTCTGGTCTTCGCTGAGACGGTCAGCAGACTGCTCTTCCCCTTCATGGTTGCGTTCTTGCTGGTCTTCTTGGTCATCTTCGAATATCTCCTCGGTGCCTTTGCAGAGATTACTTGTAAGTCTAGAGCTTTCTACTGCAGCGACATGGAGCATTTCCTAACACCTCTTAGGTTTCGCCGACCGACAATTCTATTCGGATTGGTGGAACAGTCTCGACTGGCTCGAATTCTCACGCGAGTGGAACATCCCCGTCCATCATTTCTTCCGTCGCCACGTTTATTCGGCATCTCGCAACACAATGTCTCGTCCCGTGGCCACTTTCATAACCTTCCTTGTCTCCAGTATAGCACACGAGCTCGTTATGGGTTGCATCACACGCAAATTCCGTGGATACGGCTTTGTCGCCATGATGTTGCAGATGCCCATAGTTTTGGTGCAGCGTAGCCGGTGGATCCGCAACAGAAAAATACTCAACAATACGTTGTTTTGGTGCTCGATGATTCTCGGGCTAAGCATGGTAAGTTTCTCTTCCTAATCTAAGTCTTAACAATTACTAACTTTTATGGTAGATGTGCGCGTTATATGTTTTGTTGTAGACGAAGTCGGAAAGAGTACCCAGTTCGTTCAGGGACTCAAATCAGACACACTCCACTCTCATCCATATCTTCAGAGCTCAGTTCTGGCGGGGCTTAACACTTCCATCGTGAACAATGTAGTAAACAATCGTGCTGTCGTCGTCCACTGTAGCCAACACAACTCTCTTCTTGGTTCTCCACTTGTTTGTCTGCTGCTCTTCCTCATCCTCGTCCTCATCGTCATGCTCGTTTGACGAAGGCATGATGCCAACCTTCTCAAACACCTCTGCAAAGCGTCTAAGTGTCCACTTTTCGCGCAAGTGGCTCGGCAACACCCATTCGCGCTCCGCCCTGACCTCGCCCAGCCCAGTCTTACCCTGTGCCTTCTGTGTCTGCAAGAGCGCAATCTGCTCGTCCGGGTGGATGTACAGCCGTTGTGGCGGCATACCACTGACCATAGGTCGGGGCAGAGGAGACGAATCGATAGGAGAGGTATTGTGGATGCGCAGGTCGGTCCACAAATGCTGATGCTCGAGATTGTGGACAATCTGGACGGCGAGGTTGGTCAGGTACTGCGGGTGCGATGATGTAGAGGATGTGGATGTGAGGAGGGCTTGGAGAGCTGAAGGCTCGGGCTCGTTTGGTGTACTAGCGTCGGCGGCCATCTTGTCTATTCTGCGAGTTTGTTTTCGCTATATCCTGCGGTGACGGACAGGCAATGATGACTTGAGGTTCGCGCGCGGAAAATTGTTCTCGAACTGCTGCAGGGCAATTTCTGTTGGCCAAAGCTTCACGCGGGGTCTTTGGTGACGATGATGGATTCAAGAAGTGCGCAGTGAGAATGTCTGAATATGAAAGTGGTTTGAGTATATGTGTACTTCGTATCGCATGACAGACATGTTGATCCTCTTACAAGAATCTCAAACAGAACTCCTCAGTAACGCCTTGTTACATCGCATCAGTGCTCCCAGCCTTTCCATGCTATTGCCTTTGGGTATCGATTGAAACAGATCATGAGCTGACCGAGCGAGAGAATAATCAAACCCAAGGGAAAACGCCAGTTTCTTGCTAGACCTCTTGCTCCTAGGCCTTCATTCACTTCGACTTCCTCCTCCTCTTCGGCTTGTCCTTCATCATGTCACCGACTATGTCGCTGCCTCCATCTTCTTTGCAACTCTTCTGCCCTCCTCTTTGCTTCAACTCGATTCTTATTCTGCATCTCGGCTTGACTCTGTTCGTAGTCGGGTAACTCGTCTGCTGGTGGTGGCTCATCGCTATAGTCTTGGGCTTGCCAGGCGTATGGTTCCGCTTCGAGTCGTTCTTGCCATACGTCCGGTCCTTGACGAACGAACACAGGACTCCGAGGCTGCGGCTGCCTGATTGGCAGATGAGGTGTCGAGTGCGACGGTATGGGGTTTCTTGCAGATACGTTATTGGTGTATGAAGTATACGCCCGTGTGTACGGTGGCCGTTGTTGCGACTGCGAATGCTCCGGTCGCGGTTCTTGTTGTTGGTCGCGCCATGACGGCATGTTTCCGAATGAGCGGTGTACAGGCGAGTCTGGGGTGAACCCAGAAGTTGCTGCCGCAAAGAGTGTCAAATCCAGATCGTTTGAGAAGTCGTTCTCACTACAGCGTCTGTCGATCGATTCTGAGGCTTCATTATGGCTGGCTTGGGTCGTTCGTTCCTCGCGGTCCGGATTTTGAAAGTTTGGTTGACTGATACATCGGGGTTCGGGGTGTTGAATTGGTGCTACCCTGCCTTGGTACTCTGCGAACGAAGGTACTGAGTTCTGAGAGTGTATTTGGGGTCTAATTTGACGAAATTGTGGGTGACTTTGGGTCATGAATGGTGGATGGTGTTGTTGTGGTGAGTATCCAGGTACATCGTCTTGATATTGTGATGTGTTCCTATAATAGCGATCCTCTATGTTCGTCTCTGCCCAGCGATCGTGCGGCAGAGACCAGTCTGAGTTGGGATCCATTTGTGACCATGAATCCGCGGCTACATCACAACATAGATGGTGGTGTTTCGCGTGGCATGTCCAGTATGGAGAAGGTTGTTGAGTTTGGTTCCGGTTCATGAGTGTGATGCATACGATGCGATGGTGATGGGTAAGCTAGTACGATTACCGAGTCGATCAAATGTCTAGGTGTTGGTATGTGGAGGCGGAGTACAGGTTCTGAAAAGCCACAGGAAGCAGTGTAAGCCAACCTTGCATCTTAGATAAGGTGACAAGGTAAGCAAGCAACAAGGAAAAGGCAAATTGACATGACCAACTAGCTCGTCGACGGTGGGCTTGTGGTTTTTAAGAATACGAAACAAGCCGTGCACACCGCAAACGTACGAGGCGCTAGAGCCAAACAGTCATGAAAATGCGGTTTTGATTGAAGGAATCGAGGCCAGATCCTGATGTAACGAGACAGGTAGGGCGCTGACAGTCAAGAACAGCGCCGACGATCTCTGCGAGCTTCTGGCCTGTCAGTCAGCAAAGGGCCGTTCCAAGTCCCTGACTCTAGGTTATGGTGTAAGAGGGCAATCAAGTGGATGTAGACAAGAATAGACGACTTTCGTCAAAGGGCAGCCTTGAACTTTATGTTTAACTAGAAGTCAAAAAGCGAAAAGATGTCATCGAAGAAACACCTCGCTCTGAACAGACAGGCGCCTCGGCAGATACGGCAAGTCTGCTCAGAGTATGGTATGCTCTGGGCGAGAACCTTCAGGCTTCGCTTCTGAATGCGGCCAATTGAAGAAGTGTGGATGAGCTGTGATCTAAATTTATCTCTGTGCTTGGCGCATCGTATGTAGATCGGGTCCAAATCCACATCCGGAGCCGCAAGCAAAACGGTCAGTCAATAGAAGAGCTATCGGTCAAAGCAATAGCTGACTCTTGTTCTGCTGCTAATTGAACCTTCGTGCTCGTGTCATGGCACTATTTGCCGACCCAGAGCTTTGGAGCAGCCTATATACTGCCAGGTCTCGCTCTCTATCGTCAGTGCCTCCTGAATTGAACTCCTCCACTCCAGACTCAACCTCAATCTCATTATCTAAGACATGTCTTAAGCAGTGAACAACGCCGACATCCATCTCCGTATCTCTTGAGACGATATCGCTCTAGCTATATAATCCCAGGGCAGAACCCAAGTTAGTCCGTTGACAGCACGAAGTAGGAGGGCTTGAGAACATGGTGACCCTGGCCATGATGGTTCTTCTATCACCACCACTGACAACGAGTTCTTATCCTTTCCTTCCTCTACTGCTTTACACAAAAAAAGCTGGTTGTTTTTCAGAATTGGTTCATACATAAAAACAAATGCAGAACTGGGAGGTCCACCTCCTGGGACACGAAACCCAAGCTCTGTAAACAATAGATTATGCCTCCATGTCGAGTGTCCACATCGCAATGGCATATCAGTCGGTCCCTAAGAACTGCTAAACCAATAAAGATTTGATGTCGCTACAGGTATGATTATAGTGTTTCACATTTCTCAAACATATCTGCAGCCGAGACAATTTAACAACTGTGAGCTCTCAAGCTCGAGGATATGACTGTGAGACAGCTTGTAATAGGCAGGCAAGCCCGGGAACAAATATAGAGCATGCAATCGGCATACTAACTAGTTTCATGAGGTCTACATACGTGTAGTCTCTGAACATCTTCCAATTTAGAATTGAGCCATCGAGAATCGAAAAAGAAATCGAGGATGAGTATGGACAACAGTTGAAGTCAGAGGACGGTTCACATGGCCAACCCCAATCGACGCTTGAAACACGGCACACGTTATACCACTTAACTCATATCTCATGAAGCAGCTGCTGTCAGAACGATTCGAATGGACATCGACACTCGTATGCGCGAGTAGTGGCAATCGACCGCTATACATCACAACAGTACAGCACATTTGACCTCGTTGACATGCCAACGCGACAGTGAGGTATACCCATCGATCATGGGTAATGTAGCTCTCCTTCCAGCGCCCAGACTGGAGATGAGCGAAGGATGGCCGCTTGAACGATCGTGAGGCTTGTACAATTGTTCACAGGTCTGACCCACCAGCTCAGTCCTTCTGAAAAGGTGTTGGAAGAAATGAGTTCGTCTTGTCTTTCATGGTGGGCATTGATGGTTGCGCCGGAGAAGGTTTCCACAGAAGAAGCGTTGTTGAACGCCTCTCGGGCAACCCAAATGTGGAGAACAGTGCACGGGCACTATTCGTCAGTTTGACTGGGGTTGCTGGTTGATGGGCCAAAGGCTCGAGCCAAAGGCGAGAAGCCGTCTCGGCGACCAAGTGCTTGGGTCGCGTGCTTCGAGGACAGCATATTCACATAAGTTCGAAGGAGTAACCAAGGTGGCCGAGGTCAACAGAAGCTGTGACCGCTAGATGTGGAGCATCAAATCTGGGGACACGAGCGTGCAATTCTTTCATGTGAAGGCGTATATAGCGCGCAAGATATTCAGCTACACACGATCAAGCTCCAAGATAGTGAAGGCAGAATGTGGATTGACAAATCGAGAGGCGTCTGAGAGTGGTATACATCTATCTTGGAGCTGGTAAATGCGGACAGGAGAGATGGTGATTGCTTTGTTTGCTGCAGCTGAAGATAAGCGCAGATCATCAGCTTCTGGAATACATCATTTAATGCAGTCTCGAGCAAGGGTCGTGGAACTGCTTACTCGAGTCCAGAATCAGACCCAGAGGGTAAGAAGTGAAACCGCTTGATGAAGGGAAAAAGCAATAACAATTAAGTGAAATGATGTTGTTGAGAAATCGACTCTTCTAGGTGAAGGCAAGTGTTGAAGACTGGAGTTGGGGAAGGTGCGTGAATTTCCCGAGCTCCTTCCGATTCGTGCCGCTTAGTGCGCTAAAAATTCTTAGCCGGCCCCCTTCTTATTTGAAGCTGCGTCTTCCATCCAACTTCTTCCCTTTCTCCATCCTCTCCTCTCTTTTTGTTTTATTTTCATTCAAAAAGACATCAAAATGGCCGTTAACCAGGGTGACAAGAGCGTCTTCGGCATGCCCGTAAGTCACACCGTCAAGCTGTCGCTCGTCGTGCGGATTTGTTGAGCTTGCGCACTTCACACACCTTGCGAACGAAAATCCTCGACAGATCGCTGCATTCAGCTACAAGCTCCTCGAGCTCAAAGCTATCAATGCATTGATCTGGTTTGGATGGATCATCGCGAAGGCGCACCCGCCAGATCCGCACTGTGCGCAGCGACAAGCTTATCTGTCCTTCTCGAACAGCTCACTAACAATTGCTTCAGGGCTTCGTTGTCGACTTCTTGATGGGTGGTGTTTCCGCTGCCGTCTCGAAGACCGCTGCTGCCCCCATTGAGCGTATCAAGCTCCTCATCCAGAACCAGGATGAGATGCTTAAGGCTGGCCGTCTCTCCCACAAGTACAACGGTATTGCCGACTGCTTCAGACGTACCACCGCCGATGAGGGTATCGTCTCCCTCTGGCGTGGTAACACTGCCAACGTCATCCGTTACTTCCCTACCCAGGCCTTGAACTTCGCTTTCCGCGACACCTACAAGTCCATGTTCGCCTACAAGAAGGAGCGT